>LR749882.1:588158-673158 GCA_902729485.2 Mus minutoides
CATCAAAAAGCCTGTGCCTTGTCAGAACCTTTCTCGATTCCACAGGGCTAATTTTGAGTCAAAGGCCGCAGCTCTGTTCAGAACCTTGCCTTAATCTGCAAGGCCGTTCTCATTCCTGGCTCACGATGAGATGTATGGGAAAGGGGCTGACTAATAGCATGGCTCCACCCACTATCTATCTGCTCCTTCTGGGCTAAGCGACCCTTTTCATCATCTGGCACGTTAGAATCTGGCTCTTCTGATCAAAAACACTTGTATGTCAAAATAAAATCACCCAATGCTAAATACAAACAAAACCATCACCTGACTCTGACTAGCAAGCTAGATGGCTCACAGGACTTCCCTCCAGTTTCCTCCTCTGAGTTCATGCAGCGAGCTCTCTGCCTGGGCCTGGGTCCGCCCAAGGCCCCATGTTGCTCCTGGGCACTCTCAGGGACCCCACATTCCATATGCAAAGCTCAGTATCTATCCGAGATGTGGTTTCTAATGGCTCTTGGGGGGGGTGGTTATAAAATATTTCTTGGCCTCAATTTAAAAAGAGAAAAAAATTCTCTGATGATGTTCCCAGGGAATGGTCATACATTAGCAATTTAGGCCCCCCAATCTCCCTCACAGAATGAATGCCAAGACTGAGCACGGCCAGGAAGAGCCTCCTGGAGGCAGGGGCTCTGTCTGCTCGGTCTGGATTCTACAGTGATAAATATGGCGCAAACTCCTCTGCAGAGATGCCTGGTTTTACGGTGAGACCTGCTCACAGCTTGCCCAGAGCAGCTGCTCTGTTCTCTGCCAGAGAATACAGCGAGAGCACGTTCTCCCGAGAAGCTGCCAGCTGCCTGTGCAGAGCAGGGAGGAGGATCCAAAATGCACAGAAACCGCTTCTCAGCAGGAACTGAGGGCTCCCTTCTCGCCCCACTGAAAAAGGTGCCTAGAAGGGAAATCCCTGGTTCATCTCACCTCCACACCTGACCTCGGGACCTTTCTCAGCAACCCCCTTAATGCTGGTCCAATCTGGTGGAGGAATAAAAATTAATGGTTCATAACAGAATGCTGAGAAGACAGGCTGCCAAAATCCAACAGCACCCATGAGAAGGATGATCGGATCAAACCAAGTGAGCCAGAGCAAGGGATAAAAGTATTTCTGAGGGGGAGACGGACACATCATTATATACATCTAATTAAGGTACAAGATATTAAGAGATGTTTTACCTTTGGAAACAGAATTTCTGTACATGATTCATTCATAAAAATAGAACATTTACTTTTGTAACAATCCCCTCCTTTCTGCCTTCTGGAAAGGAGGTTTGTCACCTGTCAAAACCAGCAGATTAACTGCCACCGTCTCCCGTACACTGATGTGTATTAGTGGATTCTGACTTCTAACATTCAAGACACAGCACCAGTCGAAATACAAACCACGATTCTAATAATGTTGCTGCCCAGTTGAGTAATGGATAGCAGTCCTCCACGTCCAGCCGTCACCACCCGGGCTACAGAGCAGTAAATGTAGCCCAGGGGAACTAAACAGATGGCTAAGGCTCCCACATGATGGCTACCTCAATGCAAGCAGGGGAAACGCCCAGGTCCTGACAATTGTCTACACAATAATCAGCCCATTTCACGCAGGACAGACAAGATGGTCCAGCTCCACAGGATTCTGTCCTGGTTGGCCATGTTTCCCGTAATAGAGAGAGAGTTGTTTTACAAAACGTGACTAGATGGCTGTTCAGTCATTGTCCGGACCTTGGACTCAAAGTTTACTTAATACTCAGGACAGTGTAAGTTCCACATTAAAATGGACAGAAACATCACTTGAAGCGCAGCCTGGGTCCCAGCAGTACTTGACACGGGTAGCTATAAGGATGCCAAGAGGGCTTTTCCACAAAGCATTTTGAGTTTAAGTAGCCAGAGTTCAAGTGAAGCCAGAGTAGGCTGTGTGGGGTGGGAGCTTTCCTATTTCTCATTACCTGTTTCCACTCTACCCCCTCTGAGCAGGCTCGGATCCAAGGATCAGCCTCAGATGGACAGCTGCGGTCAGATCTAATGGACATGCCTTTCAGGGTTCCATATGCTTTTGGGAAACTGGAGACTTTGCTAAGTATCCCTTAGAAGGCTGGAGCAGAACAGATCGAGTGCTAGCCAGAATTTCATTCCAGATATCCCCATGTGAGCCTTCAGCTCCAAGTAGGCTGCACAACCACAGAGGTGAGCTGGGGAGCCAGAGAGATCAGCAGCTAAAGTGGCGATGCTTAGATTCTTCCGAGTCCTTACAAAGGAGCAACCGCTTGCAGTTCATCAGTGTAGCTGTGGCAACCATGTTCTCTGGACACCCCAGAGGCAAGGAGCTTGGAAGGGAGGGTAGGGGGGTCCTCCTCACCTAAGGAGAGAAGAAAGGACAGAGCCACAATCAGTACACTTCACTGACCCAGACCCCGGGTGCCAACACATGGCTGTGATTCGCTCTTGTGTTGCACAAATGAGGCAGGCATCGGAACCAGCTCAGAGTAACACTCTCAGCTTCTTCCCAGGATCTAGTCCCCTCAGCAGAGGAAGAGAGATCCCTCCTTTAGAGCCAAAGTTATTTTTTTTTTGAGGGGGGGGAGGTTTCAAGACAGGGTTTCTCTGTATAGCCCTGGCTGTCCTGGAACTCACTCTGTAGACCAGGCTGGCCTCGAACTCAGAAATCCGCCTGCCTCTGCCTCCCGAGTGCTGGGATTAAAGGCGTGCGCCACCACACCCGTAGAGCCAAAGTTTTACATGTGTGACTCCAAGAAATTATAAGTGTGATGGATTCCTGAGGCTCTCCGGGGAAGAGCCCTCCTTCCCGGAGCACTGTGTGAAGCTAGCGTTGAGAAGAATACAGTGTTCATGAACATCATGTTCAATAGACATCTGGGCTTTAAAGGCAGTGGAAGGATGAAGGCAGCAAACACCTCAGCAGCTCCCAGCAAGGGCACAATCCCACAGACCCTTGCCCAACTCGTGCTTTTAGTATTCCAGTCTTTCCAGAGTTAGGAGACAGCCAACCGTGCTGACAACTGGAGCTTAACCACCGGGACCCACACTGTGGACGGGGCTCTACTCCCACAAGGTATCCTTTGATCTGCATGTGCCTGCACATGCCACACCCAGTCCACATTCCCATGTGTGTGCACACACAGAAAATAAACATAATTTTTTTAAAAGGCGATTCCACACTCAGCCGCATATATAACGCTGGTGGAAGGGTTTGAGCGGCTCGCCATAATTACCAACACCATTTCTGCAGTTCACTATTCCTATTACTGGAACTAAATCCAGACTATCAGAGGAGTTACATTATTTCCTATCAGCTTTCACTGTCCAATAAGATACCCGAATTGGAGAAATGCTTTCACGGCTTTCAGAAGCATGGCCAAAGGCTGCATGGCCTAGACCAAAAGGCCAGTCCCTAGTCAGGCACAGTGGTGTAAGCCTTTAATCCCAGCACTCAGGAAGCAGAAGCAGGTGGATCTCTGTGAGTTCAGGGCCAGCCGTATTTATCTACATAGTGTGTTCAGAGCTACCCAGCAAGGCCCTGTCTAAAAAAATAAACAACAAAACCACAATAGATGATAGATGAGCAGACAGATTAAATAAGGGCCCAGTCCTAAGGCATCTTACCTAGGCCAGAGGAGGAAGATACGCTCTCGGTCAGAGATGATGTTTCTATCTGATCCGGGGAGAGTCCTTCCATCAGAGGGAGAGAGAGCTCTGATGAGGGCACAGAAGAATCATATATGCCCGAGTCCCGTGGCATATCTGAGGGACTGCCAGCTTTCACTGCATGTAACAGGGGCTGTAAGGCAGGGGCACTATCACAGGCGGGCTGGGCCTCGGTGTCTTGGTCCAGGCCTACGTGCTGACTCTCCAGATATGAGTAAGAGTCGGCTGGCCCAGTGGCCCCAAGTACAGAAGCCTCGACTTTCAGACAGAAGTCACTCTCTGGCCCTGGTTTGCTTATGACATCATTTAAAACCAAGCCTGAGTCAAATTTCTCCAGGACTGGCTCCTGGTAGCACACAGGGGGATGTTGGAATGGTATAAACTGTTTCTCAAACCAGTCAGGCTCCTCATCAATAAACTGGTGCATGTTGCAGATGGCAACATACAGGGAGCGGCCAGATTTGCTCCGGAAGTAGTTCCTTCTGCTGCTGTGGCCCAGCTGCTGACCCAGCTCCCCCTGTTCTCCTGAGTGCAGATGGGAACAGAGCTCGGGAAGGTGGTCCATGAGCTTGTACTTGCTGCTCAGGTCCAGGGTGCAGGGTACATCCCCTTCACAGGAATAATCGAAGTAGACGGTGATGAACTTGCTCAGTGCGGCAGATGAGCTCTGCTTGGCCTGACGGAGCTTCTCAGCAATGGCTGCCACGGCCACCAGGAAGAGCTCCCCTTGCGCCACACCACGACTGCCTCCTTTGTGTCTGAAGTTCTTCTTATCTACAAAGTACTTCATGCCTTTAGAGCACACAACAATGATGAACTGGGACTCGTGGATCTTCTGAATGACCCATTCTCTCTGCCCCTCTCTGCAGAGGCTGAAATCTTCCCACAGGTCCAGAGCCACCTGGAAAGAGCACAGGTCACCTCAGTATTCATTTACACCAGCGCTCTATGGTCAACACCTGCATCCACACATCAGACTTCCTGAAACTGCTTGCCACCCATGGCATCATTTTGGTAACACATGGGGCCATTATCACTGTGGCCCTACAAGTGAGGAGACAGAAGCCAGGATTTTCAGCAGCTTGTCTAAGACACCTTGAGGCTGTCTGATGGTATGATGGGAAGAAACTGCGATTGGTCCATGTGATAAGTGAGACTGCTGGATACAAGGAGCAGAAAGACCCTGGATACAAGTCTAAATGACTCTGAAGAGAGAAAGTGGAACGTGACCCCATACTGCACTGGGATATGGAGCTTAGGCATGGTGCCAGAGCCATCTACAATGACAGGTGACTCCCACGCAGAACTGTGACTAAGAAGGAAGACCTCTTTGGCTATGTTCATAGACCCAGGGTGAGCCCTCTGTTCTGCTGCTATAGTATCGTTTTCCTGGTTAACCCTGTCTGGGCTGCACCTCTCTCTTGGTTCCATGAGATCTACAGCGTCAGAACCCTACAAGGCCTGTGAACCAAGGGGCTTGGGGATAAGGGGGTCGAAAGAGTAGTGGGATCCCTGATAAAGCAAAGAAATAATCCATGTCTGATGGCCTCAAAGGATTCTGACCCTTTCAAACTGCTTTCATCTGATACTGTAAGCAGTAACTGTACTAGTACTGTTTCTCCTGTGGGATACTGTAAGTAGCATCCCTTGGCAGCTGTACTTGTACCATTTCTCCTGTAGGATACTGTAAGTAGCATCCCTTGGCAGCTGTACTGGTACCATTTCTCCTGTAGGACACGGTAAGTAGCATCCCTTGGCAGCTGTACTGGTACCATTTCTCCTGTAGGATACTGTAAGTAGCATCCCATGGCAGCTGTACTGGTACCATTTCTCCTGTAGCTCAAAAAAAATAATCCCTAAGAGCTAAATACAGATTATACAGTGAAGAGCTACTCTGGAACAATTAAATTATTTTTTTTTTTCTAAAATAGTACCCAAGAGAAGAAAGCTCCAATGCCTATCTATCTGCTGAAAAGAATATGACTCATCTCATACTTTAATGCATCCTAACATTATTGTTGGGGATTGGTTCTAATGCTTTGATTTAATGGGGGAATCTGTGTCCAAATGCTAAAGGTCCTTGTGCCCAATTAGTTTTTAATAGATCGATAAAGATGCCAGCAGCCAATGGCTGGGTAAAGGGAAATGGGGTGGGACCCTCAAATTTGTGCGGGCTAGGATGAGGGAGAGAGGAAGAGAGAGGAGAATCGCCAGGATTCAGAGGGAGACGGATCACACGTAGAGCTGCAGAAGGAAAATCATCCGAAATGTAGGTGAGAAGGAATATGGCCACCAAAAGGGCTGTCCAGAAGCACCCCGGGCAGCAGAGACTAGGGGTCCACCCAGAAAGAAAAGGGCAGCAAAAATAGATCATAGATTTTAAAGGACATTGAGTCAGGAGTACCGGAGGCAAATCTATGATAGCCTGGCAGAGAATCAGAGCTGCCCAGCCTTTGAGCTAGCAAAGTTAGCTTGTGTGTGTGTGTGTGTGTGTGTGTGTGTGTGTGTGTGCGCGCGCGCGCGCGCGCGCGCGCGCGCACGTCTTTCATTTTCGGACCCAAAGAGTTCCTGGGCAGGTGGCTGGAAGCGGGAGACCCGCCAGGAGCACAGAGCAGCATAGGTAAAAACTCCACACTACCCATTATGCGCACTCAAGCTAACTGGTATCTTAAAACTAGGATTCTATGTCACACAAAAATAGTGTGTCTACTAATCTTTTGACCTGTGTAATTTGTTAAATCATATGTAGAATGTTTCACAAATCTGTAAAAACAAAACAAACAAACAAAAACCCCTCTGTTCTAGCTGATTTCATCTTAATAAATAAGACCTAAATGTTTTAAAGAATATTCCTATCTTTGATTGAGCAATTCCATTGTGAGGCATTTATCCTTGAGAAATCATCTGAAATGGGTCAGCCCAGAACAGAGACACTTCACAGCTACAGTAATTCACTATTACAGATGATGTGGCTATTTAAATCAAAAACTATGTGCAGTTTCATCTATGTATGAAAGAACAGGGCAGGGATCCACCCCCTCTGTCTGTGCTGTCCAGACAGTTGCAGTCTGCAGGGGGTTTCATCAGCCATTCAGCTGCTGAACTCAACACTTTCCCAACAGAAGGCAATCCCATCAGATGTTTACATGCATCTTATTAACACCAGAGGGCAGTCTCACCAAAGGAATAGGCCAAATAGACTAAAAGCTATCATCACATATGATAATTTGCAATTGTGACAAACAGGGCATGCCTTCAACAATAACTTAAGACTTCACTCTACAGATTAAGTGTCATTGTTTATGGAAAAGCTACATGATAATAGTTAACTCAGGAAGACCTAAGAAAGCTGGGCATAGGGGCGCACGCCTTCAATCCCAGCACTTAGAGACAGTGGATCTCTATGGATTTGAGGCTAGCCTGATCTACAAATTGAATTCTAGGATATCCAGAGCTACAGAGTAAGGGGGAAAAAAAGATAGAAGAGGAGGAAGAGAGGAAGGAAGAGGAAGAGGAGGAAAAGGGGGAGCTAAGAAAACAGCATGGACAGCCAAACCTTCTGTAAATTCTGGGGCTCTCTCCTACTTCCTGACTCCCTCTAGCTAAGACCTACTCACTGGTTTCTATAACTTCATACCAATCAACCTCAGCCCTAGTTACACATTCCTCCCAGTCCCCAATATCTCCTCCAGGGGCAATCCTATCCTCTATTCCCAATCCCAGCAAACCTCCTTCAGGGAACTGCCTAGACTCCTAAAAGCTGTCTTCATTCGTGTCCTCTCCCTGACGTCCTACTGAGACAGTCTCACACTCAGATCACATGTTCCATGGCAGGGCACTCACAAAACATCCTACCGCGCAGGTGGGCACCTGCCACTCCAAGGCTTCAAGCATAAATGTGTCATGTGAAACCTTTGCTGCTGGTTAACAGACAAGACAAACTCCAGATGGACTCTGGTTTGGAAAGTAAGGAACTGGGCAAAAGTAGGTTCCCAGAACAGCAATGGAGAGATGACAGAGAAGAGAAAGACGGCGCACACATCCTGCCCAGGGTAAGAAAACAAACAGATTCCGTACCTCACAGCCACAGAAATCTTGCAGGAAGTAGGCAAAACACTGGACTACGTTCATGTGATTCTGGCCATCTTTACTGGAGTAGCAGAGGAAGACCTTGGGCCGAGGCCGGAGCCTGTCTCTGGGGAGAGCGGCAGTGTATGTGGACGACTCGGGGCTTTCTTCATCTAAATGTGAATATATATTTTCTAAATTGGGAAAGAAGATAAGGTTGACACCTATAAACAAAGCTTCGTCTCTTCCATATGGCCAGGGGCTCAGTGTCTCATGACTGAAATCCTAGCTCTTGAGAGGGGGACGCAGAAATGTCAGAAGTTCCTGGTCATTCTCAACTACTTGGCAAGATAGAGGCCAGCCTGAGTTACGTGAGATCCAAGTCTCAAAAGTAAATTTACCAAAAGGAGCAGCTGACATCTCCACCTGGGAGTCTGAGGTCTGTGACTCCATCAGCCTCAAGTTGCATGCACAGTTTCTCCAGTGCTGTACCAGAAAGTGAAAACACTGTATTAACCTGAACTAAACTGCCCCTGGACATGCCAAGAAACACAGCAGCAGCCCCTCTGGTCAGTGAAGTGAAGGGCCCAGAGATGGCTCTGGCAGCCAGATGAACTAAGCATAAGCTGAGGGAAGGACTTTTTAAAGTATAATTTACAAAGGTAAAGTAAATGAAAACAACAACATCAAAAATGGCTTTTCGCCTCTTTATTTATTATTTCTGGACAAAGGGTCTCACTGTATTACTCAGACTAGCCTCCAGTTCCTGAATTCGTTCCTCCTGCCTCAGCCTCCTAAGCAACTAGGATAGCAAGCTTGTGCCACCACACTCAGCTGAAAGCACACGAATCTTAACATCTTTATGACTTTTATCTGGGGAGCCAACTGGCTAACCCCATCCAGATCTACAGTTTTCTAGGTGAAAGGCCTAACTTCTCAGTGACGGACACCCGCCATATGACTGACTGTTCTCAGACTTCAGACTTCCTGAGTTTGAAAACTGGATTATACCTGGCCATTGCCAAGTCCTAGAGATTAACAGCCAGATATTTAAATTCTGGGAACTTTGTTGGTACCCACCCTTGGCCTGCCACAAACTAGAGGGAAGAGGAAAGCGGGCACAGCGTAGACAGATACCTTGTTGCTTCTTTCTGCACATCACAGTGAACAGCGTTGCGAATGCAGATATGACAACCAGAGGTACAGTGATAGCCACAGCTCTGATGGGTCCAGCCCAGGGAGACTGCACTGGGAGATTTCAAAGAGAAAGCTTTTAAACTCAAGTAGCAGAATATTTTCAGAAGAGGAAAAAAAAAGCCACACACACACACACACACACACACACACACACACACCCCTTCGTTTTTTTAAACCATAAGCTGACTAACAGGTCCCAGGGTTCCCAACTACCTTACTCTAGCTCTGATGTCTAGATTATAAAAGGATTCAACAGTTCCTTTGTAAAGTGTTGTCGAAAAATAATCTAATAATAGCTCTGACTATTTGTCTTTTAAGGATAATTGCCTAGTGGCAGATGCCATGTGGACTTTGACCTTCCGGGCATCAACAACATGAAAGGAAACATCCTCGATGAACAATTATTTAAGAGAAATGAGTGACTGGTACCATTTATTATGGAACACAGAAAATACTAGAAGCCTGCTCTCAAGTCTGTGACATCAAATCCAAACTCAAGAGCTTTACCTGACTTCACCACGTACTGCGCAGCTTTCCTGGTGGTGTTGCTGTCATCCACCAGCTATAAAACAGAGAGAGCTGTGTTACTGTTTTGTAAGTGATAACACATCTATACATTGTATCTGTCTATACATTGTATCTACAAGGGAAGTTGAACAATACATTGTATCTACGAGGGAAGTCGAACAATACATTGTATCTAGAGGGAAGTTGAACGATACATTGTATCTAGAGGGAAGTCGAACGATACATTGTATCTAGAGGGGAGTCGAACAATACATTGTATCTAGAGGGAAGTATAACACTGGTGATTTCACTCGTCTTTCCCTCCCCAGACAGCTGGTGTGGGTTCCAATAAGGGAGGATAATGGTGATGGCTTAACATTGTAAATCACACTTTAAAAAAAAAAAAAGGTGGTTGAGGCTGGAGAGATAGCTCATTCCTTAGGAGCACTGGCTGTCCTTCCAGAGGTCCTGAGTTCAATTCCCAGCAACCACATGTTGCCTCACAACAATCTGCAATGGGATCTGATGCCCTCTTCTGGTGTGTCTGAAGACAGCTATGCATACTCACATACATAAAATAAATAAAATCTTTTAAAAAAAAAAAGGGGGGGGAGGACTGAGGAGATGGCTTCGTGGATTAAAGTACTTGTTGTGGAAGCTTGAAGACCTGAGTTCAAATCCCCAGGGTCTGTATAAAAGCAAAGACCATAGTGTGCACATCTGTAATCCCAGGAGATAGAGGCAGGACATGTCAGCCTTTTAAACTTATCCTCAGTTCTTTAGGGGTTTGGTTTTGAGACTAGCCTGGGCTACACTGGATTCAGTCTTGAAATCAATAAATAAAACACTCAGAATTCCATGTGAGCTGCTTCCTGTGGAAGTAACAAGAGGGCAGTCTATAGTTGTACATACCTCAATGATATAATCCCCTGGAGAAACGTTTTGGAGGAGGCAGCTGGTTGTCTCTGTATTCTGGTCCTACAAAAAGCAAAGACCAACTCAAATACCCATGTAGTAGAAGAGGTGTCGACCTCTTCATCCCGAAGCGGAAGGAGACCTGCCGCTGGTTTAAGCTCACTTCCGGATGTGATAGGATCAGAGGACAGCAGTGTTCACCCAGTCACACGTTTCTTGAACTTCACTGAATAAAAAGGCTCAGGCCTCTTGCCACAGCTTGTGCCTAGTTGGGAGGAGTGCCTCGTCTTTGTCACCTGAAAATAAATTAACTAGAATGCCCTTTGCTTAATAAAAAGGTGAGAGGAGGGGTTGCAGAGGGCTCAGTGAGCTTACTGCTCTTGCAGAGAACCTTCAGTCAGGATCCTAGAACCCACATGACAGCTCACAGGCACCTATAATGCTAATTCCAGGGGATCTGATACCTCCTCAGGATGCTAGCAGGCACTCCATGCATGTGGTGCAGTCATACACAGAGGTAAAACACTCCTACATGCCAGGTGGTGGTGGTGCACGCCTTTAATCCCAGCATTTGGGAGGCAGAGGCAGGCGGATTTCTGAATTCAAGGCTAGCCTGGTCTACAAAGTGAGTTCTAGGACAGCCAGGGCTACACAGAGAAACCCTGTCTCGAAAAACCAAAGAACAAAGACAAAAACAAACAAAAAAGAAACACTCCTACACATAAAATAAAAATATATCTGTATGTGTAGTCCTAAAATAAATAAATAAAACTAGTTTTAAAAACTTTTTCAAAGGAAAATCAACTTTTTGATTGTCTGTCCGTCCATCCATCCATCCATGCATCTACCTACCTACCTACCTACCTACCAAAGAGCAGGCCTTGTCATGCTGGCACACACCTTTAATCCTATCACTCAGGAAGCAGAGGTAAGCCTGAGTTCAATGACAGCCTGACTACATCGTGGGTCCTGTACTGCCTGGTGAATCTCAAGCCAAGGCTCCCTAGTAGTGAGACACCCATCTTACAAGAAATACACGTGGGACTTTCATGTAGAACTTTGGCAGAGCATAGCTACACAATAAAAGTCAATGCAAATCCATTTAAAGTGAGGAGAGATGAGGTGGGACTGGTCTGCACTCATCTGTCATATCTAATTGAGCAGATGCTCCAAGAAGCACAGCGTTTGTAAAGCTGAGGGGCCACAGGAGAGCAAGGCTACGACTGGACCCGGCACATACAGGACGCCGGAAAGAGAGTGTGGAGTGCCAAGCATCAATCCCTAAACTTACACAAAGTCTTTCCCATTGCTCTGGCCATACTCGGTTCATGATGCTCATTTTCAGGTTTCTATTTAACCCTGGCTTTTGGTTTATTAAAAAATGCATGCATACACACACACACACACACACACACACACACACAAAATAAAAAATCCAGGGCCATTGATTTGCTAGTGACTTAGCTAGAGGTCTTTTTTCTCCTTCCTAGTTATGTGGCCTCCCTGAGCCCTAGGTCTCCATCTATAAAGGAGGAATGGAAGCAAGCTCTTTGATGAACAGTCAGGATCTGAAGAGCAGAAAGTTCAGGGATTTCCTGACACACAGCACCTGCAGATGCTTAAAATACAAAACAGATTGCGTTTGATCCTCTAGCGCTGTACCACCCCACAGAGCAGCTAAGGTGGAGATGACTGGGACAAAGGACAGACCCAGCGGCATTCTTAAACAACTGCAGACCGCTATAGTCCTCCACTCACTCCCACCATACAGTAGTACTTTGAAACACGTGTGTTCTTTACACACAAGTCACTCACCTGCCTGCAAGTCCTCCGCCTGAAGGGGCCTTCGTGCTTGAGCTTATAGAGAACATGGAAGCCACGGAAGCCGAAATTCTGTGGGGCATGGTCGAAGGACACGTGCATGTCAGAACCATGCTGGCTGATATTCAGGTTTCGAGGCTTCCAGACTGTGAGGAGAAGGGCCCAGAGTTAAGTACCCAAAGGCTGTCCCAACACCATTATGGGGTTAACACTTTTGAGACTTGACAGACAGCTATACTTACAGGGCTTACAGGCCAAGTTGTCAGGTTGCAACAACAGGTCACAGGCTATTATGTTTTACCAAAAAAAAAAAAAGAGAGAGAGAGAGAGAGTGAGTATTTTTAGTTTTAGGACAGTTTGGTTTTTTTTCCTTCTATAACAAATGAACAAAATATATACTGGGTCTTATATGCTCGAAAAGACACAAATTACATCATTTCAATCATAATTTTCACTATAATTATATTGTGGTTAACAACCATTTAGAAGATACAATATACAAATATTAACGTGATGTACTTCACAGCAAATAAGTGGAAGCTGTATAAAGTCACAGAGGCTTTTAAAGCTTGTCCACTATTGTATAGTTTCAACACTCAGAAGGCAATGAACTATTCCTGTTTCCGTCACTCAGTGTGCACCATTGTGAGATGTCTACAGACAAGAGAGCTCTCCTGTGGATCTGATAACCACTGAGACACTGTTTCAAGCTTCAAGGCTTTCTAATTTCAACTCTTCTTGGTGGGCCCTGTGAATGGGATACAGACAGTTACTAAGTAGGCTGTCATCATTGAAAATTGTATTTCAGAGCCAGGGCCTTTGAAATGATATTCCATCCCAGTAACACTGAGAGAGAGGCCAAGCAGTAGCCGTGCTACACTGCTAAGGCAGAGTCTCCTGGAAGGGTCCAGATAATAATGTCAAGAAAACTGAGGTGTTATCAAAGCCACGGTGGACTGACATGGTGTGTAAATACCCGTATTCCCAATACACACTCCATCATGCATCTTACTCAAAACACACAAATTCCAATAGGAAATTTTAATTCTAAATTACAGTAGTTTTTAGGCAGAATTTTTTTTCATAAATGCATTCTTTGGTTCTTCTATCTGGCCATTATGCAGAAAGCAACCAGATAGGACAACCACATGGTCCTGACCTGATGAATCTCATTTTTAATTATGAAACTAAGACTTACAAAATAACTTGGCAGCACAGAAAACAATCTCATTAAGAATGACTAAAAGAGCCAGACGTGGTGGCACACTGGTATGCCTGCTGTCCACAGAGATCAGAAGGGGTCATCAGATCCCTTGGCATTAGAGTTATCAGACCCAGACAATCTGGGAGAATAGCCCATGCTCTTAAGTGCGGAGCCAACTCTCCAGCCCTTGGTCATTTTATTTATTTATTTAGTTATTTAGTTATTTAGTTAGTTAGTTTTTCGAGACAGAGTTTCTGTGTATAGCCCTGGCTGTCCTGGAACTTACTCTGTAGACCAGGCTGGCCTGGAACTCAGAAATCCAACTGCCTCTGCCTCCCAAGTGCTGGGATTAAAGGCGTGCGCCACTACTGCCCGGCTAGTCTTTATTTTTGAAAATACATTTTTGAGCTTGTGGAGTGGCTCATGCCTCTAATACTGGCATTTTTGAGGCTGTGCCAGAAGACCTAACATGGATTTTAGTCTAACCTGGACTACCTTCCAGCATAGCCTGGACTACCTTCCAGAGAGACCTTGTCCTTTCTGGTTTGTTGTTGTTGATTGATGGGAGTTTGCTTCTCACCCTACTTAGTCTGTATCAGTACCTGGTGTGTTTGTAATCACTCAAGTAGAAATCACTCCTTTAGGAGGCAGGCAGAAAGGATCATACTTACGCCGTGTCCTGAAGAAGAAGGGATGGTAATTGCTTTCATTTTTAATGGAAGGGAAAGGAACAATCTTTACAAAGTAATCCGTCTCAAATTTCATATTCAAGAAAGGCTGAGATTCCATTCCCTAAAAGGGAACAAAGACACACATAGTGTAGAGAACTGTCCACCCCACCACCTACAAAAGACCTGCACTCCACACCGACTGTCACTCAGACAGAATTCCAGGGCCAGGCAGAGCCCAGGAAAGCAGAAAGCCGGGTCCACTTGATGGACTTAGCTTAGGTTTCAAATCCCAGACGCTACAGAAAGAGAGCGCTGTGTGTTCTTGGATAGGAAAAGCCATGGCACATTAGTACAGAGCCTGGGAGCTGGAGGGAGTAAGGGCTGAGCCCACAGTCCTCTCCAGAGCACACAGGCTGCTGCTTCACTGTAGCCAGAGAGGTGCGTTTACCAGAGCCCTGCCCCGCTGAAGAACTTTCTGGGTGTGTGACAAGCTCAGCTGCCTCCCATTCTCGCCCACCTTGGCTGGGCTGTGGTCCCCAGAGCCTCCCCCTTCTCCAATTTCAGACTTTCAATAGACCATTGAAACCCCAGAGACAATGGTGTCTTCGGGAACACACTCCCTGAGGGTGACTTACAGTCCTTCTAAAGCTGCTGTTGAGCTGTTTGGGGTCCTTTAGAATCAGCTGTTGGCACTGTCTGCCCTCCGACTTCAGCTCCTCCAGGATGACTCGGAATCCTTTTAGGAATTCAATGCCTGAGCAAAGCAGAGGCATTTGATGAGATTTAGACCTAATTATTTCTGAACACACTGTCCCTCCTCAAAGGTCACATCTTCTCCAGCTACTCACTAAAGCTAGACATCTACAGAACAGAAGAATGCTCAGCCTGCACTCACTCCCCTGGGACCCGTGGCAAGGTTGCCATCACTGTTCCTAGTACATCTATGCTCTATCCCTCTCTGCCATGTGACACCTTCTGTGACACCTGGGTTCAAATTCTTAGGCTCAAGTCTCAACTGATCAAAGTCTATAGTGGAATGTATCATTTCAGGTACACAGGACTGATAATTCCTAGTGAACGGCCCCAAACTTTGTTTTTAACCCAAAATTTTAGCTATATACTTTCTTAATATGTTTCACTGAGAAGCTTACAAAATTTCCAACACAGTGTATGTCTGTACCAGAGAGGGCTCCTAAGCAAGCTTCAGATGAAATATTTTAGGGGGATGTCAGTCTTGCTATCATCAGGTCTCATTACAAAAGGCAGATAGCCATGGGCTACCCGGTGTGTGCTCTGTGCATACAGCCCTCACAGGCTACAAGATGCCCACAATGTTACTACTGAAAGGTGCAGGCTCAGCCTTGCCATATGAGCTTCCTCCCACTGCACATCTGACTAGATGCTTTCAAAAGGATTAAGCTCTGATGGCCACAAGAGCCGGCAATGGGGGCTTTGCATCCAAGTGCAGCTGGAGATCCCTGAAGCTGGCCTCAATTGTCGAGATATTGATTTCACATTCTTTCTAAACACCAGACTAGGAGACATTTTCAACCCTTCCCCTCTCAGGGCAAAGGTAATTACACAGGATGCAATTAACCAGGTGGGAAAATTATTGATGGCAAAGGTCACAGAAATCTTTTCTCTTTTGAGTAGGTCCTCCAATTCTGTAATTATTTGATGAAGAGTACATTAAGTTCCCGGTAGCTAGGGTAGAAAAGGCACAATTAAGAGCCTCGTATTATAGAAGCTGGGAATTCTACAGTGCATGGCAGTTTTTCAACCATGAAGCTTCCTGTGAGGTGACAGCCAGGGGATTCACAACCAGAGGTTCAGACAGGATGACACAACACCTCACAGGAAATGTGCCTTTGGAGACCAAGAAAGAAAAGACTTCTGAACAAATCTTTACTATTTAAATACTACTTGATTGGAATAATGTTTCTATAAAGATTGTTTATCAAAAGGTAGGTGACTCAGGTTTAAAGGCAAGTCTCTCACAATTACTTATAAACCGATCAGCTCAGTTATGCAGAGATGGAGAGACCTGGTTCTTAGTTGGTTTTTGGGGTTTTGTCTTTGGGTTGTTTTTTTTTTTAATTATGCACATCAGAAAAGGAAATCAACCCCATTACAGATGATTATAAATCATACAGGTGCTACAGATTGAACTCAGGCTGTTTGGAAGAGCAGCCAGTGCCCTTAACCATTGAGCCTTCTCTCTAGCCCATTTTTATTTTTTCAAGACAGGATTTCTGGAACTCACTCTGTAGACCAGGTTAGCCTCAAACTCAAGACATATGCCTGCCTCTGCTTCCTGAGTGCTGGGACTAAAGGCACATGCCACCACGGCAGGGCTGGGCCTTGTTTTTCAATGGGCAAACTGAAATCATAATACTAAATATAGGGTTGGAATAGACTGAGGCAGCAAATCTAATTCCTATGACACATCCGTCCTGAGGTTGTGGAGAAACTCTCATTAATTCCTCCTAACAATCATGGCAGGTAGGTACTATCGCATTTACAGATGAAGAAAGGTCAGAGAAACCGACCTCCCCACCCCTGTCAGTCACGTGGTAAACAATACCCGGAAGCCTTGAGCTTTCAGCCACTGTCCTTAGCCTTGTGCTCCCCTAACTTCCCAGGGGTTAACTTGATAGACAGATCCCATCCGTGCCCACCCCACCCTAAATCATCATTTCACTTCCCACCACCAGCTTAGACCTCTTACTCTCTCTCTCTCTCTCTCTTTTTTTTTTTTTTTTTTGGAGACAGGGTTTCTCTGTATAGCCTTGGCTGTCCTGGAACTCACTTTGTAGACCAGGCTGGCCTCAAAATCAAAAATCCACCTGCCTCTGCCTCCCAAGTGCTGGGATTAAAGGCGTGCGCCACCACACCCGGCTCTTACACTCTTTTAAAAAGGGAGTCTCTGCCATTTGTCAGATCAAGGCTTGGCCATTTAAGCCTTAAATAGAATGACCGCTTCTTTTATTCAGAGAATAGTCTTTAAAAAAAAAAGATTTATTTATTTATTGTATATGAGTACACTGTAGCTGTAAGTTGTGAGCCTTCATGTGGTTGCTGGGAATTGATTTTTAGGACTCTGCTCACTCCTGTCAACCCTGCTCACACCAGACACACCAGAAGAGAGCATCGGGTCTCATTACAGCTGCTTGTGAGCTACCGTGTGGTTGCTGGGATTTGAACTCACTACCTTCAGAATTGCAGTCAGCCACTGAGCCATCTTGCCAGCCCCAGAGAATAATCTTAATCTATTTGATTACTACAAGGCCTAAAAATAAATTAAACTTGGTCTCCAGCTTTAAACTCAATGATTTCATGCTTTCTTATGAAAACAAGAATTTTCCTTTTAAAAAAAAAAAATCATCAAATATGGGTCCACATGTCACTGTGACCTCGGAGACCACTAATGCTGGAGGCCAACGCCAAGGTGGCCCTTCACAAACCAAGGGCGCCTCCAGCACTTTCAGCTCCTTACTTCTGACTATGCAGTAAGGACCTATCTGTCTAAAACTACAAAAGCATCACCAATCACATTATCTTTTCAAACTCAAAATTCTCTCTAACAAGGAAAAAAACCAAGAACCAAAAAACCACAGGCCATGGGGACACTGTGTGTGTGTGTGTGTGTGTGTGTGAGAGAGAGAGAGAGAGAGAGAGAGAGAGAGAGAGAGAGAGAGAGAGAGAGAGAGACACCCTGGCTGGAGGATAAAAGCATAAAGCAGACCAGTGTCCAGGGCACTCTCAGCTTCACTGTCAACACCTGCAGGCCTGAAGGCCACCACACACAGCCACTCACACTGGCACTCCCCACCCCCCACAGAGAATATGAGTGCTAACACTTACCAAGGGCCCCTGGGGACCAAAGAATGGTGACTGCCACTTGGTCATGGCAAGCATACTGGCTGATGGTAATGTTCTGTGCATCAGCGATCACGTGCTTCCCGACGGGATTCAAGTAGGTGGTACAGTCTAGAGGTGGAAAAAATGAAAAGTTAAGTCTTTAACCTTTATTCTCCATGTCACCTTACTAGGCTATGCAGAGTATGTCTACAAGTGCCAAATCTACTCCTATTCTAAATTTCTCCAAAAGCTCACATAAGATACTAAAGCTGATTGTAGCTAGAGAAACATAATGTTACAGAGGGCTATAACGGCAGCAACACCACCCCGTCTCCGGAATTAAATTCCTGCACATTGCTAGGACTGGAACGGCTGGCTACAGAGAAGACTTTTGTGTCAGTCATTAGCTTAGTTGGTCTTTTGTTTCTCTCCCTACTCCTATGCTGTTTTACTGAAACCAGTAAGGACTTACACCAGCCCTATCCTCAGTTCTATCAGTCAACCCTGTTAACCACTTTGGAGTGTGTTTGTTTTTAGAAGAGACAGAGGGGGGCAAGGTCACCAGGGAAAAGGAACTAACATGCGGGTGTGAATCCACAGGGGAGTAATTTCACAGGCAAACTGTTAAAATGACTCACTGCCTACATACATCACAAGGCACCAACCATGCTTGAACCCCGAGTGATGAGGACACCACCTAACATTCTCAGTCACTTTCCTCAGAGATACCCACAATTCTCATTCAATCGCCAAAGCCCCAACTTAATGGCTCAAGAAAAAAAAAAAAAAAAAAACACTTTGATTTTTTTTTTTTTTTGATCCAAGGCAGCAGCCCGATGACCTGGGAGTGCTGAATGCACATTCAAAGGCTGCCAGAAGCCCTGAGCCAGAATCATGGAACTTCAAAGAATTACCACACTAAGCCAGACAGACGGGCTTGCTGAGAGAATTGTTCCGTGGCTTCCACAGTAGATATCAACCCACAGTGTTCACCCTGCTTGTCCCCATTTCTTTCTCACGATTCCACTCAAATCCTCTCTTCTGTATCTACTGCAAAGGGCTTCATGTCCTAAAGTCTAACTCTATGGGGCATTCCCCTGGGGTCAAAGACTTGCCATGTCTAGCAGCTTAGTGAATCTCTTGTGTTTTCCCTTGTAAGCTGCACTGCTCAGTTCCCATTTTTACAACTAAAAACACTTAAGGAGGCAACAGAAAACAATATATAAACCAAGCAAAAGCTCACCCAAACAAAGGCGACTCGGGGAAGACCCCAAGGGGGAGGGGGGCCTGCCAAGCCTTTCAACAGGATTTTCTTCCTTCCTTCCTTCCTTCCTTCCTTCCTTCCTTCCTTCCTTTCTCTTTCTTTCTTTCTTTCTTCCTTTCTCTCTCTCTCTCTCTCTCTCTCTCTCTCTCTCTCTCTCTCTCTCTCTCTTTCTAGAATATATTCACATACTACCTGCACACCACCCAACTTTAAAACCGCAGCCTCTACACTGCCTGGTCTGCTTTCTTGCCTGACCACATCAGACAAGGTTCTCCTTGTTAAAGGTCAAGTGCTTCAAAAGCACTTGAAAGTTGCATTTTCATTTCAGTCTTACTTAAAAGGATGTTAGTAATACTACCAAAGTCTGCCAGGCAGTAGTGGTGCAGGCCTTTAATCCTAGAACTCGGGAGGCAGAAGCAGGCAGAGCCCCGTAAGTTCGAGGCCAGGCTGGTCTACAGAGTTGCAGGACAGACAGCCAGGGCTACATAGTGCAACCCTGTCTCAAAAAACAAAACGCACCAACTAAATTCTACCTGTACAAAAACATGAATCTTGGAGGAGGGAGGTGGCTTAGCAGCTAAACTGCTGGCGTTCCTAGTTTTTGGACTGGAGATTCAGATCCTCACAGTTGAAGTCCGGCAGTTCCAGCCCTGGAAGGTATAGGCAGGGGATCCTCAGACCAAGGAGGCTACTGAGACTGACCAGAGCAGCAAGGGTGGGTTTGATTGAGAGATCTTGTGTAATGCCCAAAATTAACCTCTTGGGCACCACCTGCCTAAGGATCTGCTAACTTCCTGGAATGCTGGGAGTTAGAGTTGTTTCCTCGTGGGAAAGTATGGTGGCCTATAGGCTTGTCTTTATAAACCCCCGTAACAAGGGGCCATTTTTAGTGAGGAAATTTCATGGAATGGTCCTAACCAAAGTCCATCTCTTGGTCAGTATTAGGCTTGCTCTACCTTTAGCCTAAAATGGTGGAATTGGTTTTTCTCTGGTGAATCTCACTTGTTTCCATGAATAAGGTGGAAGGGTAATACATTCTGATATCAATTTCCAGACTCCATGTGCACACCCAACCATATGCACCTACATGCACATACATTTCCACACACGTGTACCTACACATATACAAATGCTGAGTATAGAGGTACCTATAGTAGGGAGTGGGGAGAGGGTGTTCCAACAACCAGGCGGACCCCTATACTGTACATATTAGCAAACTACAGCCCAAAACATCAGCTAGGTGGTTGAGAACCCAACACTAACTTGTCCAGGGGCAGAATGATAACAAGCAGCCTCGGAGGAGCTTGAGGGGAGTGGAGGAAGATATCTCAGACTCTAGCTGCTCTTACTATGGGCTTAAGCTCTGAGCTTAAAGTGTTCAGCCTGCAAAAATCCTAACTGCAACCAGCTTATTTTTTCCTAGTATAGAAAAAAGACAAGATCTTATCACACCTGTAAAGTTCCAGTATCTTCATTTATTGAGGTCTGTAATATAAAAGAAGTCTGCTTGCTAAGATCTGAAGAGACAATGAACAGGAGACGGCTACAAGACTTTACCCTTTCCCATTCCTGATGCCAGAACTGACAACAGGGTTTCCATAAATACAAGAATGTAGGCAGAAAAATCTAAGGATTAAGAAAATGTATTAAAAATTACTTAGGCATAACACTCTTCAGAGCCATGGTGAGATGGCTCAGCGGGTAAGAGCACCCGACTGCTCTTCCGAAGGTGATGAGTTCAAATCCCAGCAACCACATGGTGGCTTACAACCACCCGTAATGAGATCTGATGCCCTCCTCTGGTGTGTCTGAAGTCAGCTACAGCGTACTTATGAATAATGATCCCAGCCCTTGGGAGGCAGAGGCAGGAGGATTTCTGAGTTCAAGGCCAGCCTGGTCTACAGAGTGAGTTCAGGACAGCCAGGGCTACACCAAGAAACCCTGTCTCGAAAAACCGGGGGGGGGGGGGGGGGGGGGGGGGGAGGAAGAGGAGGAGGAGGAGGAGGAGGAGGAAGAAGAAGAAGAAGAAGAAGAAGAAGAAGAAGAAGAAGAAGAAGAAGAAGAAGAAGAAGAAGAAGAAGAAGAAGAAGAAGAAAGAAGTAATGATTAAAGATATAAGGAGCACATGAACAAAAAATGTAATCCAACAAATCAGGACACTGTAGCACATGCTTATAAAACCAGAACTCAGGAAGACTGAGGCAGAAAGATCAAGAGTTCAAGACCAGCCCGGGCTACATGAGACTCTGTTTCAAAAGCGTGTGTGTGCGTGTGTGTGTGTGTGTGTGTGTGTGTGTGTGTGTGTGTGTGTGTACACACAAATCCATATTAAATCACAGACATGAATGTTTGTTTGCAGATGAGCTCTGAACTCTAACACGAGACCTGCTGGGGCCGAGAGCACAGATTAGTAATCAGTAACTCAAAGAGCAGTCCTCTACACATGGCTTTACTTAGCAGAATCAAGTACCACAGGCTTGCAACTCTTTCATTCCCATCATGGCGTTTACCTAAAACATACACACACCACAGACAGAAGTGCCTGCTCGTCACTGTGAGTCTTACAATGTAACTTAAAAATACTCAAGCTGGCATTTGTGGATGTGAATCTGAAACACGTATTCCTATGTCAAAATTGTCAAGCTGTATTCATGACCTCCACAACCCAAGCTTGGTCGGAGGACAGCTGACTGCTCCACTGACCTCTAAGAGATGAATGAGCAGTCGAGAGCCAACAAAAGGGAGCAGTGGTCCCTCTTACCAAGCTTACACGGTGAAAATACTGAGCTCTAACTTCCGAGGAAGGACAATAGCTGCTCAGAACAGACTGCAAATGTTTAATCAGAGGGAAAGTCACCTTGTCCTTAGAAAACAATCCAGTCAGGAAAGTTCAGTCAAAAATGCTGCTTCTTGTATCCACACACACTTGGACCAACCTGTAACCCCATCCGTGTTCCCTGAGCATCCCCAGCAAGCCTGCCACGAGGGGAGATGATGTAAGGACTACCCCATTTCAGCCTCCAAGTGATGCTAAGGACAATTACGTCACTTGTTACACTTCACACACACAGACAGGAAACTGAACTTGGTACTGAGGCCTACATCAGAGATGGCCAACTAGAGCCCCCTGGGCAACCCTGAAACACAGATCTGATCGGCCCACTCTGTTTGTTGGGAGGGGGGGGATAACTTAAATAAAGGCCAATGTTGAAAAGTATTTTATGGAGTGGGGTAGTTATTCCCAGAACTTCTGGCTATTCTTAGAAACCACACCTGGCCACTCCCAGTGGGAATTCCAGCAGACCACACTGAGCTGGAGTTAGGAAACTGGAAGCCATGCCCACTTCAGATCAGACAGACTGCCCAGTTTGCTAGTCTCCATCCTTGTTCCCTAGTGCGACCTACTGACTTCTGTGTTTACTCTTAAAGGCAAGGCTATATCCTGAGTTGAAGACAGACACTTCACCTGTTCAAGCTCTCAAACACTTTGGTAGCTTAATGGAAATTACAATGCTTTAACCGTTGACAAACCTGAACAGGCTCAGAAAAGTCCTCGAACAACCCCAGGATCTGCAATGTCTTCAACAAACTACAAGCGCGTGAGCTTTGGATGTTGGAAAGGGCCCCTTTCTCTGTGGTCAAGCTGGCTACTTACTGTCGTATCTGAAGGTGACGTTGTGCAGCCCGCTGTTTCTGCTGGCCGGCCCCACTCCCTGTGGGAAAACAAGAGAACAGGACACAGAGTAAAGCCAACTTACTTTCCCAGCATGGAATCCCCACAGAATCTAAACACACAAAGCGTTGTAGAGGCCCAGGGTCAGGTAAGTACTACAGGCCAGCTCCTCCTTGCACTGCCCCATGACCCCACCCACTCCAAACACCCTCCAGTCCAAGGGAACTCAGCCCACTAGGGATCTTGGACACTCTTTGCCTAAGATAACAGGAACAGACTGGTCTGTTTAGGGGTTAAATAGTTCATTAGCAGTAGTACAATTAGGATGGAGACCAAGACTGCCAGATGGAGTCCTTCCAGTTGGATCCTCTGATTGGCTATTAAACTGGCCCACCAGACAGCCTCCTCCGAAAGCTCTAGCAAGGCAAGACAGATAGGCAATTCCTCAAGTCTACGGAAACCAGTTCTCATTCCAAGACCAGGAATGAACGTGGGAATAAGCCATTACTTTTAATGAGAAAATTCTTTACTGCCTCGCCTCCGTACCTATGCTGGATATACACAGGGTGGGTCATAAAAGAAAAAAGACTTTCAAAGGTTCAACTCTTAGCTCTCAGTGATGTGGCCATTAGCCATCTGTAGCCTTAATAGTAGGGTAACAACTCCAGCAGACTTCCCATTCTAATTACAGCAGCCATAGAGGGAACACCAGATCCGCACAATGATCCCACCTCTTCCTAACCCAAAGATGATCCGGAGGAGAAAGGGTTGCTCTGAGTCAGCCAGGCCAGGTCGAAGACTCCCTTTAAATCTCTCTCTAATAATCTGCAAAAGTGCCTTTCGGTATTAATTGGGGAATTCTCCAAAATGTGTTCATTCTAAAGTGCTAAATGATGGGAAAATATTTTAACCGCACAGCTAAAGTTTCCACTTAACAAGGAAGATGTTGGAGAAAACCATATGCTGGCAGCCTGGTGTTTAATGGGCAACTGTTACACTGAGACACAATATGAAGAACATTTCTGATGGTGCAGGATTTCAGGCCACAACCCCATCACTTCCATATGCTACAGCCATGTTCATGCAGCTTATCCCAAAGCCAGGCATGCCCACTGAAACCATATCCCTGAGTTCAGATATACACAGGCCTTGGAAAAATCACAGCTGTTCAGAGAAGAGCCAGGCAGGCATGAGACACACAGACACACCAATAAGAAAGCAGTAAGAAGCTAGGCGTGGTGGCACATGACTTTAATCCCAGCACTCGGGAGGCGGAGGCAGGTGGATTTCTGAGTTCGAGGCTAGCCTGGTCTAAAGAGTGAGTTCCAGGACAGCCAGGGCTATACAGAGAAACCCTGTCTCAGAAAAACAAAAAAAATAAAGCAAAACAAAACAAATCAAAAGAAAAGAAAAGAAAGCAAAAGTACCAAGCCTAAACCAACTAGATGCTCCAAGTAGCCACTGGGGCTCCAGCTTCCTTCCCCCCCCACCCGCCCCTTTCTTATTTGCATACTGTGAGACTCCAGAACTCATCTCAGGATATGAAACTTTGGACAGTGAAATATTAAGAGCATCCATCACTCCATAGGTGTCGGGTCTGTGCAAACAGAAGCTGCCTGGCTTCTAGGAGGCAGAGACCCAAGTAAGAAGCAGGAAGAGAACAATCAGATTCCACAGCCCTCTGCCAACCACACCATTCCGCCCCCTTACAGAGCCCCAGGAGCCAGGTGTGGTGGCGCACGCCTTTAATCCCAGCACTTGGGAGGCAGAGGCAGGCGG
Organism: Mus minutoides; assembly: GCA_902729485.2. NCBI lineage: Eukaryota > Metazoa > Chordata > Mammalia > Rodentia > Muridae > Mus > Mus minutoides. The sequence continues at coordinate 612,800 of LR749882.1, forward strand.
ATTTCTGAGTTCGAGGCCAGACTGGTCTACAAAGTGAGTTCCAGGACAGCCAGGGCTACACAGAGAAACCCTGTCTCAAAAAACCAAAAAAATAATAAAATAAAATAAAAAATTTGTAGGGCTGGAGAGATGGCTCAGCGGTTAAGAGCACCGACTGCTCTTCTTCCAAAGGTTGTGAGTTCAAATCCCAGCAACCACATGATGGCTCACAACCATCTGTAATGAGACCTGATGCCCTCTTCTGGGGTGTCTAAAGATAGCTACAGCTAGCAAGCAGGACCGGAGCGAGAAGAAAAAAGTCTGAAGACAGCTACAGTGTACTTGCATATAATAAATAAATAAACATAAACAAACTCTGGGTCGACGGTGAGCCAGACACTGCTGTAGGTGTGGTAGTATGCAATGAACCCAACGTGAAGTTGTCTGCTGCTTGCTCGTCCTTTCACGGGAGACTAACTGGATACTGATAAACTGCAAGCCTCTTGCCATCGAGCATTCCTCGTTTAGAGAAGAAAACACATAGGGCTAATAGAAAAAGAGTCAGCGGCAGAGAAACACAGGGTTCCTCTGCAAGGCAGAAACTGAATAAGGATGAATGAAGGGTGGAGACAACATGTTCAAGATTTACAGGGAGCCTGAGAGAAGAGAGGCTGCTAACTGGGCTATATAACATTGATGAAAAGAGCAGCATCCAGACAGGAAAACCAGCGGAGAGGCCAAGGTCAGTGTTCACAGCTGACAACCAAGGGACACGGCTCCCCTCTCCTGATGCCAGAGTCCCAAGTATCAGAACGGTTTTATTTATTTGTGTTTGTTTGTTTATTTTAAAAGAATATACACAGCAATTTCCTTCTGGGAGACAGAAGAAGACGATGGAGCCACATAGAAGTATTTTTTTTCAACAAGAAAAACATTCCATTTAAGAGCAGATGTCAGGGGCTCTAGTGACCAAGTACATGACTTGTGGAACCTTGGGTGGCCTTCCCCTTATCTTTTGTTTGCTCCCCCTCCCTTTCAATTGAGGCATGTTTTAAACAGCATTTAGCAGGCATTTGCAAAGGCTAATATATGAGCTATGTATGTACTGTGCCCTGCACACAAGAACCTAAATTAATCCAAATAAAGTTTCTAAAATGTGGGGAGCTGTCCAAGAAGGCTTGGGGAGCTGGCTTCAAGGACATTGAGGCTTGTGTGTGGTGTGGCACCTACCCATCACCCACTGGTGTTTTCAATGTGTCCTGAGCTGAGCCCTCAGGGCTGAATGTCTAGCTACAAATCAGACCCAGACCTTGACTTCAAGTGGCTTTGGCATAAAGATGAGGTACAAACATGTCTATCATCTTGTCTTCCATTGTTCAAAGTCTCAGTCTTTCACCGGCTCCCCCTATACCATATTCTGTGCCCTTAACTGACTAACTCCCCAACCAATCCCCACCCCAGCCATGACCCCTGGGGTCATTGCAATTCCATTCAGGCACTCCTGTCTCCCTAGGATCCCCTTCTCTTCCCATCACCCAGGCCTTGCTCCCACAGGCTGCCTGACTTATCTAGTCTGGTCCCTAACACACAGTTTGCTTGCCCATTCACTGGCCACTCATAGTCACTGCCGTCAATACAATTCCACGAGCAGGGCACTTCTGGGAACACAAACGTGGTGGAGATTTTAATTCTACAGACAACTGGAGCCCTGGAACTAACCACGTATATCAATGAAGCTCAAAAACAGGGTACCTCCCTGGCTACCAGCTCTTGCCTGTACTTTAAAGACCTCTGACTGGCATGAAGTCCTTTAATGTTCTTGCGAGACTCTCGGCATGCAAGCAGTAGATCTTCCACGGGGCTGCTGCCCTTACTCACATCCAAACTGTTTTAGCTGCTTTGCAGGAGCCGCCATAGAAACACTGTGCCCAGGCTAGCTCACAAAACAGTTTATCCTTTATATTAAGACAGACAGAAATAAAAACCTCCACATAGCCAAACCCTAGAACTTGAGACTTATTTTATGCACAGTGGAAAGGACTGTGCGAATCAAGTAAGCGCAGTGATGCTGAAATGGGGACAGTGTTCTGGTCATCCTGGTGGGCCAATGGGAGGATTCCAAGACCCTGAAGGATTGGTATCAGAAAACTGGAGATGTGACTGCAGAGGGAGGATGAAGAGGGAGAATGAAGAGGGAGACTGGCTGACTGGAGAATGATTCACATACTTGAGGACAGAAAGAGGAAGGAGCTATTGAGCCAAAACTGGGCAGCCTCTAGAAGGTGGGCCAGGCAAGGAATGGACTCCCCGCTGCAACATCCAGGAGTCAGCACTGCCAACACAGATGTCAATAGCTTGAGACTCAGAATTCTGACCTCTTGAATGACAGAAATTTTGTGTTATCTTATGCCATGAAGTTTAAGGTAATTTTCAGAGCAACAACTGGATGAAAAGCTGAATGAAAAAGGAAGGAAGGAAGGAAGGAAGGAAGGAAGGAAGGAAGGAAGGAAGGAAGGACAGATGGAAATGACTGCACTTGGGTATGGTCAAGAATAAAGTGTACTGTAAACATGAAGAAGAACATACCAGAGGTAGGGACATCTGGGAGAGTCCAAAGTGAGCATGACCCTGAGCCAGGCCATGTGAGGAGAGGAGAGAGGGAAGACCAGGAGCGTGAAGGGTAGACAAAAGGCCAGGTAACCAAAAGGGCTGGGAGGGCAACCCAGTCCCCAGGCTGGAGATTTCAGGATAGGGTGCAGAGTGTGTCAGCCATACCCTGTAACCGGTAGGTACTTAGGGATTCTGGATGGCCGGGTCCACTTGGGTATGTGAAATAGGCACCTTAGTTAGTTAGCCACTTGTCCTGGGTTTGAGACCCAGCACGTACATGTTCCAACCACAGTATAGATAAACTGAATCTCTGTAGCACGCACACACAGCATGTGCCAGGGCAGGCTAGTCTCCCCTGAGTACCCATAGCTAATCACTGTCACCTGTCACCTGGCTTCAGGCAGGCAGGAAACACAGATCCTTCAGAACTGGGCCTTGGAATCCTGCCAAGAGCTGGGTTTCTGCCGGTTTGCCTAGAGGTCATCTGGAGTGAAGGGGGTGGAGCTTAAGTTTATCAGATGTCAAGGTGCTGTGTGGCCTCAGGCAGGTTGCTGAACTTCCCAGAGCTACAAGCACAAGAACAAAGCCATTTGAAAGGAAGGACAAGTGTAGGACTCAAGAGGTGACAGACTCCAAGGGTTTGGTATCGCACCGGACACGTGACTCCAATCGATCAGCTCCGCAAAGCTTCCAGAGCCTGAGTCGCGGCCAGGTGATGTATGAGAAACACTGTAAAGCTGGGGCTTGCTTCTCTGTGCTGGGATAGGTGTGTTTTTTAAAAAGAAAAGGGACGGGGACACAAACACACATCTCAGTTCTTTTGTATGAATGCTCTTCAAGTTTCACTCCTGGTGTGTACTGTATAGTCTGTCCACTGAATGTTGTTACCAGCTTTCTCAAAGTTCCTTAGCTGCTCTGAATGAGAGCACTCCTGCCTTTTTGATGGTTTGTTTGGTTTGTGTTGCTTAGCTGGCCTGGAACTGGCTATGGAAAACCAGGCTGGCATAGTAGAGATCCACCTGCCCTCTACTGAGATTAAAGTCACCGTGCCTAGTCAAGATTTTTTTTTTTTTTTTTTTGGAGACAGGGTCCTTAGTCCAATCAGACCTCAAACTCCGTTTGGTGCAAGATGACTTTGAATTAATCCTCTTACCTCTTGCTCCTGAGTGCTGGAATTCTAGGCCAGTGTCACCGCACCCAGTTTTACCAGCACGAGGGATCAAACATAGGAGGGCTTTGTACATATGAAGCAAGACTCTACCAACTGAGCTATACTGCAAGCGTCTCACCACCTGGCCTGCTCTTTTGGAAAAGAGAGTGTCATACTTAAAGGACAACTTGCCTTAAATCTGTTTTAAATGGCACTTCAACCATCCTAGGACACCACTTGTCTTCAGATAGCTTTAAATCCTAGAACATTCTCTGGCCACTGGCCACAGCAGCCTGGTACTCGGGAGGGATCCTACCCCACAGCCACCATTTTGTGTGCAAGCTTTTGCTTCTTGACTTATGGTATAGGATTTTTGCATCTTGAATTTTACTCCTTTAGAATAGTGAAGAATAACCTCCCTGCCCCCAACGTCCAGCGCACAGCATCGGGCTCTCATTGCTGCTTCTATACACCCCCCTCCCCCATACTGTAGCGCACCAACCAAAGGAAACCCCACAGCAGAGCTTTCAGGTAAGGGGTGGGGCTTCCCAGCTCCCTCTGGAACAAATTAAAAGCTACCGTTAGTGCATCGAGTAGGGGTGGTTAATTAACTAAGAATGTAACACCCCGAGGCCTCAGGCTTTGGCATTTATAGTTCTTGAATAACAGGCAACAAACAAGTACCTTTAATTCTCTGCTCATTAAATATCAAAATGGTGTAGTAGCTAAAAGCCCAGGACAGATTCCTAGAGAAGAGTTTACAAAGCAGTTGACCAGCTCTGTGAGTAGCCCATTAAATAAATAAATAAATAAATAAATAAATAAATAAATAAATAAATAAATAAATCACCATGGGACACCAAGGGAGGTTTGTGTGTGTATTTTTTGACTTAGTCATGCATTTCTTTAGGCAGAAAGTATATCTAGCAAAGGCTGACTGTGTGCCAAGCCCAGGAATGAGATAGGTGGGTTTTTTTTTTTGGGGGGGGGGGAAGGTTGTAAGGGTGGGGAGGTGACACATACGCTCTTTGTCTCTCTTTCCCCCCTCCAACCTGTGCATCTTTTGGGGATGGAGTTCCCACTATGAGTGTCAGCAGCATATACATACATTCCTTACGTACTAGTAAGTATATTCTGCCACCTGGTCCTGACCTGCTTGCCACTTCTGTAAATTGGTTCTGGGTGAGTTGGAGCCCAGCAAAAACAGAAAACAGGCAAGCCTAGCAACTGCTGAAAACTAAGGCCAACTCCTACTTTTTACTATCCAAGGCATTATCTTCACCTTGAGTTTCCAGACTGACAAGAAAGAGCAAATGACTGCAGAAAACTTGGTGAGGCCAGAAATGCACAAATGGATAACACTAACAAAGAGGAGGGTTGCAGAGACTGGGTCATGTGACTGTACTGCTTCAAATGGCTTTATAAACAAAGACAGACCCCACTCACTTCAGTGCAAACCTTTAACAGAGAGAGACAGACAGACAGAGACAGAGAGACAGGGGGAACAGAAGAGCCGCCCCAGGTGATGTAAGCTAAGGAGAATTTGGTGAGTCCCAAACACAAGGAAAATGAATCAGAAAGCCTGCCCACGCCTGGATCTGCTCAGGACGCATTCTCTCCACATTCCTGGGAGCTATTCTCTCACCCAATCCATAGATCCGACCAGTTTCAGAAACTGAAAGATGCCAACAGTATGGTTTGGGGTCTTGGATGGCCAGAGCACACAAGCTCTGAGGGAGAAACATGGGGTTCCCACTAGCAATTACTCCATCAACCCCCAAAGACCTGGAGATCTTAAGCTAATTAAAGAGATTTGCTTGGGGAGGGAGGAAATCACTAGTCCAAAGCATGGTCTGTGCGCCAGACCAAAGCCGTAATCATGATTCATTTCTGACATGCTGCTAATCAGAACACACGTGTTCCTCATTTCACGCTCCCAAAGGAAAGCTGAAGGGACAATTATTGCTGAGCCCTAGTACGGAGCCACATGCCAGCTACCACGTGTCCTTCTTATCAAACTCAAGTCTCTCACTGCCACCGGGATACCACCTCACTACCCCGACCCGGCACCCAGCCTTCCACCAACCCATTAAAGATAACCAGTGTCGAGACATTTCCACAAGCTGACTCTCAGACACCTCAAATCTAAGTAATGGGAGCCTAGATAGGATTTGTGTTTTAAAATTCCTTACTTCACAATTTCTTTGTTGTTTGTTTTTTTTATTTTTATTTTTCAAGACAGGGTTTCTCTGTGTAGCCCTGGCTGTCCTGGAACTCACTCTGTAGACCAGGCTGGCCTTGAACTCAGAAATCCGCCTGCCTCTGCCTCGCAAGTGCTGGTATATTAAAGGCGTGCGCCACCATGCCCGGCCTACAATTTTTTTTAATTGCTTTTATGGTAGAACATATTTGTACAGTTAAAGCCCAGAGATATAAACACATGCAAGTATGCGTGAGCACACACTATACAGACAAAAAACAAAAAAAAAACCAAAACCAGACAGACACACACACACACACACACACACACACACACACACACACAAGCTGGCTTTCTTCTGTGCTTAAAAATAGAATGGAAAGCCAGCATGATGGATGGCTCATGTCTATAGTCTCACTACTTGGGAGACTGAGGACAACCATGAATTGAAGACCAGCCTAAGACAAACAGTGAGTCCCAAGCCAGTCAGAGCTACAAAGGAATATCTTAGCTCAGAGAAACAAACTAATAATAATAATAATGCTGCAGCAAAGGGATGGAAAGATATCTCAGTGGTTAAAAGCATTTGTTCCAGGGGCTCCAACGCCCTCTTCTGGCATCTGTGGGCACCGGTACTTACTGGCACTTGGATAAATACACAGAGCCATACACATGAAAATCGGTTTGTGTTTTTTAAAACCAGAACCTCCTTGGTTTACAAAGCCCTAGGAAGCCCTTTCTCCAGTAACTCTAAGGATTTCAGCTGTGTGTCCTGTGTCTGATACACAGATTGTTGCATTTTTCCATCTAGTTATGAAAACGTCAAAGGCAGGCTATAAAACATGCCTCTGGGACTGAGGGCCAGGACTTTTTTTCCTGTGCTTTTACCCCATTCCCCTAACTGAAATGAGAACCTCATGTCAGACAGCCGGCATCTTCAAGGTAAAAGGCAGGTTATCCGAAGCTAGGGTATCTTACATAGTCAGCTCTCAGACAGAGATTAACCAATTTCTGTAAACACTGGGTACAGAGATGCAGCAAACATCCAGCCCAAGATACCCACCCAGCAAAATCCAGCAAGTCGCAAAACCCAGCAAGGCGGCTACTGGCTCGCTCTCACTTAGCTGTGAAGGGAACAAAGATTCCACTTCGGAAGCTCAAGGAAGTCTCTTCAGAGAGAGCAAAACAGTAATCAGACAACGGTGGAAAACTTTAAGCTATAAACATGATTGTTATGCTTAAGCAGAGAGGAAATGTTCAGCTCAAAACCTAACTACTAATAAAAGCCTTAGGACCACACAGGGAGCAGTGTGCCTAGCTGCACCCACTTCAAACACGGGGTCTGAAGGCAGGAGGGGTCTCCAGCTCTGTGTCACATCTGGAATTCAGCTTCTACAGCACAAATGCCGGAGAAATGGGAGACTGATGTTGCCATGGGAACGCTGCCTCCTCCCTCTAATACAGGTCCTCACACATACCGCCTCCCAAAGTAGGTTTCTCCGATTTGGAAGTGTGGATGGCCACTCTCTTAGATTTTAGTGCTAATTGAAACATCGTAGGCTAAAATGATTAAGTCTATCCACAGGATGGTCCTGTACTGAAAAACCTTAAAATGGGTGGGAGACAAGCTAACACTACCCTCCTTTTCTATGGTTTTCTCCAACCCCCCTTCATTTATTTAGGAAAAGAGACAGGCGTCAAGCTCTTATTCCCAACCTACAAAAATCCAAGCCAGGCAGTAGTGGCTCGCACCTTTAATCCCAGCACTCGGGAGGCAAGGGCAGGAGGATTTCTGAGTTTGAGGTCAGCCTGGTCTACAGAGTGAGTTCCAGGACAGCCAGGGCTACACAGAGAAACCCTGTCTCAAAAAAACAAAACAAAACAAAATAATAATAAAAAACAAAAAGCCTGCACTCAGATTGCTGCCTCTGAGCCCAGCAGAAGACCCAGCCAAGGACTCTTCGCTAGATGCCTTCATCAGGTCACTGCAGTGACACCTCCGGTTATTGAAGACTCTGGTGTAGCTAAGGGGAGGGGGTTCTAGAACACCTGTAACATTCCAATCTCCAACGGAACCCTTAACAATTTCAGTGGGTTCTAAGCACTCCTTTACCCACAAACAATCCTGAAACCACCGGGCATTGCCTGGGTGTGCCCACTCCTGGAAAGCAAACTTCCAACTGTTCCCTCTAGATGTGTTGTTCCCTCTAAATCCCGCCTGCACTTACATCGGGTGAAGTCCCAACTGGATGGCTGGTAATGCTCCCCTCACTGGTCATCCTGTCAGTGCTCCCTTCAGTGCTCATCCTACCAACGCTCCCTTTACTCAACTGGCTGGAAGCCCACCTTGGGCTCTCCGCTGGCTCAAAACTTTGTCTCTAAGAATATGAAGCGTCTCCCGACCAGTTCTGACTATAATTCCCCACGTAGAGTGAGTGATCCATTTCCGTATCAGTCTGCCTCTGCAAGAGCTGGCCTTTCCCAGTCGATTTGCTGCAGAAGAGTTTAGAAGTAAAGCAAAAGTCAGTCTGGATGGGCAGGTACACGTCTCTGTCCTCCTGGTTCTCCACCAGCCCTCATTCTCATGGGTGACACACACACACAAAAAACCTGGCCTCCAGATGGAACCATTTTCATCTAATCTCTTAGATACCACTTCCCTAAAATGTGCCCCTGAGAATCTGTGTCAGTGAATGAAGGAGTCAGCCCACATGCGCCCTCCCAGCCCCTCAAAAAACCAGGAAGTCGGCATCCCAGGCTCCAGGTGTTAGCACTTAGAGGATGCTGCCCAGCCCCCTCCAGCTGGAGGCTGGCCGCCTGGGAGCCGGACACAGCAATTAGGCCCTTCCCGGCTGGGCGCCTTTGTCCCCTCACTAACATCATTAGCGTCTGACTTCCTGTGTACAACAGGGCCTGGGGGGGGGCGGGGCAAATGGCGGCTGACCTGGGCAGGGCATTAGACTTCTTTGTCAAAGGCCCTCAAATGTTAACAAGCATGTGAACAAGGCTCTCCTCCCAGACCCCCCCCCCCCCAGCTTCTGCTCCAGCCATTCTGGGCATTCATGATAGTTTCTCTCCAGCTGTGGGAATCAGTCTCACTTGAGAGAAATATGAAGTCTCAAAGCTGACGGAGTAAGCCAGCAGCAGCCTCCGAGGGGCCTTCAGATCTTAGTTCCTTTAAAGCCCTCCCGATGGAAACAAGAGTTTGCCTGGTTCTCACAGGTTACAAGGGCCAAGCAAAGGTGGCCGGCCATGCTCAGCCAACCTAGAACCGGGTAAAACAGCAGCACAAGGACCAAGTATTCACATGTGCTGGAGACTGAAATGCAACGTTTGTGTAATAGCTCCGGGTTTTAAGAAAACTGCTGCCTTGATCTCAAAAGAAAGCATGACTTGCTGGGCTGGAGAGATGGCTCAGCAGGTAAGAGAGCATGACTTGATAAACGCTGGAATCCCACTATCTTCCCATCATAAAATCCTCTAACAGAATTTCAGCTTTTTGCATAAAGGAGATGGATGTCTGAAAATTTCATAAAAAGCCGGAGTGCACCCAGACCCACATATGATGGCTGGAGACTCCAGTCTATCCTTTTTTTTTTTTTTCCTGGATTTTGAGACAGGGTTTCTCTGTGTAGTCCTGGCTGTCCAGGAACTCACTCTGTAGACCAGGCTGGCCTGGAACTCAGAGATCCACCTGCCTCTGCCTGGCTCCAGTCTCTCCTAACAGCTTAACACCAACCATGTCTAATAAAGGAAACTGTGACTCCACTTAGTTAACACCAAGAAGATGAAATGGAGGTGCAGGTCATTAGAGGTATAAAGTCAGTTTTAAGGACTCTTGATTAAGGCAGCTGTTAAGGCTTTTATAAGCAGCGTTTGTCTCAACCCAGTAATTGAAGACTTTGTCCGAGGTGCCAGGAACTGCTAAGTGTACAAAGTAACATCATCAAAGGCAACAACTATTTATGTTGTTTCCTGGGATCAGCTCCTGGGGAGGGGAGGAGGGGAGGCTCTAGGGCTTTTCAATCACAGGTGCCAAGTCATGTCTAAGTCAGCTCAGTTTCAAAAGAAAACTACAATTGTAGCTTATTGCTTTAAAAAAATTTTCAATCCTAGATATGATAGAAAATATCCAGAGATGAAGAAAACAGCTGATTTTCTCAGCCCTGCTAAACTGCCTTTACAGAGCACAGTTTTTGTGGTTGACATATAAACTAGGCTAGGTTTTAGACTTTTTTTTTTTTTCTTTTTTGGTTTTTTGAGACAGGGTTTCTCTGTGAAGCCCTGGCTGTCCTGGAACTCATTTTGTAGACCAGGCTGGCCTCGAACTCAGAAATCCGCCTGCCTCTGCTTCCCGAGTGCTGGGACTAAAGGCGTGCGCCACCACTGCCCGGCTTAGATATAGTTTTAAATATTTGCATAAGTATCACTATGAGGGATAGCCTAGAACTCCAGATCTCCATGTTATACAAACTCTGACCAGTATGGCAGCGGTGGCGAGATACAATCAACGTTAAACCCAAGACGCTGATCCGTAATGCTGAATGCCACCACCAGCTGGTTCCAAGTCCCTCACAACTTTATTTCAACCAATCCCCAAAATTTCAAAGAGTAACTGAGTTTATCACTGGTTCTGATTTTTCCTTTTGTCAACTGGTTTTTAGATGGTCAGTAATTGGTAGGATAAATTCAAACACTAATGAGCCCCCAATTTTAAGCCTCCTTAGGCTCTTGGATGGAGGCCAGAACTCTGCCCCAAAACTACAAGCAATAAATCTAGAAAATTCTCTTCCTAAGTTCCCAGTGATACCACATGGAATTTCCATTAAATCACACACATGCAACCACACACACAATGGCACACCAATTAAATCATTGTAGATACTTAGGCCAGGAAATAACTGTGTTCTCCAAGTAACCAGATTTGATTCTCTTAAATAACCAATGAGTCCATCTGAGAAGGGTTTTTAAAAAAAGAGAAAGAAAAAGTATGAAAGTCAAGTATTGACCACCTGGATGCTTTTATGTAGATAAATGTTCCAGGGGTGGAGGACGCAATGTCATTCCCAGACATGTAGCTTTCTCTGTAAGCCTTCTTAAAGGCATCCAGCATAGATTACCACAGAGAGCAAAGGTGAACTCAGAGCAAATTTCCCAGGCAGACAAGGCAGAAGGAACTGCAGGTAGGAGCAGATTTTTCCCCTGATGGAATGGTCCCAGCATACTCTTCTACAGGGCAAAGGCTGGAAACACACACACACACACACACACAGGATGGGGATGGAAGGGGAGACCACTTTTGCTTAAGCATGCATCTGTCCCCTTCAATATAAGACTTCCCACTGAAATTGTTTACAGAAATCAAAGCACATAACAAAAATAGATCAGAAGCCTGTAAGATTTTGTCCTAAAGTAGGGGCTTGCCAAAAAGGACTAAAAACAGTGTAAAACTTTTTTTTGTGAAAAACATTTTAAGTCAAAGTTTCCAGCTAAAGTCATTTCAAAAGTAAGAATGAGAGCTGGGTCAAGATGAGGCCACACTGTCAGATGAGCAGCCTTGCTTTCGGAACACAAAGCCAGTGCCTTCCAAGGGATGCTGAAGGGAAAATCCCCACATGCATCGCAGAGCCAGGGCTTTGGGAGCAGGAGGTGGGGATGGGCAGCCTCTTGTCTGATATTCCTATTATTCCTCCTCCTCTTCCTCCTCCTCCTTCTCTTCAAGACTTCAATTAGAGAAGTAACAAAAAGAACCTACAAAAGTGAGAGTTATTAGCACTACAGGACCAAATTTTTTAAGTCCCAGTCTGCTCTAACCATTCACCAATACTTTCTATGAAAGGAAGGCATGACTGCTAAGAGGTAGCAAAGCTAACCCCTTTCCTGATCTAAAGAAACACTGTATCCATGCAAAGCACAGACAGACAAATTACCAGTCCTGCACAGCACAGTAGATCTTGGGCAGGCGGTCTTCTGGTGTGGTGTCCTGAGTGCCGCTCTGAAGGGTAACCAAATTACTATAATTTATCCTATATGTTTCTTTTAAATTACATAAATTTAAGGGATTTTATGATTAGGTGACTGGTCTCATGTGAGTAACAGAACTGTGTAAAATTAAAAGGGAAACTGTCAAATCCAGGAAGCAGACTGACAACGTCTCCCTTCCGTCAGAAGTAATCACATTATGGCTTCTGGAAACCCAATACTGCCAGTCTTCCCAGAGGGTCAGGGGAGGCAAGAGAAAAACAGCACGGTGGGTTAATTCTACAGAGCAAGCTGGGGACAGAAAACAATTAGTCCATTTGTGATCAGAGTCAAGACATGTAGCCTGGGCGTGGAAGGAAAGTATGTCCTACGCTTCCAACGTTTACCAGGTGTAAATTCAGTGAAGGCAGCTCAACCTTACAAAAGACTTCAGCAAAGTCACTCATATCCATCAGCCAGGTGTTCAAGAGCTTGAAGTATGCTTCTGCAGCAGAAGTGAAAGTAAGCATCAATGCAACTCCTGACTTGGATGTACTATTCACTCTGGAAAACAAAGCAACAACTACTTGATGTTGCGCTTTCTAGAACGAATGTACTGTTATAGTGTGGGGCGTCTTAGGCAGAGGCGTACACCTTGTCTCTTTTATCACTTCTTTGGAGTCCAGGTCTCTCAATGAACACAGCACCCACTTGTTGGTCATACTGGCTGGCTATTGAGCCCTGGGGATCCATGTCCCATACCCACAAGAGTACAAACACTTTGGACCCCCAGGCAGCTTTTCTATACGGTGATGTGAATGCATCTACTTGTATGGCAGGTACCCTCCCATAGACTGAGTCATCTCCATGGGTCTTTTTTAAAAGAATGTTATTGGAAATCTTTCATAAAAACAAAGCAACTATAAGAATTAAAACAATGCCAGGCATGGTGGCGCACGCCTTTAATCCCAGCACTTGGGAGGCAGAGGCAGGCAGATTTCTGAATCGAGGCCAGCCTGGTCTACAAAGTGAGTTCCAGGACAGCCAGGGCTATACAGAGAAACCCTGTCTCGAAAAACCAAAAAGAATGAAAACAATGTAGTGGGGCTGGAGATATGGCTCAGTGGGCAAGAGCACTGACTGCTCTTCTGAAGGTCCTGAGTTCAAAGCCCAGCAACCACCCATAATGAGATATGACACCCTCTTCTGGTTTGTCTGAAGTCAGCTACAGTGTACTTATGTATAATAATAAATCTTTGGGCTGGAGAAAGCAGGAACTAAGCAAGCAGAGTTGACCGACCAAAGCGAGTGAGGCCTACTGGAACAAGCAGAGGTCCTAAAAATTCAATTCCCACAACCACATTAAGGCTCACAACCATCTACTCAGCTACAGTGTACTCACAAATACAAAGTAAATAAATAAACATTAAAAAAACAATGTAGTAATAATATTATTAAAATAATATATTAAATGTGTTTTTTGTTTGTTTGTTTGTTTGTTTTGTTTTTTCGAGACAGGGTTTCTCTTTAGCCCTGGCTGTCCTGGAACTCACTTTGTAGACCAGGCTGGCCTCGAACTCAGAAATCCGCCTGCCTCTGCCTCCCGAGTGCTGGGATTAAAGGCATGCGCCACCATGCCCGGCCGCATATTAAATGTGTATTAAGTATACTATTAGAAGGCAGGAAGTCCTGCCACAAACCCTTAAGGACAGAGGAGCCAATACATAAGAGGTATAAAAATAGGAGGCCTAAAACAGAGATCGATGTTACTAGGACTACTCATAGAGCATAGAAAGAAGAAAATCGAATTAAAATAAAGAATACTGAATGGGCTGTAGGTAAAATAATGTCAAGATGGGTATTTTAACAACCTTTGTGGTTATATAAAAGCTGATCAAATAATTATACTGATAAACCATTTAAAAGTTTTTTAATCACCCAGCTTCTTAAGCTTTGGTTGTTGTTTCGTTTCTTGTTTTGAGACATGGTTTCACAATGTAGTCCTGGCTGGCCTAGAACTCAGAGACCTGCCTGCCTCTGCCTCGCAAGCACTGGAATTAATTAATTTAAAGGCATGTATGGTGATACCCAGCTCCTTAAACTTCTATCCTCTGAGAGCTGAGACATGTAGCATCACAGAAAGCATGATCTGCTTTCTGATTATCCCACCAGAGTGTAAGATAGCCAGCCACAAAGAAACTTGGGGTCAACTGTGTATGGAACCCCTGGTGTTTCCAGCACCCAGTGCTGCGGCAGAGACCTCAGCACAGCCTTGGCTGTGAACATACAACACAGGCTCTCCACTTCCCACTCCATCAGCCACACACATGGAGTGAACACCCGAGACCACAGACTACTTACTGGATATCCCGAATAGCAATGTTTTCACTGCTCTTGATTTTGTTTGTTAGTTTGGTTGGTTGAGTTTTTTTTTTTTTTTTAAAGCTTAATTACTGAAAACAAAGGCCTATAGTGTTTTACTCCTGGGATAACCTAGGACTCTGTGTATACTACACAAGTACTCTACTTAATGAACTACACCCCTAGAATCTGAGATTTAACTTTTATGTTTAATTTTAAAAGTGCATCAATCTCATTAGCATGCAAATTGCTTTCATCCTTAATAAATGGTAATATATATGTATATATATATATATATATATATATATATATATATATACACCAAAGAGTTGTTTTAAAACAATTTTCTTTATGGTTTATTATCAGTAAAGCTATGACCCTCCTAACCACACTACTGTGATAATGCTGGTAGGTACAACTTCCAAAACATAATTTTTAAGGGCATTTTAAAAAGTCTGCAATGGGCCGGGCGTGGTGGCGCACGCCTTTAATCCTAGCACTCGGGAGGCAGAGGAAGGCGGATTTCTGAGTTCGAGGCCAGCCTGGTCTACAAAGTGAGTTCCAGGACAGCCAGGGCTACACAGAGAAACCCTGTCTCGAAAGAAAAAAAAAAAAAAAAAAAAGTCTGCAATGACCAGTTTGACCAGAGTTATGTTTCCCTAAAATAGCAAAGTTATGGCTCATCTTTAGCAGTTTTGTAATTCTCCCAGTATGCACCCTAATCAACTCCTTTCTTAGCTCTTTCTTAACAATGGAAAGCTTCTAGAAGCTTCAGCTAAGAACACAAACACGCCCTGGGAAAAAGAAGCTGGACTCCATCTCCCACTGCAAGCCTTCTGGCTCTCCGGTCTGGAACAGTCTTACATGACTATCTACAGTGTTCCCTCCATGGGAGGGAGCACCAAGTCTGTAAATGCCCTGTACCATGGCCTTAACTCCAACAGCCATAGAATTAGAAAAAGTCACCCCCAAAGGGAACTCTGGCTCCCCACTATGATTGGGGAGGGGGAGAACCAAAGACCATTCATTCGTAGCCTTTCCGTATGCCTCCAAGGTGTCCTATGGGCAGTGTTTGGACCTAAGGGTTCTCAAACCATGGCTGCTTCTTTCCCTACTGCATCAGAGTGTGCAAGCGCCAGACTTACAAACAAAGGCATTGTTTTGATTTTTTTTTTTTTTTTTTTTTTGCTTCAAAAACTGGGAACCAATACGTTCCTTCTGGGAATTCAGGGTAAGTTTTAAAAAAACAGTGTCCAGATGTGCTTAAAATTTCAGTCTGTTCTCCTCCTTTGGTGGAGCAGAGGGGGAAACAAAGGGTGGGAGAAACGTTTTATTAAAAACTGAAATAGTTATTAGATTTTCTTGGCTCGAACACTAACCAGCTCTCAGCTGACAAATGAGGCAGGAGTACCTGAGGCAGGACGCACCCAGCATTCCTCCTGTCTGGGTACAGGGAAGCCAGGCCAGACCAGCACAGTGCCAGCCAGGGGACGAGTGGTGTCTCACTTCCTTCCATAATGCCCTTAATGGTAAATGTTTCTACCAGATGACAGTGGCACAGGGGTGGGGGGCCCTCAGGCAAACTCAGGAAGTAAAAAAAAAAAAATCCCAAGAAAATTGCCACAGCCTGTGGAATACACTGAAATGCTCTGTCAAGAAGACTGCATCCCATCTTTGATGTGGGGACGACACTGGGAGCTGAAGCTTCCTCACCTTAATGCTTTCTTTCCCAGAGCCCTTTTTAACCAGAGAGGTATAAATAGTCTATTCTAAAGTTTTCCTTCATTTCAAAGGGGGTGAGGCTGGCTTTGGGTACCCAAGGTAGATGAGTGTTTTAAACAGAACATAAATAAGGCAGACAGAGCGTCAGACATAAATTATGAATAAAAAGATAATCTTAATAATAGTTTACATTATCACAAACCCAAGTTTAGAGCCAACAGCTAAGCCCCTCTCAGAGTGCAATGCAGCCGCTAGGTCAGCAGAAGGAAATGGTATGTCAAAAATGTGACCTACCTTCAAGTTTGTTTAACTCCCTGTCAGCCACCACTTGCTTCCTTCCGCCACCTTAGGAAGAAGGCACAAGGGAGGAACTCTTTCTGAAGTGTTTTATTGGCCAAGGCTTAGAACTGGAGCACTACCAGAAGGTATTTATTTATCTACACTCTAAGTCATCCCCATCAGGACCCGGGGCAAGAAGGTTGACATGGATCAGGAGGCAGCGCCAGAGGTACCGTCCTCCTGCCATCTCCAGGGTGGACCATCTCAAGTCCTTCCCCCAAAGTAGGCAGGCAGCAGGAAGCCAGCTTCACATAGATCTATGCAGGCAACATGCAGATACTCTTGTGTTTGCTGAGAACACAAATCCCACACAGTCCCAAAGGTTTTCAGCACTGACCCAGTCCTGGCCATATACCCAAGGCTAAGATATTCAAATGGAAGAAATCGTTTGTTTTTACCTGAAAGAAGACTAGGTGTGTATGTTGGGGGGGGGGGGGGTACAGCTTCACATTTCCAAACCAGAACACAGGGCTACAACTCAGGCCTCCTGGATCGCACATCCCGGAGTGGGAGGTACAGAAGCTGGAGACGGTGCCTGCCATCACCTTTTTTCAGCTTTCACAGATAGGAAGGCAACTCCAGATGTTCTCACCCAGAGCCAAAGCTCTCTGCAGAAGTGGCCTGGGTGCAAACCAGCCTCAAAGCTTCCCAGGATGACTGCCTGCAACTTTTCCTTCCCTCTTATGCCTCTTGGCAGGAGAAACGCATGAATGCTTTCTGCTAGGGGAGTGGGGAGATGGGGACCACCACAAGTCATAAATCACCAAGAGGGGCTTCCAAATCACGGGGTGTTTGGTAAAGGTTCACAGTTGGCATGTGAGACCAAGTGGTATCTGAGCTGAGGGTATTAGGAGATACGAGCTGCATGCTCTGTATCTTGCAGGGAACTAAGAAAACTGCTTGGCTATGCAACAAATGCAGGTGAAAATACCTCGGAATCCACTAGCTCCTCTCCAGGAAGGCCTGTCATCACTCCTGCCTAAGCTCAGAGCTTCCAGAGGGCATGACCCAGGAGACAAGGCTCTTCATCAAACCAGCCCTGAGCTCCAGGCTGTTATCAGGTGAGGCTGGCCTTCTGGACATTTCCAAATAGGTGACCTCTACTACCAGGTCCTAGGGGACTTCCTTCCGTGGTCCATGTCACAGAGCCCTCTAGATATGTCCATCTGACAGTCTGTTTATTTATCCCTGCAAACTTTCACTTCATCTTATTCAAAAATACTTCCACGTCCCTCTTCTCTGGTGCCCTCGGTGTCACCCTTCTGTGTGCTAGAGACCAGACCTGCTCACTGGGAACTTTAGCCTGGGACTTTTTGTGGAGGAGAGGAGTTATTTGTTGCAAGATTCTTTCAGAAATACTCTTTTCCTATGCAGGGATACTCCCAAGGGACCCATGGAAACAATACAGTGGGCTCCCATACTTCTTAAATAGATACATACTTATGTATTTGCATGAATATATAGTGGGAAAGAAAATACACAGGATATAACTAAGAGAAAAAAAAATCGAGGAACTGTAGGTGATTATGTGGGAGCTCCGCTGGGAATTCCTCCCATTCCCTTCGCCAAAACTGCTATGCTATGCCCAGTTCACACTGGGGTTCTGAGGAAAGACTTATGGTTTACAGCAGGTAAGGAAGCAGTGTGTCACACACGCCTGCATGAACACAAACCATTCTGAATTTTCTTTCCCATTAAGACAGCTTGGTGTAAATAGGAAGGGGAAAAACCAAAGCATTATTGTTCTGCAACCACCATTGTGGATTAGCTAATCAGTTCTTATCTACAGCTGCCTTTCTGCTGCTCCTCCATCACCTTCCACAATACCCCAAATCCCTCCAACCTGAAAGTTGCTGATAGAAAGAGCCAGGCCTCCTGGGCTGTCAGCACCGGGTAGGGTTCAGAGTTTAAGGGGTCGGGGAGGCAGAAGGATAGTGTCCATGACTGAGTGGGTCCTAAAGCTCCTGGGCCAGAAAACTGAAATGTTTTATCCATCACTAACAGTGTCAACATTAAAGATCCAGAGACGAGGTGGACCAAATTAGTGGCCCAAGGAGAATCCCCACCATAATACTTTAGATTCAAAAATTTTTGTAATTTGCTGTTAAGTAAGGATGACTCTTTTTTTTTTTTTTTTTGGTTTTCGAGACAGGGTTTCTCTGTATAGCTCTGGCTGTCCTAGAACTCACTCTGTAGACCAGGCTGGCCTCGAACTCAGAAATCCACCTGCCTCTGTCTCCTAAGAGCTGGGATTAAAGGTGTGCGCCACCACTGCCCAGCACCAAGGAAGTTCTTTACATTCTCCACCTTAGAGGTAAGCCCAGGGCAGGCCAGCTCATGCCACATACTGCTATACCTCACTATAGAAAGACCCCTGAACCCTGTACTGTTTCCTATCGCTGCAAAGGAACAAACAAAAATTAATCAGTATCCCATCCTCTGCACCTTTAAATGTTTTCGTATTACAATTATTTATGATAGAGGGGAGGATATATCTGTGGCGGTGTATCACTCACTTTTCTGTTACTGTAATAAAACACTAAGGCCAAGTGACTTACAAAAGGTGTTTATTTTGGCTTACAGTTCGGAGAGGTGACAGTCTATCATAGCAGCAAGGCAGCTAGCTGGAGCAGGAAGCTGAGAGTTCACATTCTCACACCCAAGCGTGTAGCAGAGACAAGAAGGGAATGCTTTGCTATGCATGCTATGCTATGCTATGTAACAGAATGATACAGAATGAGGTTTCTAATCTCAAAGCCTGCTTTCAGCAGCACAGTTCCCTCAGCAAGGCTGCGCCACCCAAATCTCCCCCCAAACAGTGCCACAAACGGTAGACCAAAAGCTCAAATGTCTGGAATTATTGGGGACGTTTCTCAATTTATGGAAGGGGGCTCTGTCCTTCCACCATAGAAATCCCAGGGACCAAACTCAGGTCATCAAACTTGTCATCGAGAGCCTTTACCAACTGAGCCATCTCACCAGCCCTTATCCCTGCACCTTTTAAGATGAAGGAGGTTAAAAATTGAAGAACAACCTGGACCAAACATAATGGGGGAAGAAAAAGCTGGCCGGACTCTCTTCCCTGCCTGGGCAGGTCCTGGGTCCATCCTGATTCCAAGACACCCTAGACACCCTCTTCTCAGTCCTTCCTTACCAACCCCAGCTGACAAGTCCTTCTAGGTTCTTGTTTTGCCTTGTATGTGAGATGACTGAAGCATCAAATAACCCTTGTAGTCAGTGTGCACCCCAGCTCCAAGCCAAAGATCTGCACTATCACAATGCCTACTATCCAGACGGGCAGCTTCAGCCAAGGGAAAACAGAAACCCTGTGGTTTCTAGCCACTTACAGCTATTTAATGTTTAACTGTTTTCTTACTTTGTTTTTAAAGTTTTAATTATTTCATTTATACATGTACACTGTAGCTGTCTTCAGACACACCAGAAGAGGGCATCAGATCTCATTACAGATGGTTGTGAGCCACCATGTGGTTGCTGGGAATTGAACTCAGGACCTCTGGAAGAGCAAGCAGTCAGTGTTCCTAACCGCTGAGCCATCTCTCCAGCCCTGTTTTCTTACTTTTTAAGATTCTTATTTTCAGAAACTGATTCACATAGTCCAGTCTAGGCCCCAACTCCAACTATGTAAGTCAAACTGACATTGCCTCTCAACCTTTCTAAACCACCCACCCCACACACACACCAAGTGCTGGCATCACCATACCCAGATTGAAATTTAAGTAAAAGTAAAAACCTAAAGCCTCTAATGTGCTAATCCTATTTCAGGCACGCAATAGCTAAAAGCGAGTAGTTTGTGGCTTCCAAAATGGGGCAGCACAAGAAAAACTGTGTCCAGCACCACCAAAGGTTCTACTACACATTACTGTGACACAAAATTTCACAGTTGTGCACACTTGCCTCTGCAGTTGTAGTTAAATTGTCTCACCGCTGGTACTAGGCATAATTTGCCATCTCAACTGATAACTTAGGTAGATACCTCAGTTTTATCAAGATATTACAAAAATTTTGTAATCAGTAAAATTAAATTTCCTTGAGTCAAAAATATCCATAAACATTGGTCTTTTCTCCACCACAAATGCATGTTAAATGATCCCATCATTCCCCCGCAGGCCATTACAGAAGAGCCTGGTAACCAATGAGCTGACAGCCAGGTGTGGTGGTGCACATCTTTAATCCCAGCACTCTGGAGGGGCAGGTGGGTCTTTGTGAGTTTGAGGCCAGCCTGGTCTACAAAATGAGTTCCAGGACAGCCAGGGCTGTTACACGGAAAAAACAAAAAAAAAAAACAAAAACAGAAAAACGATCAATCAATCAATCAATCAGTAGATTAGATAGGTAGATAGCTACATACACAGATAAGATAGATAATATAAGATAAGATAAGTGATTAAAGACAATTCTGACTTCTTGCCTGGGAAATCTAACTTAAGCAGTGTCTATGGTAAGGCTGGGAAATCAACCCCACTCGGGTCTGAGAATTTTCCTGGGGTGATTCTGGTACTCTGCCAGGCTGGGAACCTCTGCGGTAAGTGCCTCATCTAAGTTTAATGATCTGCAAAGTGCCCTCTGGTCTCTCCCCTTCTCCCCACCAGGTACTTTGTTGAATGTGGCTCAAGTCCCACTTCATCTGGATGCTTGGAGAACAGGGCAAGTGCAACTGGGGGTGGGGGTCGGGGGGAGGCCTCTCCAAGCTACACCTCCTCTGTCCCATCAAGCTACACCTCCTCTGTCCCATCAAGCTACACCTCCTCTGTCCCATCTTAATCCCTTCCTGACTCTCCTTTGCAAAGGAATTCTCATCTGGAAAACAAGGAATCACCTAGCTGCCTCTGGCTGAGAGTGACAATGGTGGAGAGGACTTGTTCAAAGGCATAGGACAGCCCCACCACCATATAGAGACTTAAATATAACATCCCACAGATTTGTATGCTGAGAATTCTCCTCACCCTTGCTGTTCACTTGTTGGATGTGGTCGATCAGGCCTCAGATTACAATGAAACTTCAGACTTCCTTTAAAACAACAATAATGGAAACAGAGTTTCCTCCTAACTTCTTGATCCCAAGGGCAAGGTACCAATTTCCATCTTAAAAGGAGAATTCAGAAGAGCCTGCACCTCTGCCCAGAGTGAAGCGTGGCCTGCAACCCTAGCACGCTGAGGGAGAGCAGAGGCAGTGGGGTTGCCACAAATTCCAACCCAGCGTGATCTATGATCTACATTTCTAGGTCAGCCAGGCCTTCATAGGGTGACTACCTCTAAAGAAGAGAGAAAAGGGGAAGAAGGAATGAGGGAAGTGAAGAGGAGAGGAAGAAAGCAAGGTTCTGGCCAGATAGACGCAGTAACAAGAAGGCCCGAATACAGCAGCCTCTCTCTCTGGGCTTGTTCCTGCCCCACTTAGGGTTCCCGGAAAACGCTAAAATCTTAAGATGATCAAAGTAACGACATTGGTCGATAGGGAAAAAAATACTATCATTTAATATCCCATGTTTATCTAGCCCCACCAAGCCAAAGAGGGAAGACTGTTTGCAAGGGGAGAATGCCTGCTTAATCAGCTAAAAATGCATTCATTACCATGCTATTCACTGTGGCTTTCCTGAAATCAGACACTTTTGCCCCTAGACCATAAGATTGAAGCGATTTGAAATGAAAATATTTCCTGTCCAGTGCTTGCCAGTTTCTAGCCCCAGAGTGATATAACAGATGACATCCAGTACAATAAATGCTTTTATTAACCATAAATTTGAGACTGCTTTAGGGATTTGAAGTGTTGGGTTTCATGCTGAAAAAATGTAATGTTATCCACAGACCATCCGTGAGCGACAAAAACAGGGGTGCGGGTTAGGCTGCTTTCATCAAATTATGCCATGAAAAAGAAAAAGTCTTTTGCATGCACAATAGTAGTTGCATTCAGAGTCTATCTTCAAGGAGCACCCCCAAGAGCTTAATCACATGTCTGGGAGAGTCTGGGGGCAAATCGTCCCATGTGCAAATTTATGAAGCCACCAGGCTTGTGAAGCAGAAAGTGAGCTGAAAAGCACTGGAAAGCTCCAACATTAAGATGCTGCAGCTCACTGCTAGATAACTCTCCTCCGTGCTGGGCTGCTAGGCTGCAGGGCTGCATCAAGAGCCTGCTACCCACTCAGGGCTACCACCACCAGGCTGCCACAACCAGAAGTCTCTCCAGAAATCCCTCCCAGCCGCTTCCAATCAAAACCCACTGATCTGAATCAAACTCTCTCTTGTAGCGAGAGAGCAAACGTTGTAGCAAACGTTGCCTGAGCTTTCTTCATCTAGAGAAAACAGGGAACCTTGGGCAGTTGCATGGCCCCAGCTCTCTGACCTCAACGCCTCCCTCTGCACTGAAACAGTTAATTCTGAAATCAAAGCACCCTGCGCTCAGGACTTACCAAACCAAACCTGAGGTGGTGTATCCATGGAAACAGGAAGTCTCTCCTGGGATCAGAACAAACTAGGCCCACCAAAGGCAAGCTAAGCTGCTGCCCCTCCTGAGTGCCCCTCACAAGGCCTTTGTGTGGCTGTACATTCCAGCATAGGGGTCCCGGGCGGGCGGCCCACAGGACCGCGCCTGTACTCCATCCTTGTCAGCATCCGAATAGCCGCTGCTTTCTGGCCTTTCACTGTCAGGCCACTGAGAAGACCGCAGACTTGGTGCCAGAAAAAGAAAGTGAAAAGCAAAGTTGGACCTCTGAGGTCCATTCTCCGGATACTGAATGTCCCACTATTACATCTCCGCATGACATTTCATGGCCAGCAGGGGAGGAGGCCCAGTCTTTGGAGCTGAACAAACGCCAGGCACATAGGCCTCCCTGTGCCCTCACAGTTCCCCTGGACTTATGAATAATAGATGGGGGTTTTGTCTGTCGTTTCCCTGGTACCCTGTAAGAATAAAAACTTGTCGCTTTTTGACATTTTAACTTACTTTGAAAAATTACCAATATTAACTTTACAGGTCTTGGCCCTTAAGTCTGTGAGGGACAAACACCAGCAGGAAAAGCCATGTAATTAGGTAGAAATTAGATAGTAATTCAAGTTACACTAAAGGAACTGGGTGAAGAAGGAGTCTCTAATAACTCAGGCAAAGGCAATCACGGCACTCCAAAAGGCTGGAAACTGACTCTGAGGATGTTTTGAGTGAACCAGGCTTGCTGGGGACAGAGTTCAGTGTTTTCTTAGCACAAAGAAATGGCTGGATTTCGGTGTGAAGAAGCACTCAGCCGTGAACTTGCTGGAGCCAAATGGAGGTATTCAACACTTGCTGTTCCCAGTCACCGAAGGCAACATCCACCACCATTTGCAACAAGCCCCAGTGACTGGCAGGGACCTAATGCGCTACTTTCCAGAGAACACAGGAAAGGGTTTGTTACAGGAGAACCCAGGACACCCTCGACTTCCTTTACACCTTCAATAAAGTAAAAGAGAAGCCCTAATGGAAAACACTACATATTTAAAAAAAGACAATGCTAACTGCTAGAAAGATCCAACTAACTGTAACCATTCTTATTTACAAACAAATAAGTGTTTGTTTATGCTTGAGAAAGCTCCCATATCTATTAACAGCTGCTATCTACAATCAAAGGCTGGAAAGACTGCTCAGGGCCTTGAACATGGGAACGGAAGGAACCTTTTTACACTAAAGGTGGTAAAAACAGCCCAAGCCAATAAGGGACGAGGCCCAATGACATAAGCACTCCCTCCTTTCCTTCCCTGCCCACCTTCCCAGAGTTGATTTCAGAATACTAAAGAGTGGAGAAAGAACACAATAGTAAGCCACCCCACCCCCACATACAGGTGGCTGGCTGCAGATGCCTACAGAGTTATCATCAAAAGACTAGTATTAAAAAGGGAAATAATTTAACTAAAGGTGGCGGCACCTTTAGTTCAAGGCCTGCCTGGTCTACAGAGTGAGTTCCAGGACAGTCAGGGCTGCACTGTCTTGAAAAACAAGCCAAAAAAAAAAAGTAAAAGAAAAAGAGAATTGTGAATACAGACAGCACCAAACAAATACTTGTATGTTTTTAAATAACACAAACTGGCTTATCAGTCACTCAGCTGAGGTTTGTACACAGCACACATGTAAGATATTGTTTCTGCTTTTATTTGCTTTTTGCATTGGTTTTGTCAAGATTTCTCTGTGTGGTTCAGGCTGGGTGTAGCTCAGGCTGTCCTTGAACTTTCCATCCTCTGGCCTAAGGCTCTACTTCTGGGCTTACAGGTGTATGGGACTGTATCCTGTCAGCTTTTAAACCTTTCTGCTTTTAAAAGTCATAGGTCACTTGCAAATCCTCTGCCCTTTCCTCGATCTCTCCAGCAACTAATTTATCACTCTCTTATCAGAATTCCTACTAATTTTAAAGATGTTTTAGAGCTCTTCGACATCCGGCTCCCCCCCCCCCCACCTCCCAGCATCATCTATCCTAGCCTTTTTAAGTAGGATAAAAGCCAAGGATTACACTAGACCTGGCCAACTTGGAAAACCATGCACTTAAAAACCACGGACTAAGAAAAAGAAGACAGCTAGGGGGACGGACCGGAAATGCACTCAAGTGAAAAGCGGTGGGGAGTGGAATTCCTGTCTCTCAATGACTTCAAAACCCAAGAGGTGAACAATGAAAGGCTGAGCATCTAGGGCAGCAAGGAGGGGCCTGGGCAGTGAGCCCCACAGGGAAATGCACTGGGAACCCGCAGCCACGGAGCAGTCTTTGGCTAGCACAGCCAGATGTTGGGTTTTCTTTCTTCTTACTTAATTTTGGTAAAACTCCATGACCTCTTTCTCAAATTAAAAGGCAATGCCTTTTTTTTTTCTTTCTCTTTTTCTTTTTCTTTTTTCCCAAACCACAGGAGCGATCTTTAGCGAAGCCTTCTAAGGATTTCATTAATTCATAGCCAGCCAACCAGGACTTTTCCCACAGTCTCCCACAAAAAAGCCCGGGAAGTCACTGATTGCTTGGCTGGATCTGAATATGAGCAGAGGTAAGATCAGAAATATCTAGTTCCTCCCACAGGGAGGTGAGGCGTGAAAATCAAAGCTCACAAAAACTCATTACCACAGCTGGCCAGAAAAGCTCTCCTGCCCCCCCCCCAAGGCAAGGAGTACCACTGATATTCCCGGGCCATCATGTGACCTCAGAAAAGTGAGCCACATTCGCAGGAGGGGGACTAGCATGACAAAATGAGATCTGTACCTCTTTGATGAAGAATGTTTTCAGGAGTGAGAGCCACTACTAAGGTTCAAAAAAGGAAAAAAAAAAACAATATTTAGTTGGTGCTCAGCAGTAACAATCTCAGGGAATGAGTAATAAACCCAACACTCCTTTTCTCGAAAGCATCAGGCACCACAAGATGTGGCTCTCCTCTAACAGCACCCCCTATTCAAGTCCTGGCTTGGTGGCATATACCTGTATGTATTATCAGGACTCAGGAGGCTGAAGGCTTGAACTTTGAGACATCCTAGGCTACTTAGCGAGTTACAGGCTAGCCTAGACTGCAAATGTAGCTTGGCTGCATTCTCACTAATCTGGAGGGTAGAGACACAGTTGGTGTGACTTTATCAAATGCAGGCTTTGTGAGCACAGGTAAAATCTACATCCAGAGAAACTGCATGGAGAAAGACGGGCCTCCTCTAAAGCTGGGGAAACTGAGGCAGAACAAGATGCCGGGAGTTGCTGCCAAGGTGGCCTGCAGGCAGGGCCTCAGCAGCCACTCTCTTGTCATTAAACTGCTTTGCAGGGGTCACCACAGCCTGAGGAGCAGCAAACCTGTTTCTCTAAAGTTAGCAGGATGGCGCGCAGATGGCTCAGTGCTGTGGGCTCAGAAACCATCCCTGCCACAAGACAGATTCTAGCACTGTGGTACAACATAATAACACTGGGTGTTTTTAGGTTTTCTTTCTCTGCCTATAAAATCAAAAACAAACAAAAACAAATAAACCAGAAGAGGAGGAGGGAGGAGGAAGAGAAAGAACTCTTGCCTCCAAACACATCTTCTTTTAGAGTTTAGGATACTGAGCAGGTAAAATAAATTCTAACCGGGAGAATGTCAGTGCCCCACCCACAGCAAATGCGTATACCCCATAAGGAGTCCATAGACTGTTACGCAGCAGGGAATGCAGGCTGACAGCTCCTACATTTGGCCTTCATTGTACTGCCTGCAAAGGTGGGGTTGGGGGAGCAGAAACCCGAAATCACCTGGATGGAATAAAATCCTAGGAGCAAAGTTTTTAAACCATATAGGCCACCTGGCAATGGTGATACACACCTTTAGTCTCAGCACTTGGGAGGCAGAGGCAGGCGGATTTCTGAGTTCAATGCCAGCCTGGTCTACAGAGTGAGTTCCAGGACAGCCAGGGCTACAGAGAAACCCTGTCTCAGAAAACAAACAAACAAACCAAAAAAACAAAAAAACAAAAAAAAAAACAAAAAACCACACATGGCCCATCTTAAGAAAATGCACCTTTTCACTCAAAGAATGTTCCCCTCCCCCACTCCTCTCAACCGTCCTACTCCAGCTCAGAGAAGAAATCTGGGCCACAGCCAGAGTTCTGCAAAGGGTTACTATTCAACACAGAGGAAAATCCACAAAATGGGCAAAACAGAACTCTTGGAAAAACTCTTTTTAGGTTTTAAGAATATAAAGTGTGTGTGAAAGCAAGCAAGACCTCTACCACTGAACCACCCTACCCTCTGTCATTTCTTTTTAGCTGGGGGTGGGTGGGAGTTGTATTTAAAGCTGAATCATTCGTGGTTAAAAGGTTCATTAGGAGATGTGTTTGCTTAATGGGACATGTAAATATTCATTTAAACATTTTAATTAATGATATCAATTTCCATTCCCTTTAAAGCTGACACTTCAATATTTCATGACTTTTCTAGTAACTTCAGTGTAATCATTCTAATGCAAAGCCTCGTGCTAATGTCTCTTAAATCAGATTTAAACTGGTAAAAAGCACAACCCAGTTCTACTGTCTTAAACTTCCAACAAACAATCACCACCCCCCTGTAAAGCTGTGCCTGCCTATGGCATTCATCACTGGGCTCACTCCAAAGGAAATGCTCTGTAAACACACACAGTGGAGGCAGTTTTCATTTACACTATTAAACCAGAAAATTTATAGGCCAACCTCCGTTTCTTTCAGAAGAGAATTTCATGTGTGTTCACATCACATCTTCGTTTTGCCATCTACTCTGTGATTTGTTAAGGACAGATGGTACCTATTAAGTTCCCCCTTTTAGATGTTGTTGCCTTAATTAGCTATATCCACCTTCCCCCAACATTTCCAAACAAGGAACCAAAGAAAAGAAAAGCCCTTCTTAAATAGATACTTTGAACAATGGGGTGTTAAATGTTGAAGCAGTAGTCTCTGCTAGAGAGTGACTAGTTCGTTTTCAGACCCTTCACAAAAGCAGGATCCAGCCCAAGTTTTGATTTTCTCTCTTTATTACAATTTTAAGTTGTTCCATTTTTATTTTCCTGACTTGTGTTATTAATTAAACCTTCTTTAAATTTGTGTTTCATTATGGGTGGTTGTGAGCCACCATGTGGTTGCTGGGATTTGAACTCATCACCTTCGGAAGAGCAGTCGGGTGCTCTAACCCGCTGAGCCATCTCACCAGCTTAAACCTTCTTTAAGATAATGCTTGAAAAAGAACTAGAGTGTCTCCCAAGAGATGTTCAAGGTATCGGTCACGCTGCAAACTTCTCCCGTGGATTTCTGCAGATGGGAGACCCAAGTACACAGTGGCCCAAGTGACACTGTGCCCTTCTTAAGCACAATTAAGAAAATCTGCTGACAGCCGGGAGTGGTGGTGCACGCCTTTAATCCCGCACTTGGGAGGCAGAGGCAGGCGGATTTCTGAGTATGAGGCCAGCCTGGTCTACAAAGTGAGCTCCAGGACAGCCAGGTTACACAGAGAAACCCTGTCTCGAAAAGACAAAAAAAAAACAAAAACAAAACAAAACAAAAAAGAAAACCTGCTGAAAGCTTGAGAGATGGCTCAGTGATTTAAGAGCACTGGCTGCTCTTCTAGACCTACCTGGGTTTAATCCCCAGCACCCACATGGCAGCTCACAACTGCAGGTAACTCCAGAGGTTCAGACACCCTCACACAGACACACATGTAGGCAACACACCAATAAAAACAGAACATAAAATAAAAATAAATAAATTTTAAAACTGATCAAGCCTGTTGATTGACGTGCATAAACTAGCCATACAGAGATAAAACACGCTTCAAATTTGATTTCTAATTTGGGTTTCCCTCATTTAAAAAGAACTCACTTATGCATTCGAGACTTTAAGTATGAATTATGTCGACTGGTTGAGAAGGACAAGGAACTACCTGGTAGATTCCTCGACTTGCCCTAGCCACAATCAGCAGTAAGGCTAGTTTCCGTTGGATCCATCCAGGGCTTGTGTCTTTTCAATCAGCTGGTGGCCCCTGCCGGGCCCTGAGTAGCAGAGGGGAAGTGGCCTGTGGTTAAACAGAGGAAATACCAAGGCATTTTAACAGAGCAAATAGTCTCTTCACTTCCCACCAGGAGGAGCTTCAAAGGCCTGGGCCCAGAAGAGACAATGCGCTGTAGGACCATCAGTCACCTAATTCTGTGTCAGGACCATTCAGAACTTCCTGCCAGCCAAAGATAAACACTGCCCTAGAGGACAGTGCTAGCCTCCCACTGGCTGGGCAAGTCTGGCCCCCCTTGGAAGCAGAGATAGCTCCAGACTTGCTGAAAGCCGTGACATTCCACATCTGGGAAAGCAGAATGGCCAAAGGGCAGATGCCAGGGCAGCAGGAAAGAAGTCTGTACAGAGTATATATAGTCTGGGGAGCCGCCGTGTATACCTTAGCTACCCCTCCACCCCCATACCCCCGACACACACTCTTACAAGTGGCAGGTGGGGGCCCCAGCTCCCAGAAGACCGAAAAGCTATCCATCACCGGCAGGCACAAGAGGCAGTTGGGAATGAAAGAGGACAATAAAATTGTTGATGGAGTGGCCCCAACAGCAGCAGACATCTGCTGGGCGTGGGGACACGGGGGGCGGGGGGTTGCTGGGGCACAGTGAGTGAAAAGTTTAGGGACAGATGAGGAAAGGGGGCTTGAAAGCAAAAAAAAAAAAAAAAAAAAAAAACACCCAACACATTTTAAGCCAAATGAAGCATGAAACATACTCAACTTAAAGTCTGAAGAAGGCATGAGCCACTCTTTCCTTTGTAGGGAGGCTGTCGGTCAGGTCTGAACTGCCGAGACAGATCTGGATCCTACTCTACTCCCTCCTCAGACAGTTTTCCAGACAAGCCCAGCTGTTTGGAGAGGAACCCACCCAGGGTCATGTGCTCTTCTCTCCCGGGCTCCTCTCTAGCCTTAGACCAGAGGGCCCCACCCTAGTCAGGATGCCCTGCCTACCTAACTCCCGATACACAACCCGGGACTCTACCAAAAGCCTGACTACCGGTAGTGTCTGACAAAGTCGCTGTGTGTCTTGAGTCCAGTGAAATAATTTAAAGCCAACTCGACTGGTTTTAAATATTTAGGAAAGCAGTTTCCCCTCCTTTTTTAACTTCGGAGACCTTGTCACTCCAGCGATGTGTCTGGCCATCGAGACAGCACCTTGTACCAATGCCAACTCCTGGGCTCCACCCATTAACAGGTCCCATTAACAACAGGTTGCTACGGCAATTCTAGGTTGCTACAGCAATTCTGCTACCAGAAGCTTCTGGTGATGTCTTTGAGGAGCCACCTTTGGAAAGAAGCAATGCTCCACACAGCACTGGCTGGCTGAATCGCTGAGCTGGTAATTAACATGATGATGGTCCAGGTACTTGGGCTGTAGGGTTGGATGGATAAGGGATGGAGAGAGCAGAAGAAAACAAAGGCCAGATAGGCTCCTCCTAGTCAGCTAGCAAAACAGGCTATTAGAAAGCTCGGACCGCCTCATCAAAACAAACAGCTCTAAAAGAAATTATGTCAGCCCAAAACTAAAATCATTTTTAACTGAGAATTCTGTAAGGGATACCAGCGCATCTGTGATGTGGTCCACCACAGAACAAGCAGACCTGATATAAGGCGTAGGAGCCATGAGCTGCAAGTGAATGAAAACACATCCAACTGGGAATCCAATAAACATGCCTGGGCTCTCAGCCAGGGAGAATTCTTGGATTGGACTTTTATCAGGGACCTAAATTTTAACCAGCTGGAACCCTCACCCCCTCCCACCCCAATACCACCCTATTCTTCTCTACCTTTGGAGATGAAGTATTTGCCTTAAATGGGAAACTTGTAGTTCACTGTAAAGACAGTGCCAGCATAGTTTCCAAATGGCTGAAGACACTCTTTTGGGGGAAGATGTTTAGAAATGGTAGTTCAGACACAATAGACCAGGAAATATATACCCCATCTATGGTAGGAGACAAGAAACACCACACAGGAAAAGCTACTAAACAGAAATTTGTGAGAATGGATTTTTTTTTTAGGTTTTTGGTTGGTTTTGTTTGTTCTTAAAAGCCTGCTTGCTTTTTAAGATAGGATGTCATTACGTAATCATTCATGTTAGCCCAGAACTCACAATATAGCCTCCAAGCTGGCCTTGAACTCTTGATCTTCCTGCTCTGCCTCCCAAGTGTTTAGGGGTATGGACAGCATGATGCCTGGCTTTGGAATTCTTTCTTCTTAGCAAGACAGTGGAGGAAGTTTGGGAACCTCTCAGGTACAAGGGATTGACACATTAAGTCGCAAAGTTACCCATCACAGACAGAACAAATTTGCCACCAAAAAGTAAGAGTTGAGGCTAGAGAGAGGATTTAAAGGGTACAAGCACTTTCTGGGCAGGCAAGAAGACCAGCGCTCCAATCCCCACCACCTTATAAAAAGTCAAACTTGGATGCCCATGCTTGTGTGGCTATGTCTACAGTGATTGTGGGAGGCAGAGACAGGAGGATCACAGGCACTTGCTGGCTGCCAGCCTAGATCCAGGTCCAGTGAAAGACCTTGAGTCAGGGGAATAAAACAAAGTAATGGACCGGGCCACCTGATATCCCCTGGCCTCTGCTGGAGTGCACACCTGCACCACTTAATCCAGTAAATCAATGAAATAAAACACACATTCTCAATGTTTGGGCCAGCCCCTCTTGAAGCCCCTTCATAAATTGTAACTCCTTTGAAAAAACAATATTTATCATGTGAAGCACAACTTCACCTGGCAAAGACCATGAGACCTTT
Organism: Mus minutoides; assembly: GCA_902729485.2. NCBI lineage: Eukaryota > Metazoa > Chordata > Mammalia > Rodentia > Muridae > Mus > Mus minutoides. The sequence continues at coordinate 644,375 of LR749882.1, forward strand.
TTTCTTTTTCCTTCAAGTAGTCGAGGAAGTGTGCCCACAGCTCATTTCTAAAACACTGAGCTGTGTCAGAGATGGTATCAGTTCCTTAATTACCCCACAAGTAATAGGGAGGTTGTGAAACCTGACCACTTAAACCAGGTCGGCTCCTGGCCCCAGAGAGCAGCTCTCCTGGGAAAATATCCAGTCCTCCAGTGGCCCACGTTTCTAGCCATGGAGATTAAAGGGGGCATTCACTCATTAGTTCTCCAGCATCCAGTCCCTGTTCCTCCTCCAGCCTTCAAGGTTCAAGGTTCTAAGAGAGACTCCGACCCCAGGATACCCACTTGGGTTCATGTCATGTATAATTTACCCTCACTCTCGTTTGTTTGAGGTAGGGTATGAATGTACTTACCCTTGGTTGGCCTGGAACTCCTTATGTAGAGAAAGCTGGCCTTGAACTCATAGAGATCAGCCTACCTCTATGTCTGAGTGGTGGTACTAACGGCTACAAGCCACTCCCATTCACCTTTATTCCTTAGCTTCTTACCCTCTAGGCAATGGGAAATGACTCCAGACCCTGAAGGTTGCAGGATGCAGGATGCTAGGCGAACACTCTACCGATGGGCTACAGTTCTACGCTCCCTCCCAGACTTTTCTTTGCTTGCTTCCTTTTTTTTATTTTTTTCTTTTTCTTTTTTAACTCACAGCTATCCTCCTGCCTCAGCCTTTGACCCTTATTCATATATATATATATATATATATATATATATATATATATATATATATATATATACACAGACCCAACATCCATAGGCTGAGTACCAGACCTGGTTAGAGAGGCAGAAATGGCTCAAATACCCAAGATGCTGAACACTAGTACCTACTAGAACCCCAAGACAAAGCAACTTCTGGGACATCTTAATTATTGAGGTGGGGACGGGGAGGGCTTCCTGCAAGAAGCCATGCTGGAGTTAAGGCACTAGAAAGATAAAAAGCAAGGAGATGATATTTTTCCCACAATTTAAAGGAGGCTGTAGCCAGGACCACTGCTCTCAGGGGCCGCAGCCTGTGCTAAGGACTACCGCAGATAAGTCACAGCTCTCAGAAGCCCAGCGCTAAGATCTCCTCCACTGCCGTCCACCACCCCCTCCAGACTGAACCCAGACTTCATGCATGCCACACACATGCTCTACTGCTGAGCCATATCACCCTCCAACACTCGTTTTACGTTTTCTTTTCTTTTTGAGACAGTCTCTCTAAGTTGCCCAGGCTAGCCCTGACACTCATTCTTTAGTCCAGGCAGGCCCAAAACTGTTGATCCTGCTGCCCCAGCAACCTAAATAGCTGGGATTACAGCACTAGCCTCGGCTCTCTTGATTTCTCAAATCATTTAATATAGGATTTTACAGAAAGATCGGAGTCTACATGTCCTCCACCAAGATTTATTGGGCTTCTTGGCTTTGTGGCCACCAAGGAAACAAAACACAGAAAACTGGTGTGCACCAGCGTAAGGGGCCTGAATGCCTTGGGGAATGCACAGGGAGGGCTTCCCTAAAGAGGCATCCCGTGAGCTGGATGCAAATCCAAGCAGAAAGCTCCCAAGGCAGAAGAGAATCAAGCACACCCTGGCAGTGTGAAAGGAATCAGAAGCTAAGTAACACGGGGGAGGGGGGGCGGAAAAGATGGGTGTGAAAGGAGGTGAGTAAGCTGGGCCTACTCTCACAGGTGGGTACCAAGCGGGCAATTACAGAAGGAGCCAGGCTGAGGGAAAGCGCCTGGAATCGGGGACAAGGCCCAGAATCTCCCAGGCTCATCCAGGAAGGGGAATGAGGACTCAAGGAAAGGGCTGTAGACAGAACTGTCCCAAGAGGACAGGAATGTCAATAACACCGACGGACCACATTAAGGAGGTGGGGGGGGGGCAGGGGGCGTGTCACATCGAGCGATACATTCCTAAGGAACTAAACACCCCTGTGGCTCCTTCAGAGACCACGTAGACCCAGTGTTATAACTTTACAAGTGGCATGTATTCTAGGCTATTACAGGAAGGCAGCAACAGCCGATACCAGTCCAGATCTGAACTCTTCTAAAAACTGATGGGTCAACGTTGAGATCCCCGTACAGAAATCTGGAATCTGTTAAAACTAACAGTGATGTTTTACTGCAATGGAACACAGTAAGAAATGGTGAGGCTTTACTTAAACGGGAAGAAGTAACGGCATTCATGAAACGTAAAAGAACCATAGATGCCTGGCTCATACCTGGTTTTCTGAACCGGGATTCCCTCTAAGAGTGAAGCAAGTGGGCCAAGTACCCCTAAGAGGTGTCGCGTCCTGGGTCTTGTCTGTACTGGGACTGTACAGACTTTTCCATGGAACAAATATGTCAGCGTCAACTGCCCCAATGTATCCGGTCTAAGTAAACTGCCCCAGTGTATCCCCTGCGCCCTGGGGAAATCAGCAACAACACGCCCACCCCCTCTTCCTTCTTTCTAGGTGAGGAAAACAAGCTCCAGGTTGCTGGGAGTGCAAAGCCTGAGTTCTCACAATTGGGTTGAAGGTGTGAGTGGACTGACTCGCAGCACCCTTGTCTCTGTAGGAGGTTCAAAGTCCGCAAACCGGGGACCGCACTATCTAGACAGCATCAAAAGAACACTCAGCTCTGGGAAGAAGGCTTTCAAGTTCCCAGGAAAGTCTGGAAGCCACCAAGGGACACCTGGCGGAGCAAACAAACTTTCGCTGCCCTTTGACCACAAAAGCATCCTCAACTCAAGTTGGGACGCGGGGGTAGGGATTAGGGTAGGGGACAATTAGCCAGACGAAAGGCTGTAATGGAAGCAGCGTTTCTCTCAAGAAGTTAAGAATCGGCGATTGGGTAGAAGTTGGGTGACGGCGCTGCCTAAAAGAAACAAAGCGACTGCGAGAAAGGGGAGTGCATCCTTCCCTAGCACTTCAGGCCCCCTTCCCTGGCTGCTCTGAGCCCTAGAAGAGCTGTGGACTGGAGGTCCAGGGCACGAACCCCACACCGGCTCCGAAGTGCTCCCGTCCTGCGGACTGCCCCGGAAGATCCCAATCCGGGACGCGCAGCCCCCGGGCAGAGGGCCGGGAACAAAGGGTGGGGCGCACGGCCCCCGCCTCTCCGCCCAGCCACCCGCCCTCAGGAGTCGGACCCTAGCCAGCGGCCGCGCCTCATTAACAACACAAAGCCAGGGGTCGGCGGTCCCTTTCATCCCGGCCGGGACGAGCAGACGCGCGCCCGCCGCTCATCCCGCGTCTCGAAAAGCTGAGAACCCTGTTGCTCGCGGACCCGGCGTCCAGCGATCCCCCCCCGGTCCCCGCTCGCCTGCGCGCGAGCACCTGTGCGCCCGGTGCGCCCGCAGGTAACCTGGACCCCGGAGAAGCCTTCGCCTTACCCTCCAGCCACAGGTGTCCGCGCCCCTCGCGCGGCCCGAGCCGCCCGCGGCCACTGCCAGCTGCGAGCCGTTGAGACAGGCGTTGACAGTGAAGAAGAAGGAGCAGAGCTGCAGCCACGGGGCCATGGCCGTACGCTCGCCCAGTCGGGCCGGTCTCCGCTAGGTTGCTGCCTGCAACTCGCTCTCTAGTCCCGAGTGGGCGGCGGCGGCGGCGGCCGAGGCTGGCAGCCCTCACCGGGCATGCGCTGCCGGGCTTCGCCCCTCCTCTTTCCTCCAGGTTCCGCCCTCAATCTCAGTTTTCCTTGCTGGTCCTGATCCTGTAGCCCGGCCCTTCTGTCTTGGCCCCGCCCCGATACCCCAGAGACTCTGGCTTCCACCGGAGATTGACACAGCAGGAGGTTCAGCACTAAGGGATTTTTTTTTTTTTTTTAAATCCAAAGGATTTGTCCAAATGACTTCTCCATGCAAAAACTTGGGACGAATCAAAGAATATAATAATAGTAATTTTAAAATTAATAATTTAATAAGTACTTGCTTTTCAAATGTCAAGTTCCTTCTTGCACCCTACCAATGAAATGACAAGGAAATGTCATAATAAAGCCTCTAGGGAAATCCTGTCTCTACATTTACTCCTGGGACCCAGGACAAATTACTTGCTTCCTCCAAAGTGCTGTTCCCTGTAAGTGTAAGACAAAATGAAGAACAAGACTCTTCATCCAGGAAGAGTTCTGTTAACATGTAGGAAGCAATCAATAAAGGCTACAACCACGAACTGACTTTCATAAGGTCACATAGCTAGAACTGAAAATTACTGTTCGTCTCAGACACAAGTCAAACTTCGCTTAGGGAATGTGTGTTATCTCTGAAAAAGGAGGCAAAGGGCCTCCTATAGAGTCCTATAGTAGCAAAATATACAACCTTTATTGTTATTCTGCCACCCCACAGCCACATATCTGTGTATCTAAGCCCTACCCCTCATCTTTGCCCCCTCCTTCATTTCTACAGCAGCTTCATCATGGCTGATCCCCATTTTACTCCCACCCCTATATACTGTACATACATCCACCCTGATAGATTGCTGAATTTCCCAGGAATGACGTTCCAAAAGGAAATCCATCCAGGTCTTCACTTCATCCTGCCCTCACTTCTTGTCTCTGACTGTACTGAGAGTCCCCCTTGACTCAATGTTTTTTGTTTGGGGGGGGGGGTTGTTTGTTTGTTTTTGGTTTTTCAAGACAAGGTTTCTCTGTTTGGCTGTCCTGGAACTCACTTTGTAGACCAACGAGGCTGGCCTCGAACTCAGAAATCCGCCTGTCTCTGCCTCCCGAGTGCTGGGATTAAAGGCGTGTGCCACCAGGCCCGGCCAATATTGTTCTTTCTAAGAGTTGCCTTGGCCAGGCCCTTCCAGATGAGCTTTCCCTGAGTAGAAGCAAGAAGCACACTGCTCCTTGCAAGAATCTGCAAGTCAGAGCTTTTCTTCCATCTGACTTTAAACTCTAGGCATTCAAAGTCCCCTTAGCAAAGGCTGTCCAGGCTCAGAGCTGCCACAGACTGAGATATTGTCAGGATGGATGACCTGGCTTTTCGTGAAAAACTAAGAAAACCATGAGGTTATTGGCTCCTTAATCTACATGCACTCCTGCCTTGATGTGTTCCATAACTTACTAATCCATCCAGGCTCAGAGTTTTTGTTATAATCAGTAATTTTAAAATATCCCCACACATTTCTCTCTCTCTCTCTCTCTCTCTCTCTCTCTAAGTTTTATTTATTTATTTATTTATTTTTAATTTTTTTTTGTTTGTTTTGTTTTTCGAGACAGGGTTTCTCTATGTAGCCCTGGCTGTCCTGGAACTCACTTTGTAGACCAGGCTGGCCTCGAACTCAGAAATCCGCTTGCCTCTGCCTCCCCAGTGCTGGGATTAAAGGCATGCGCCACCACGCCCGGCTTATTTATTTATTTTATGTGAGTGTTCTATCTGCATGAACACCTGCAGGCCAGAAGAGGGCATCGGATTCCCATTATAGATGGTTGTGAGCCATAATGTGGTTGTTAGGAATTGAACACAGGACCTCAGGAAGAATAGTCAGTACTGCTGAGTTATCTCTCCAGCCCTTGTACTGGTAATTTTTTTAAAAAGATTTATTTATTTTATTATGTGTAAATACACTGTTGCTGATTTCAGACACCCCAGAAGAGGGCATAGATCACATTACAGATGGTTGTGAGCCACCACGTAGTTGCCGGGACTTGAACTCAGGACCTTTGGAAGAGCAGTCAGTGCTCCTAACGGGAGAGCCATCTCTCCAGCCCTGTACTGGTAATTTTGTCTATGCCGCTTTGACTCCCAGTGGGGCCCATTCCCAGCCACCTACCCAGGAGCTCTTTGGATCTGAGAATGAAAGACACACACACACACACACACACACACACACACACACACACACACACTATTAATTTATGACTTGCCATGACTAGCTCAAAGGCTGAGCAAACGCTCCCCTCTCTTTTTTTTTTTTTTTTTTTGGTTTTTCAAGACAGGGTTTCTCTGTGTAGCTTTGGCTGTCCTGGAACTCACTTTGTAGACCAGGCTGGCCTCAAACTCAGAAATCCGCCTGCCTCTGCCTCCCAAGTGCTGGGATTAAAGGCAGGACTGAATTCTTACAGGGCTTTCTCTCCTCAGTTCGCCTGTCTCATCCTTCTCCTCCAAGTCATGGAGATACTTCCTCCTTTATTTTTCCCAGTTCCTAGCCCATGCAAATCTAAAGGTCCCACCTCAGTCTACCTGCCCAGCCATTGGCCATTGGCTCTTTATTGATTGATCAAAAACCAGCTAGGGACAAGGACCTTCAATGTTTGGACATGTAGATTCCCAAATTTGGGGGGCTGGATTAACTCAAAGCATTAGAATCAATCCCCATCAAGCCCTCCACCTTTTTTTCTTGGTTTTTGAGACAGGGTTTCTCTGTATAGTCCTGGCTGTCCTGGAACTCACTTTGTAGACCAGGCTGGCCTCAAACTCAGAAATGCACTTGCCTCCCGAGTGCTGGGATTAAAGGCATGCGCCACCATGCCCGGCCCTTTTTCTTCTTTTAAGGATACACTCCTAACCTTGAGGTTTCTGAGTTATGGACATTAACTACTACCAAACTTCTCATTATCTCTTGTCTTCTTAATTGCCTCTCTGATTGCTAATGAGGTGGTGCTAATTTCAGCCACCTCCCCCCTCAGCAACCCTTCCCCCCTAACCCCACCCACCCACACCCACCCCCTGTCTGGCTCACCTTTCTGTTCTTAATGTGCAGCCTCTACTAGTCCTGGATCATCAGTAGGCAAGAAACTGTCAGCGCCAAAAAGATGTTGATAGTCTGGGAGGACAGTTTCCAGCTGTGTGCTTGAAGTTGTGTCCTTCAGGGACGAGAAGGGAAAGAGAGCAATACATGGAGTTTATGGCAGAGAGCCTGACAGGGTGTTGCGTCTTGGGTTTTATTCAAATTATCATTGTGACATTGTAATAGTGAAGGCCGAGACACCCTCCCACTCTTAGCTGTCAATCTGTCCACTGTTGAATGTCCTTCCTTCACACTCACCACACAGCCTGTCACTTGCTGGCAGCTTTGGGAATGTATGCTACAGAGTCCAAAGATTGCTATACTTTTCTGAACAAGTATGGTGGGTTCAGAAGGAAAAACCTGGGTGTCTAGTCTAGAACACAATGGAAAGACATCCCTCAGAGCCAAGGAATGAAGGGCCTTCTGTTTACTTTCTACCTAGTCCTCAAGCATATGTGGGAGTGAGAGAGTGCCCACGTACATCTCTTGGGCTCACATCAAAGGGTCTAACTTGGTCAGGAAATTTAAGCTGTAACTTGGCATTTTACAAGACTGTTGCCATTCTGGTCTTCCGTGGTGACTGTCTTCTTTTACCCTGGCTCTTTGGAATGTTGAGAGCCACAGGGAGGGACGTGAAGGGTTCTAACCTGGAAAATAAGGTAAAAGAATGGGACCTCATATGGCCTCAGGAATCATGATTTCCTTGGCACTACTGTAGAGATGAACAGGGAAGCACTCCCCAAAGGCAGGGCCTGCTCCTGCCCACCAGGAGCAGGATGGAGCATCTACAGCCATCCCTCACCATTTCTGCCTGCATTACTTCTCTCCCCTCACTGGTTGTCACTCTGCTTGGCACAGTAGACAGACACTACCAATCGATCACCATGGACAACATTTGTCTAGCATGTGCAAGGCCCTGGGGTCCATCCCCAGCATGGCTTAAGAAAGCTAGACTGATTGCGATTGTGATAGGTGATTCTGTGATAGGCTTTAAATTGGCAGTTCAGAAGACTATGCATAAGAACTGGGCAAGTCCAGGCAAGCCCAGGCAAGTCAGTTACTTAGAAATAACCCCAGGCTTCAGGCAGCTAGTCAGAAAACTTTCTTGTCATCAGAAGCCGCCCCACCACCTGACCTGGGGCAAGGACAATGGGGTCAGCAGCAGTTTCCAGACTTCTCAGCAACAGTTTCCCTAGAGATGGAGATGAGCATAAAGGTCACCTACCCCAGAATTCCCTAATGTGCTTTTAAATCAGGCCTGTGAGCTCACTTGGTTGTCTTTCTATCTTGGAAAGAAAGACCCTAGCATGCTGGACTTATACAGAATGAAACACTCTACTCTTTGAATTTATATACTATTTGAGTCCCAGGTGTCATTCTTCAGAGAGTCATGGCCATTTACAGGCTATTAACCAGAAAGATCGTCAGATAAGAAAAAAAATCTTAGGTCTGGAGAGATGGCTCAGAGGTTAAGAGCACTGATTACTCTTCCAAATGTCCTGAGTTCAATTCCTAGTAACCACATGGCAGCTCACAACCATCTGTAATGGGATCTGATGACCTCTTCAAGTGTGTCTGGAGAGAGCTACAGTGTATTTATAACTCATATATTTGCATAAATAGTAAATAAATATATGTATAATATAATAAATGATAAATCTTTTTAAAGAATATTAATTATATGTATTGGATTTTGTTAGGAGTCAAATTATTCCATGAATATTCCATGAGATTCCATGAATTCCATGAGAGTGGCCAACTTGATCATGGAGATAATTTGTCACAAACCTCTTAAGCTAAGAATGACTAAAAACTCAAAATCAATAAGCTGAAATTTTAAGTTATCTTTGGTGTAATGATAAAGTAGTAGTATGTATGTTTTCTGGACTAATTACCATATTAAGCCTGGCATGATGGCTTAACCTATAATCAATTTTTTTTTTTTTTTTTTGGTTTTTCGAGACAGGGTTTCTCTGTATAGCCTTGGCTGTCCTGAAACTCACTTTGTAGACCAGGCTGGCCACGAACTCAGAAATCCACCTGCCTCTGCCTCCCGAGTGCTGGGATTAAAGGCGTGTGCCACCACGCCTGGCCAAATTTCCTTTTTTTAAGGACAAAGTCTTATTTTGTAGACCAGACTAGCTCTGAACTTGCAGAGATCTTCCTTCCTTTACCTCCCCAACACTGTGATCAAAGGCTTATACCTTCATTTCAGGCTTTCCCTATAAATTTGAAACTAGCCTGAGTTTTTTTTTTAAAGGGGAGGGGGGCATGCTCATGCAGCTGTGTGTGCCCTGTGCTCTTAGGCCTCTGTACTCTGGAATGGATGTTCTGAGATTCTGGGGTGCCGTGGCAGCATAATGAGATCTAGGCATATTTGAGCTAAATGGTGAGATTATGTCTAAAAAACAAAACAAAACAAAGCAGGGACTGAAGAGCTGGCTCAGCGGTTAAGAGCACTCTCTGCTCTCACAGAGGACCCAGCTTAGTTTCCCTGTACCCAAAGTGGCTCACAAACATCTGTAATTCCAGTTCCAGAGGGACCCACAGCTCTCTTGTGGCCTCCACCAGACCTGACCTGTCCATGCATACATAGTACACATCCATCCGTGCAGGCCAACACTCATACACATAAAATTAGATGAGTAAATCTGAAAACAAACAAACAAACAAAGGACAAACCCACAGATGCGACACACAAAATTAAATAAATCTAAAAACAAACCAAATAAAATCCACAATCCAAGGACTCCTTCTATCCCTTTAGACGTCCCTCCTGAGCCCTACTTTTCAGATTCCAGGGCTGCCACGGCACCCCAGAATCCCAGAACATGCATTCCAGAGTACAGAGGCCTAAGAGCACAGGGCACACACAGCTGCATGAGCATGCCCCTCTCTCCTTTAAAAAAAAAAAAAAAAGATCTTTTTGTATTTTTTAAAGATTTATATGAGTACACTGTGGCTGTCTTCATACACACTAGAAGAGGGCATCAGATCCCATTACAGATGGTTGTGAGAATTGAACTCACGTTTTGAACCTAATCAGTAAACAGTAGGCCCGATGGTGGGGGCCCACTCCTATGATCCCAGCACTTGGGAGACAGAGGCAAGTGAATCTCTGAATTGAGGCCAGCCTGGTCTACAGAGTGAGTTTCCAGGACAGCCAGGGCTACACAGAGAGACCCTGTCTCAACAAACAAACAAACAAACAAGCAAGCAGCCACCCACTCAGGGTCAGTCAATGAAGCTGTATTGTGTGAAACTCTGTGCATCTCCAGTGCCGGTCCATATGTGAAACCCAGCTTTCCCACAGGTTAGCCAGCACTTGATACAAACCAATCATAATTTTCATCCAAATTCTCCAAAGATTTACTCCTATGTACAATTGTTGAAGCAGGAACCTTAGTGCAATATATGACATAGTTATCCACAGATTTTAGAGTGTCATCATTGTTCTGGCTGTTTCAGTAAAAAAAAAAAAAAAAAAAAAAAAAAGGAAGTAAAAAAATGTAGAGTAAGCAGAGCAGTGGTGGTGATCCCAGCACGTGGAGGCAGAATCAGGCAGGTCTCTGTGAGCTTGAGGCTAGCCTGGTTTACAGAGCAAGTACCAGGACAGCCAGGGCTACACAGAGAAACTCTGTCTACAAAACAAAATAAAACAAAACATCACCAACAGAAAAAGATCAAGTTTAATGAGGAAAGACACCAGACACTGATCTTTGGTTTACAAAAGATCATCTGTACACACAAGCACATATGCACACACCAGACATTATCTATCTATCTATCTATCTATCTATCTATCTATCTGCCTATCTGCCTATCTGTTTATCTATGAAAACATAAAAAGTATAGTATAGAATGAATTCCAATATACTTTATTCCCAGTTTTTCCTATTCAATCTCCACCTCCAATGCCGGGTATGAAGCTCCAGAATGCCTGGAAGATTTATTTTATTTTATTTTTCAAAGATTTATTTATTTATTTATTATATCTTTTTTATACACTTTTTTTTTTCTCCCTCATTCCGGTCAACCTTGCTTGCTCTGGTCTGTCCCGCTTTCTCCGGTCGGCCCTGTTCCCTCCGGTCTGTCCCACTTGCTCTCTCCGGTCCAAGGATTCGTTTATTATTATTATTCAACCCTGTCTCGAAAAACAAACAAACAAACAAACAAACAAAGGATACAGTGTATCTTTGGAATTAGGGATTTTGTTTTTGGTTTTTGTTTTGTTTTGTTTTTTGTTTTGTTTTTTTTTTTGGTTTTTCGAGACAGGGTTTCTCTGTACAGCCCTGGCTGTCCTGGAACTCACTTTGTAGACCAGGCTGGCCTCGAACCCATGCCCGGCTGGCCTAAAGATCTTAATCTCAAAGGGAACCTAGTGATGACTCCTTTGGATTGAAAGGTCAGGCTGTCACAAGGCCATTTTGGATTCCTATTGCCACTGAAAGGCATTTCTTTCTTTGCTGGAGTGACTGATCCCTAATTCAAAGGGGAATTTGGTGTTTCTCACAGCAGGGGCAAAGATCATGATCTCTGGAATTAGGGACTCTTGGGCACAGCACTCAGTATTTCCATGACTGTTGAAAATGTTAATAGAAACATAGCAACTGAAAGTGGTAGAGCCAAGGCTGGATACAAGGCTTAGCTATTAAGAACACTGATTGTTCTTCCAGAGGATCAGGTTTAATCGCTAACAGCTATAAGGTAGCTCACAACTGTCTCTAACTCCAGTTCCAGGAGATCCAATGCCCTCTTCTGGCAGTTTTGGGAACTGCATGTATATGGTACACAGTTGTACATAAGGGCAAAACACCTATACATTAACATTATGTTTGTATGTATGTGACCAAGCCCACTCAGTCAGTCAACAGGTTCTCCAGCTCAGGAGTGAGGATTAAAAAGAAAAAAAGACAGTTAGACAACATTGTAGCATGACCCCTAGTCAACTCTGAGACTGAAGGTAAATTTAATTTTCCCAATCTGCTTTTTATACCAGTTTAATTACATGCAAGTATTCAGGGCAAGTAGTACAGTGAGGGTTCAAGCAAGACAACGGGTAAGGAGCAAGCAAGACAATGAACACAAATCCCAGGATCACTCTGGCAAACGCTGTTTCTTTTTTTTTTTTTTAAGATTTATTTTATTATATGTAAGTACACTGTAGCTGTCCTCAGACACTCCAGAAGAGGGAGCTAGATCTCGTTACGGATGGTTGTGAGCCACCATGTGGTTGCTGGGATTTGAACTTATCACGTTCAGAAGAGCAGTCGGGTGCTCTTACCCGCTGAGCCATCTCACCAGCCCATAAGTAACTCTTCTTTTTTTGTTGTTTTGTTTTTTGTTTTTTGAGGCAGGGTTTCTCTGTTTAGCTTTGGCTGTCCTGGAACTCACTTTGTAGACCAGGCTGGCCTTGAACTCAGAAATCCGCCTGCCTCTGCCTCCCAAGTGCTGGGATTAAAGGTGTGTGCCACCACGCCCGGCGCAATCGCTGTTTCTAAGGATGATCAAGATATCTGAGCCTGCCGGGTGTGGTGGTGCATGCCTTTAATCCCAGCACTTGGGAGGCAGAGGCAAGCAGATCTGAGTTCGAGGTCAGCCTGGTCTACAGAGTGAGTTCCCAGGACAGCCAGGGCTACACAGAGAAACCCTGTCTCGAAAAACAAAAACAAACAAAAAAAAAGTTGCTGAAGCTACAATTTAGTCCTTTGTGGGTGGGGCCGGGGGAGGGGTTGAAATGGGGTCTTAAGTAGCCCATGCTGGCCTCGAACTCACTATGTAGCTGCCTTGAATTCCTGATGCTTCCTTTACCTCTGAGATGCTGGGATTCCAGATTTGTATCTCCGTGCCCGGCTTTAGTTTAGGTTTTAAACAGCCGAATATTCAGTGGGACAGTTACTAATTAATATAGCTAGTAATACATACAATTGCTGTTGGGACTGCTTTTTTGTTTTGAAGAGAGCTTCTTGCAAAAGATGAGGGCATCTTCATTCCTGCAATGGCTGTATTCTATTAGGTGGAGTCATGGACCTTCGGACGTGTGAGAGGAGCACGCGGAAGGAGAGTACTCCAAGGGAAGCAAGCATTCATACTAGTTATCAGTTTGTTGCCTCTTAGGTTCAAAATTCACCCACCATTAACTACTGATAGACAAAACTGAATGAAGCGGGTCTCCCTTTCTCCTCTGTCAGCTAGCATTATACTGTACTTGTCAGTAGAGGGCGATAAAGAGACGCCACACGAAGAAAAGCACGCTCCTCCAGAAGCGTTCCTGCAATCAAGTGGGTTCTTCAAGGCGTCTTCTTCAGCGCGTTCTCCATCACCACTGGGTGGCTTTTCCAGCTCCTGAAGTGGAGGCTGGTTCTGTAGTATGCAGCATTCCCGATACCAGGTTTTACAAAAGCTGCCTCTTGCAATGCACGGCAGCCAGAAGTGCCAGTGGTCAGAGCCTCTCCTATTCTCAGTGGCTCTCAAGATAGCACAGCATCGTAGAAAGTTCTCTGTCACCCAGAGAAGCATGGCTGCCCTCCCCAAATCCAGGCAGAGGGGCTCTATCTACTTTGGGTTGTCTTTCTTTCTTTCTTTCTTTCTTTCTTTCTTTCTTTCTTTCTCTCTTTCTCTCTTTCTCTCTTTCTCTCTCTCTCTCTCTTTCTCTCTCTCTTTCTCTCTCTCTTTCTCTCTTTCTTTTTCTTTCTTGGGTTGTCTTTCTTTCTTTCTTTCTTTCTTTCTTTTTTTTTTTTTGTTTGTTTGTTTGTTTGTTTTTTCGAGACAGGGTTTCTCTGCATAGCCTTGGCTGTCCTGGAACTCAGTTTGTAGAGCAGGTTGGCCTCGCACTCAGAAATCCACCTGCCTCTGCCTCCCAAGTGCTGGGATTAAAGGCGTGCGCCACCACGCCCGGCGGGTTGTTTTTCTCAGCCCTAAGCAATAGCTGTTGCTTTTCTTGTTTTCTTTTGAGAGGAAGGGGACAGGATATCTTTCAGACTCAAAATCTTCCTGCTTTATTTTCCTAACTGCAGGGCTTACAGTTGTAAGCCACAACCTTCTTGTTTGTTTGTTTGTTTGTTTGTTTGTTTGTTTGTTTCAAGACAGGGTTTCTCTGTGTAGCCCTGGCTGTCCTGGAACTCACTCTGTAGACCAGGCTGGCCTCGAACTAAGAAATCCGCCTGCCTCTGCCTCCCAAGTGCTGGGATTAAAGGCGTGTGCCACCATCGCCAGGCCCTTTCTCTTATTTCTTTTTTTTTTTTTTTTTTTTTTTTTTTTTTTCAAGACAGGGTTTCTCTGTATAGCCCTGGCTGTCCTGGAACTCACTTTGTAGACCAGGCTGGCCTCGAACTCAGAAATCTGCCTGCCTCTGCCTCCCGAGTGCTGGGATTAAAGGCGTGTGCCACAACGCCCGGCTCCTTTCTCTTATTTCTTATTTTAGTCATTAGTTCCTTATATTATTTTTTTCCTATTTAAGTCATGTGGTTTCTGTCTACTAATTGGACCCAGGCTATCTGTACCTGAGATGATTCCAGAATTGCTCAGTGGCTCCCCAGGGAGAACTCTGGGGAGAAGCAAACCTGAGTTAGGCATGTGTAAGAAATTCTTCAGTTCCCTGGAGCCCCCATTCGCTTTGAGATGGTGCGCACAGCACACTCCACGGGGCTCCTAGATGGTATATCTCTTTGCTCCAAATAAAATTATCTTTTGGTTTAAAAATTATCTTGCTTCTTTTGCAAATCTATGTGAGCTCTCACTTCCAGTTCTTTAGCTAAGAGGCCAAAAGCCCCTACCACTGGTAACAAATTTAGCTACACTACCACAACAGTCCAGATCCATCTTTGCGACATTTTAGCTTCCCATAAGCATATGCTAAATACATGCTTTATCACTGAGCCACAGCTACCCTCAAGCCTCTTTTATGAGAACGGTGGTTATCCCACTCATGAAGGCTCACCCTCAGGAACTAATGGTCCCAAAGGCCCACTCTTGTCACGGTTACCTTGTCAATTAGGGGTTTAACATACAAATCGGGGTGAGAGGTAACAGGTACTAGGTCTGTGCACTAACATTATTGCTACTAGTGTAAAAAACAAAAGAAACAACCTTGATGTCTGAATGAAAGAAAAGAGAGAGAGAAGGAAGGAAGGAAGGAAGGAAGGAAGGAAGAAAGAAAGAAAGAAAGAAAGAAAGAAAGAAAGAAAGAAAGAAAGAAAGAAAGAAAAGGGAAGGCCCTAGGCATGGCGGAAGAGAAAGTTTACTATAGATGTGTGGGAGAGCATAGCCAGAAGCAGACATGTCAGGGGGAGTCCAGAGGTGGTCCCGACCCTGCCTGAGCCATGTGGGAGAGGGGGAGGGTAAGGGAGAGAGGGGAACCAAGTACAGCAACCCAGAGGTTATATATGGAAGAGCCTCTGTAGAAGGGCAGGTTTTCGCGCCCCCCCCCCCCGTACCTCCTCCTTCCCCCCCATCCCTTCTCCCTGTCCCCAACAGGAGAGTTCAGGGTAGAGGGACGGATATGCCAGAACAGGAAGGGACTGAGGGATGCTGGGAAAACCTGGAGGCCAGATCCACTTTGATGTGTTAAATAGGCACTGCAGCCTCTTGCCCTGTAAGATCAAACCAGAAATACCCCTATTCCAAACACGGGCTGTTCGCGCATCCCAAGAACCCACGAGAGACCTGTCTTGATGCAAACTGCAAGAGGGATTTTAATCGGAGCTCCGGGACGACCCATATCCCACGCAGGGGACAGGGGTTCGACCACGAGGCTCGAAAATTAGGAGCTTTTATAGCAATGGGGTAGGGGGGTTGGGGAAATTGGCGCGGTTTCACATGATTGGCTAGTTTAAACATCAGCAAGATACCCAGGTAGCTA
This sequence comes from Mus minutoides, assembly GCA_902729485.2. Taxonomy (NCBI): domain Eukaryota; kingdom Metazoa; phylum Chordata; class Mammalia; order Rodentia; family Muridae; genus Mus; species Mus minutoides. The sequence goes on from LR749882.1 coordinate 659,957, forward strand.
ACTCTAAGAGACAAGGGGAGTGGGGGGGAAGGGGGAGGTAATCTACCTAACAGTTAAGTCATGTGCTACCTTAGGCAACCTCCTGGGGCATTGAGACATTCCACAAAGGTCCCTGTGACATTCAGAGGGCTTCCTTCCTCCCTTCTTCCCTTCTTCCCCCCTTCCTCCTCCCCCCTTTTTTTTGTTTTGTTTTTCGAGACAGGGTTTCTCTGTGTAGCCCAGCTCCCCCCCCCTTTTAAAATGGTTTATTTATTTATTTATTTATTTATTTATTTATTATATGTAAGTACACTGTGTAGCTGTCTTCAGACACACCAAAAGAGGGCATCCGATATCATTACAGATAGTTGTGAACCACCATGTGGTTGCTGGGATTTGAACTCAGGACCTCTGGAAGAACAGTCAGTGCTCTTAACCCTTACCACTGAGTCATCTATCATAAAGATTTATTTATTTATTTATTTATTTATTTATTTATTTATAGTTTTTTGAGGCAGGGTTTCTCTGTGTAGCTCTAGCTGTCCTGGAACTCACTCTGTAGACCAGGCTGGCCTCAAACTCAGAAATCCACCTGCCTCTGCCTCCCAAGTGCTCGGAATAAAGACATGTGCCACCACTGCCAGGCTGACTTACTAATTTTTGTTTTATGTGCTTGGGTGTTTTGCCTGCATCTGTGTACCTCATGAATGCAGTACCTAAGGCTGCCAGAAGAGGGCGATGGACTCCTTGGGTATAGAGCTACAGAAGGTGGGTAGCCATCTTTTCTGGGAACCAAACTCAGGTCCTCTGGAAGACCAACCAATATACTTACTTAACTGCAGAGCTATTTCTTTAGCCCAGAGCAGGTTTTTCTTCCTTTCTTTCTCTTTTAATCGAAAGTTAGATTTATTTTTCCCAGCATAAGACTTTCTGTTTTTAGATAGAAACCCAGTCTCCTTATCCCACAGGAAGACCTGCCAACCTCCTAGGCTCACTTTTCCTTACTAGCTGATATTCTTGGATCACTTTCCTGCCTCAGGACCACGGAACTTGGTTGTTCCCTTTGCTCATACAGCTCTTACCACAGATGCAGGAGAAGCTCCACTCTTCAATCTTCAACAGATCTGTGTGTGTGTGTGGGTCTATGTGAGGTGTCTTCCTCAATTATACAGGGTCTCCTGTATTCTAAACTGACCTTGAGCTTGCTGAGGTGGACTTTGAACTCTTGATCCTCATTACACCTCCACACAACTCCTTCCATTTTACTTTTTTTTTTCCCCTTGTTCCGGTCAACCCCGCTCGCTCCGATCGGCTCCGCTTGCTCCGGTTTGGCCCCGCTCGTTCCGGCCGTCCCCGTTCGGCTCCGCTCGCTCCGGACAGCCTGGCTTGCTCCGGTTGGTCTCTCCGGTCCAAGGATTCATTTCTTTCCGGACAGCCTGGCTTGCTCCGGTTGGTCTCTCCGGTCCAAGGATTCATTTCTTATTATTCTTCATAAGTACGCTGTAGCTGACTTCAGACGCACCAGAGGAGGGCGTCAGATCTTGTTACGGGTGGTTGTAAGCCACCATGTGGTTGCTGGGATTTGAACTCATCACCTTTGGAAGAGCAGTCGGGTGCTCTAACCCGCTGAGCCATCTCACCAGCCCCCTCCATTTTACTTTTTGAGACAGGGTTGTTCACCAATTTGGCTGAGCCGGCTGACCAGTAACCACTAAGGATCCACATGTCTCTGCCTTCCCATCTCGAGAATTACAGATGTGCAGGCTTCCCCTTTCTATCTGGTTGCTGGGGAATCCAAATTCAGGGCTTCGTGCTTGCTCAGCAAGCTCTTTACCCACCAAGCCTTCACCTAAGCCCCAGGAATCTGCATTTGAAATATTAACTTGGGGCTGGAGGGATGGCTCAGCAGTTAAGAGCACTGACTGCTCTTCCAGAGGTCCTGAGTTCAATTCCCAGCAACCTCATGGTGGCTCACAACCATCCGTAATAAGATCTGGCACCCTCTTCTGGAGTGTCTGAAGACAGCTACAGTATACTTACATATAATAAATAAATAAATCTAAAAAAAAATCTTTATGAAATATTAACTCAACATGGGTCTTGTGTACTCATATTCTAGAGTCCCTAGGTGCTGATGAGACTTTTTATGGGGGGTTGGGAGTAAATGGGAACAGCCCTAGGCCCTTCCACATGCTATACAAGTGCTCTATACTGTATTACATGCTTAGCATGCCTGTTGGTGAGTTTTTAAGATACAGGGTGTACAAAACCAGCCTTCAGAATGATGTCTGGTGTCTTAGACATGGTTCCTATTGCTGCAATGAAACACCATAACCAAGAAGCAAGCTGGGGAGGAAAGGATTTATTCAGCTTACACTTCCACATTGCTGTTCATCACTGAAGAAAGTCAGGACTGGAACTCACACAGGGCAGGAGCCTGGAGGCAGGAGCTGATGCAGAGGCCATGGAGGGGTGCTGGGCTTGTTCTTCCTGCTTTCTTATAGAACCCAGGACTACCTGCCCAGGGATGGCACCACCCACAATGGCCTGGGCCCTCCCCACTTGATCACTACTTGAGAAAATGCCTTACAGCTGGATCTCATGATAAGTTGGCATTTCCTCAACTGAGGCTCCTCTCTCTGTGATAACTCCAGCCTGTGCCAAGTTGACACACAAAGCCAGCCAGTACACCAGGAAACAGAGTAGGTCCTCTGGGCCAAGATGTTCCTTTAGATCTGGGTATATCAGCTCATAGAAGAATTGGGCTCTAGAGTCTAAAGTTCCTCCAATAAAGGCCAAGATGGTCTGTAGGGCAGTGGACCGTAAGAGGAAGCCTGGTAAGGCAGAGCTAGGGCTTGAAGACCTGGAGACGCAGAAGGCAGGATAGGAGCTTCTCCTGCTCCCAACTCCAGGCCCCTGTCACGTAGCCACAGCCCCCCAATAGAGAGAATTGTGGCCATCAGTCACGGAGGGGCAGTGCCCACAAGTCCCTCCTCATGTATTTGAGGCATCTTAGGCCAAGCCGATAGGAAGCACCTTCTGTCAGACGCAACCTATCCCAAAACTGAGATCCTATACAGAAGGAATAAAGGTGTGTGAGAATTACTCCATCCGTTGTCTTGAGAGCATCTGTCACAAGAGCTGTAACAATGCCGAAGCTTTCGCCACCAGAAGCTCACCAGCACACTGACCATAAGCCAGTCCTCCACCAACTCAGCTCCGCTCAGCTTGGCTCGGCTCAGCATAGTCAGTGCAGCGTCTGAGAAGAACAGCAGCTGTGGGGCAGCAGGCACCCGAGGAGCAGCAGCAGGGGCAGCAGGGACAGCATCAGCAATGGCCTCAGCAGTGGAGGCGGTGGAGCCATTTTCCCCTCCCTGCTCATGCCTTTTCCCCTTCGCTTGAACTTTCCTGCCAGGCAGGGCCAGGCCAGAGGTCTCCAAAGATAGCTTCCGGTACACAGACCGACAAGGGTCACAATTAGGTGGGGAGATATTAGCCATTAATACTAAGTTAAACATACAGCATATGAATTAATTATCCCCTCTTTTAAGAACTGAGCCAGAAAGAGTTCTGTAGCAAGTAGACTCAGTCACCTGTCTCAGAGACTTTACTACCTGAGAACGTGTGTTGGGAAGGCCCACTGAGGAGAGCCTGACCCATAGGGAACCACTTTGAAGGTCTTCAGGATTTTAAGTAGCAGTCTCTCTTTTTTTTCTCTCGAGACAGGGTTTCTCTGTGTAGCCTTGGCTGTCCTGGAACTCACTCTGTAGACCAGGCTGGCCCGGCTTCTTTTTAATTTTTTTAAAAAGATGATTGATTTATTTATTTATTTATTCATTTATTTATTCATTTATTTATTCATTTATTTATTTATTTATTTATTTATTTATTTATTTATTTATTTATTTATTTAACAGTGAGTACACTGTTGAGGGCACCAGATCTCATTACAGATGGATGTGAGTCACCATGTGGTTGCTGGGAATTGAACTCAGGACCTCTGGAAGAGCAAGCAGCCAGTGTTCTTAACCTCTGAGCCATCTCCCCAGCCCACCAGTCTCTTTTTATATCAGTTTCTACACCATATAGTCCATGAGGGGGAGGAGGATTGCATGGCACCAGAAAATGGATTCACATCTAGCCAGTTGTCTAAGGGCTGGCCATCCCCAGAGGAGCTGGTCACAGGTCAGAGTGGTTAGGATAGGTTTATTCAATATTGTTTGAAATGTCTCCTCACCTGGGAAACTTAAATAGAAATCAGAACTTTAGAGAGAGTGCAGCAAGGATGAGCAGTGAGACTGGTTGCTTTGTGTGTGTGCGCCAGCCTTTTTGCTTCTTTTTTTTTTAAGATTTATTTATTTATTATATGTAAGTAACACTGTAGCTGTCTTCAGACACTCCAGAAGAGGCATCAGATTTCATTACGGATGGTTGTAAGCCACCATGTGGTTGCTGGGATTTGAACTCTGGACCTTCGGAAGAGCAGTCAGGTGCTCTTACCCGCTGAGCCATCTCTCCAGCCCCTTTTTGCTTCTTTTTGAGAATCCTGCCCTATTCCTGTGGTTCCAGAGGCTGCCCATTTCCCTGAAGTAAGAGTAGCCCACCCTTACAACCAGGCATCCTAGAGACGTCCACTAGCAGAGGAGTCTTGAGATAAAGAGAACAGTGCTCCCATGATGTCCCAGGGAGATCCAGAGAGACCTTAGACCTTCCAAACAGTCTTCCAGTGAGCCTGCAGATCCCCTTACTGCTCCAGAAAGGTTCAGCTCATTTCTTCTCTTGCCACAGGGAAATGTCTGACTCATCCACTGGCCTCAGATGTTTACTTTCCTATTGTTCCAAGTCTCAAACTGAAAAAGCACCTTTTGGCAGATGGCCACCTTTGTAATTTAATAGATAAGTCGAGATTGGAATGCAGTTCAGCAGTGGCACTCTGCCTAGCCTGTGCGAGGCCCTGGGTTCTGTCTACAGCACTAGAAGGTTTGTGTGAAGGCATGTGTTAAGGTTGGACTGTAGACGGGCAGGTACAAAACCACAGAGTGTGAGGCTTCTACCAGTGCTAGCCCAAGTAACGAGCCCACTGTCTGTTACTCTCAAGCGCTGTTCTAGAGTATAGCATGGCTCTCATCCCAGACCAGCAGGCCAGTGTTCACCCTCACTTGCCTTTCCCCACACTTCCACACCTGTGAGAAACCAGCTCATATTCTCCTCAATGTTTTCACTGACTTGCACAAACCTATAGTGTACAGAATAGTTTCAGAATGGCCAATTCATATGAAAATCAAGCTTACTAACTAGACATAGTATTTAGTATGCATATATATATATATATATGGTAAGTACTTTGTTGATAGAGCTACATTCTCAGCTCTTACAGTTCTTAATCTTCAAAAGTGTTTGAAAGCATTCATATGTGTGTGTATGTGTGTGTGTATGTGTTTGAGTGTGTGTGAATATGCATGTGTGTTATATGGAGACTAGAATAGAGCATTGGATGCTCTGGAGCCAGAGTTGTACGGCTCCATGTGGGTGCTGGGAAATGAACCTGGGTCCTCTGCAAGAGCAGCCATATTTCCAGTCCAGTGATGAGCCAACTCTCCAGTCCCTACTTCTTCTTCTTTTTTTTTTTTTTTTTTTTTTGGTTTTTCAAGACAGGGTTTCCAGGCTGGCCTCGAACTCAGAAATCCGCCTGCCTCTGCCTCCCGAGTGCTGGGATTAAAGGCGTGCGCCACCACACCTGGTGAGAATATTCTTATACATAGGGGTTTGTGTGTGTATCTGGGTGGTGGGTATTGGGAATTGAAACTAGGTCCTCGTGAATGCAGAACAAGTACTTAGCCACAGGCCCAGCCCTGCAATAGAATTCTGTTCATTAGAAATACATTTTTAGAAGAATACCCCCCCCACAGAAATTGTATTGCCAAATCAAAAGTTGAACACATACCATTTTATTAAATGTTTTTAGATTTCTCTTAATGCGTGTTTAGCAGTTTCTATGCCACTACCCATGTATGAGAGTGCCAGTTGCCCCACAGTCCTGCCAACTAAATGTTTTGAATCTCTATGGGTGACAGTTGTAAGGCTTAGGTGAAGTGTCATTATTTTTTATTTATTTATTTTTTATTTTATTGGTGTTTTGCTGGCACGTATGTCTGTGGGAGGGTGTCAGATCTCCTGGAACTGGAGTTACATACAATTGTGAGCAACCATGTGAGTGATGGAAATCGAACCTGGGTCCTCTGGAAGAATAGCCAGTCCTCTTAACTAACCACTGAGCCTTCTCTCCAGCCCTCCACCTACATTTTATAAATGATACAAAAGTTCTTCATGCGTTTTGATGGGAATTGGGCTACATTTTCACATGGTTTTGTGGATGATTGACACCTTGGCCATACTAATTTCTAGTGTCTAGACATAGTTGATCCCCGGGGTTACTTAACATCCTTCTTTAGTCCTTTGTAGTGTTTAGTAGATTCTTTATGTGCTTTATAGAATTAGACTTAAGTGTTCACCTGAAGAGGATGGTTTGTTTTCTATGTTTTATTATTCCCTTGAGCTGGAGACAAAGCCAGGGCCCAGACAAGCTACCCACTAAGCTACCTGCCTATTTTCCCATATTATTTATTTATAGTTAATTTATATAATTTATTATCATTATTATTTTGTTTTTCAGGACAGGGCTTTTATGCATAAACCTGGCTATCCTGGAATTTGCTCTCTAGACCAGGCTTTCTTTGAACTCAGAGATCTGCTTGTCTCTGCCTCCCGAGTGCTGGGAGTAAAGGTGGCACATGCCACCATCACCTGGCTGTTTATTTTTAAAGAAAAGTTCTCATGTAACCCAGGCTGCCCTTGAGCTCCCTTTGTAGCCGAGGCTGGCTTTCAATTTGGATCCTCTTGCCTCTCTTGTCTAACTTCTACCCTTGTATCAGGGTAGTATTAGCCTCACCTTGTGGGCTTTCTGAAGCATCTGTGTAGAACTCTCCCAGCAGCACAGCAGGCATGCACCATCACCTGCACCTTAGCCTTCTCTTTCACAATGCTAAGTAGGCTGTGCCCTGGGAATACTCTGTGTGCCTGGGGTTTTCCCCGTCAAAGATCTAAAACTATTGTTTCAGGATTATGCAGTTATACACTTTATTGATAATTTCTCTAAGAATCAGATTTGTGTTGGCTCCTTTTCTCTAGTGTTTGCTGGTCTTTATTACTGTCTTGCTGCTAATTCTGAATGTATGATCTTTCATCTTTCTTTTTCCTTCCTTCCTTCCTTCCTTCCTTCCTTCCTTCCTTCCTTCCTTCCTTCATTCCTTCCTTCCTCTTTTTGAGATAGGGTTTCTCTGTGTAGCCCTTGAACTCACTCTATAGACCAGACTGGCTTCGAGCTTTAAGATCTGTCTGCCTCTGCCTCCTGAGTGCTGGGATTAAAGATGTGTGCCACTACCACCTAGCCCTTTTCAGTTTCTTTTTGTCTTTATTTGAGACAGGATCTCACTATGCTGGCATTGGCTGTCCTGGGGTTCACTGTGTTGACAAGGCTGGCTTCAAATCACAGAGATCCACCCACTTCTGTCTCTGTAATCAAAGATATGCACCACCATGCCCAGTAAATAATGATTCTGCCTAGTATTGCTTCTTGAATTTGTGTTGTTTTGGCAATGCCAGAGACTGAACCCAGGACCTTGCATATCCCAGGTAAGTACTCAACCACTGAGCTATAGTCTCTGTCCTTTTTTTTTTTTTCCGAGACAGGGTTTCTCTGTGTAGCCCTGGCTGTCCTGGAACTCACTTTGTAGACCAGGCTGGCCTCGAACTCAGAAATCTGCCTGCCTCTGCCTCCCGAGTGTTGGGATTAAAGGCGTGCGCCACCACGCCTGGCTTATTATTATTATCTTGAGAACTCTCTTAATAAAAATGTCATTAGCCTGGGATGTTGTTCTCTTAAGTGTTCTGTGGTTGCCTCTCATAAAATTTGATATTTTTTATTTTTACTTTTAATCAGTTTGAAGTATTTTCTAGCTTCTTTTGAGGTTTCCTTTTTGACCTATAGATCATTTGGATGGTGTTTATTTACTTCCTGAGTATCTGGGAGGACTTTCCAGATAGCGTTCAGTTACTGATTTCAGCTCAGTGTTCCAGAGAGGTCAGAGTCTCCAAGACTGTTCTCAGAGGCAGTGACTTAGGTTTGATTATTTCTCCTGACAGGAAGCAGAAAAGCTGGTATTCACATAATTAGACTTTTACCACACACACACAAAACAAATCAAAACAATAACAACAACAATAGACTGAAATCAGCAAAGGACAGGGCTGAGCATGTGGTTCGGTTGGTAGAAGGCTTGCCTAGGAAGCACCAAAGCCTAGGTTTGATTTTTTTTTGTTTTGTTTTGTTTTTTTTGTTTTTTTTGAGACAGGGGCTCTCTGTATAGCCCTGGCTGTCCTGGAACTCACTCTGTAGACCAGGCTGGCCTCGAACTCAGAAATCTGCCTGCCTCTGCCTCCCAAGTGCTGGGATTAAAGGCATGCGCCACCACGCCCGGCTAGGTTTGATTTTTAGCACTGTTCAAAACATACTCATGTCTGCAATCACAGCACTAAGAAGGATCAGAAGTTCAAAGTCTTCCTTGACTACTTAGCAAGTTCAAAGTCAGGCTGGAATACATGAGATCTTATCTATAAAGAAAAGAAATCAGCAAAGATTAAAAGTATATAGGCAGAATCTAAAAGAAATCAGAAAAGCTTCAAGAGTTGTACAGACACTGCCTGAGTCTTCCAGCAAGGGTGACAAGACATAAACTGTCGACGGGGGAAGCTCGCTGGAGTTCTGGAATCTAGGGCTTCATTGGGGTTGGTCACATGGGCAGGAACTACCCCTGTGGTAACCTTAGTCTCTCAGGTTTTAGCCCCTCTACAGATGACCCTGCTACACCACCTCACATTACATAGTTTACAGATCTTATCTAGCACGATCTAACACTGGGAATACAAAAGTCCTTTTATCAGGCAGGATACTATAAGGGCTCAGAAGTTATCTATCTCCTAACGAGCCTTCAAGGGCCAGTTTCTTTGGAACATTCAGGGCTTGAGTACTTGAAACTTGTTGAGTTAACCTTTACATGTAGGTTTGGTTCCATTTTGCACAGAAAATGTATCTGGTAGTGCTCCAGTTCTTATCGGTCTGTTAGTTTTTATTACCCAGAATACAAGCACTTACAGAATACAAGATAACTTACAAGTGTGGGGTGGGGGACAGGTGTGATTCAGCAGTAGAAAGCATTTTCTTGAGTTACATGAATGGTACCCTCTACCCCAGCACACATAAGAGAAGGTGTACTTGGCTCTTGTATTGTAGACATAATAACTATATTTGGTGGTGCGCTTTATTTTTTTTAAGATGTATTTATGTATTTATGTATTTATGTATTTATTTATTTTTCGAGACAGGGTTTCTCTGTATAGCCCTGGCTGTCCTGGAACTCACTTTGTAGACCAGGCTGGCCTCGAACTCAGAAATCTGCCTGCCTCTGCCTCCCAAGTGCCGGGATTAAAGGCGTGCACCACCACCGCCCGGCTTTTTTATTGTTATATATAAGTATACTATGGCTGTCTTCAGACACACCAGAAGAGGGCATCAGATCTCATTACAGTTGGTTGTGAGCCACCATGTGGTTAGTGGGATTTGAACTTAGGACTTTTGGAAGAGGAGTCAGTGCTCTTAACTGCTGAGCCATCTCACCAGTCTGTTCTGCATAAGCTGCTGCTTTATGGTGTCAGGATATTTGGCTAAACATCATCTAGTTACTTCTGTAAAGATATGTTTGGTTTGTTCTTTAAGTTGGGTTTTGGTCTGTATCCTGGTAGGAAGGGCAGGGGAATGGGGAGAGGGTTTGGGGAGGGGCTGTGGGTGGGGTGCACATTCCATTTATCAGGCTTTCCTCGCTGTTTATCCACCTCCCAAAGGCTCCACCACTGAATGTCATCACACTGGGATTGATTAGGCTTCACATTTGAATTGGGGTGGTCATAAAATTAAAAGGCAAGCATTCAGAAGTAAAGAGAAAAGTATGGTCCCCACAAGTTTACCACATACAACCTGGTCCACATCGCTATGAAATCCCACCGAAATTCAATAGAGTCTCTGCAGTGCTGATGGAACTCCTAAAAGAGGCTGAAAATTTGCTTCCATGTCTGTGGCTGAGCAGGGGTTTGGCAAAAGGAGCCAGGCTCATAGCCATGGCTATCTGCTAGCTCAGTGTACACATGTGTGTGTAGTGTTGTGTGTATGTGTGGAGGCAAGAGATCACCATCATTCCATTTCTCAATTGTTGTTTACTGAGTGTCTCTGGGTACACACACACACACACACACACACACACACACACACCAGTGCACGTGTGTGCTGCCAGTATGTTCACGCCATGGTGTTTGTGCGGAGGTCAGAGAACAACTTGTATGGGCTCTCTCCTTCTACCGTGTGTATCTCCAGGGATCAAACTCAGGTTATCTGATTTGGTGGTAGGTACCTCTATCAGGTGAGCCAAATTGCCCGCCCTTTCACCTTAGTTTTGAAACAGGTTTTCTCACCAAACCTGGAGGTCACCAAATCAGCTAGGCTGGCTGACCAGTGAGCTCCAGGGATCTCCTGCTTCAGCCCCTATCCAAACCCCAACTAGCAATGGGCTTATAGGCAGGCCCCTCCGTATTGGCTCCTGCACTTTTTCAACTGAGCTACCTCTCCTTTTTGGTTTTTTGAGACAGGGTTTCTCTGTGTGTAGTCTTGGCTGTCCTGGGACTCACTCTGTAGACCAGGCTGGCCTCAAACTCAGATATTCACCTGCCTCTGCTTCCCAAGTGCTCGGAATAAAATAGTTTCTAATGTGGCAAACAGGACATAACCTGAATTGTCATTTTTCTTTTCTTTCTTCCTTCCTTCCTTTCTTTTATTTATTTATTTATTTAAAAGATTTATTTATTTATTATATGTAAGTATACTGTAGCTGTCTTCAGACATACCAGAAGAGGGCATCAGATCCCATTACAGATGGTTGTGAGCCACCATGTGGTTGCTGGGATTTGAACTCAGGAGAGCAGTCAGTGCTCTTAACCACTGAGCCATCTCTCTAGACCCTGCATTGTCATTTAATATGCTGAAGTTACCTTGTAAATGTCAGTTAGAGTGGATGGTCCCCTCAGCCATCTGAGGAGACTCGAGAGCAGAGAAACTGGTTTGGTTCCTAAGTGTTAGGGACTTTACACCAGACAGACAATAACAATAAATTGTTTAGTTTGCAGAGTTCTTTTGTGAGGGATTTATTTGTGGAACTCATTTAGTAAAGCTCGTGGGGTCTGCCAAGGCCCATTAGCATTGAAGGGAGAGACTGAGAAAATAGGAAACTGGAAAGGGGGTGACCCTCACAGGGTTGGGTGTCTCTGTGACTCCAGGAGTTACTGACACTGTCCTGTGTGCAGGCAACAGGAGACAGAAAATTAATACTAGACTAAGCCAAGTTTTGTCTAGTTTGAGGGTGGGAGAACGGAGTCGGCAAGTCACTGATTATCTCCGTGAGGTGGATTTCACATCACAGACTAGCTCACCCTCCCCGTTTCAGAGTTCCTGGTTGGTACTGTGCTCGGGGTTTGGTAGTGGGCAGTTTATGCAGTTTGTGTGATGTGTGATAAGATGCAATCGAAGAAAGCTGCTGTTAACACTGATTAACCCCGATGCTGACCACCAGCACACACAGCCATTGTTCCCACCAGAACTCTTTCCCAACAGGCTTTGTCTAGCTGGCTTTAGGAGGGACAAATGCCATTACAGGAGGCCAAATAACTTCATTTGGGTGGAGGTTAGATAATAGAGACACTGCAGGTATTAGCCTGACTGCATTAGCTTGATTGGCTACTACTGTTCACCTTGTCCCAAGCTTTCCTGGAGACAAAGGCCTGGAATTACCAGCCACGGGAGATAAGCTGTGGATTAGGGCCTGGCTCTCAAGGGAAAGAGAATTCCACCCTAGCTTTGCATTTCGCTTGTTTTTTTCCCCCTCAAAGTTAACTTCCAGTTTCCTGCTGAATGTTATTACATTCTTTACAGATTTTTGCAATTTTAATTTCAAAAATGTTACTGACTCATTATAACGAAACCAGCCATTACCTTTCAGGTTTCTGAGTATGGTCTTAAGGGAAATACAGTGGCGATCTTGGTGTTTTATCCTGCTTCTTGAGAATTCTCATATGATATAAATTGGTCTCATAAGAATCATAATAAAACAGATATTATTACTAATATTTAAAATTAAATGGTTATGCATCTCATATACATTTTCTTCGTTTTCCTTCCTTCCTTCCTTCCTTCCTCCCTCCCTCCCTCCCTCCCTTCCTTCCTTTTTGATACATTGTTTCTGTGTATAACACTGCCTGTCTTAGAACTTTCTGTAGACCAGGCTGGCCTTGAACTCACAGAGATCCTTCTTCCCCTATATCCTGAGTGCTGGGATTAAAGGCATGTACCACCACCACCACACCTAGCAGTATTTTCAACATTACAAACTACTTTAATTTTTTCTGACATCCACATATTATTTATTTCAATCACAGTGTAACTCTTTTTCTGTAGTGCTGGGTATTGAACTCATACATGCTAGGTGAGTGCTCTGCTACTGAGCTCAGCGCTGATTACATCATTATACATTTGTAATTATTAATTACATCATTATACATTTGTAATTATTAATTAAATCATTATATATTTGTAATTATTAATTACATCATTATATATTTGTAATTATTGTGCGGCTGTGTTGTTACTTCAGCTACAAAAACATAGTGCCATCAGTTATACATAACTTATTTTAGTTATAAGCTTTTCTGAGACTTAGAGCCCAGAAGTCACTTATACCCACTGCATTGTGCCAGGGCATGCAGAGGTGAGGCCAGCACCAAACCTGCTTCTTGCCTCATCAGACTTGGCAGACACGTCAGCTTTTACGCTTTCGTTTTAAAGATTGTTAATTGTTGTTTAATGTTTGTGAAACTATTTCATTTTCTTTTAGATTGTGAAATTTTTTTTACAGACCCCTTGACCTCTCTATGAGTTTGGTTTAATTACAAACTGTAGTTTGGGTTTGAAGTCAAAAATGTATGAGAAACACTACAAAAATGCTCAGATACGAATATTCAAAAGCAGCTTCTTTTTTTTTTTTTTTAAAGATTTATTTTATTTATTA
>LR749882.1:675658-774371 GCA_902729485.2 Mus minutoides
AGTGGTGGGGATATGGGAGCTGATGGTCTTATGTCTGTACTTTGTTGTAATGACTTTAAAAGAAAAACAACTTGAAATTGGCGTGCTATAGATCTGTTTGAACACATGGCCAGAAATCAGCAGAAGATTCACAAATAACTCATTGTATAATATAGAGTGTATATTTGCATTTCAAAAGGAACCTGGAAAAAAACTAATTGAAATAAATTAAACTTATTATTATTATTATTATTATTATTATTATTATTATTACTACTACTACTATATTTTGAAATACTCTGTAAGTTGTAACCAGCCTGTGGAATCACTTAGTTATGAACTTAGTGATTTTTTTTTTTTTTTGAGACAGGATTTCTCTGTGTAACCCTGGCTGTCCTGGAACTCACTCTGTAGACCAGGCTGGCCTCGAACTCTGAAATCCGCCTGCCTCTGCCTCCTAAGTACTGGGATTAAAGGCGTGCACCACCACTGCCCGGCTGAGCTTAGAGATTTTAATACACATAGTAATTTACTAGATCAACTTTACTCCCTTGTAAACAACTGTCGTTGAGGTCTGGAGGGAGAAAGGGGTGAATCTGGGAAGTGTTAGGGGAAAAACGGATAAATATGACTAAAATAGACTGTATACACCTGTGAAGGTCTCAAAGAAGAAAGTATATTAAAATACCTGTCATTTCTGAAAATTTTTATTAAAAATATATAGGAAAGGTGTTTTAATTATAACTAAAAATGTCCAGATATAATATGTACTGTTCTAGAATCCATACTTTCAGAAAGAATGACAATATCTAGATTAGGTACAGGAGAGAACTGTAACATTTTAAGTACTTGGAATTTCCATTGATTTCTTGTGTACTATACAACTGGAAGAGAAGCCAACATGTGTAATTTTCTACCTATTTCAGAAGATCTGGGCTGAAGGGTTTTTTTGCCATTAGAATCTGTGATTCTCTATGGGACCTTTTCATCTTTGCTCGGCGATTTTGGAACCAAATCTAGAATCAAGGGAAAATAAAACAGTTCTCAGACACATTCCGAGTTATTTATCATCACGGGTAACAACTGTGTTCGCACCCTACCTGGATTCTGTCTTCCTCTAAGTTCAGCTTCTGAGCTAGGTCCTCTCTGATGTCAATGCCAGGATAGCAGTTCACTCTAAAGACATTTTCCAATACTTCGACCTAGAATAAGGAAGGAATTCTTTAAAGTGACAGTATTTTATATGTCACCAAAATTGGGCTTTCAGATGAAAAGTGCACTTAAATTTGGGCCTTTAATCTAAATGCATTTTAAAACAATTGGTTGTCCAGAGACTGTTAAGCCATGAGCCCACCCTTTCACTAATGTCACTTGTACAATGGGACCCCAGAGTGACTGGCTTCTGTCACAACCTTTGTGTTGTCACTATTGGCTGAAAAATCTCACCTGGTTCTGTGTGAAAGCGGTTCTTGGCCTTCGTCCTCGGTACCAACTCAATTCTCTTTTCAAAGAGCGTGTCTCTGAGGCTGAAAAATAATTTTCATATTTCGGAGCCCTTTCTTCTGGCCTTGGATGATCCACTGGACAAGGAAACGCAGTCTCACTGGGAAGACCTGGGGCGGGTAGGGGTGGGTTGCCATTTTTCTCTAAAATCAGAAGAATAAAGTCCATCTTTTATATTGCCTATGTTCCACAAAATTCTGGAAAAAAAGTCATTTCAGTAACTTGCTTTGAATTTTCCTAGGGAATTCTTCAGGGTTTCACAAAAGAATTGTCTCCCCCATTACGCCCCCCCAAAACAAAAGAGGAAAGAGAGGGAGAGGGAGAGAGAGAGAGAGAGAGAGAGAGAGCGCCTGGCTGCCTGCCTTGGTGATAGAGAACATACATTTTGAACTCTACCATTCATTTTTCAGTGGAGAGAGATTTACAATGCCTGATGTGACACATGTACACAGAGGGTCTTCTGAAGCAAATGCTATTTCTCTCTGGGAGTGAACCGCCTAGGGCAGGCATTCTATTCCCTTACGACCCTGTTGGAGACCTTTTATATATATACAGAAGAGAATGAGAGAACGCGGTTTCTAACCCTATACTGCATGAAATAAAGGACAAACTAAAGACGCAGATGAATTTAGAAGTTGAGTTGCAGCATACCTGAGTCACCGCAGGTGTCTGTCCAGGGTCTGTGGGGTCTTACTGACGTTGTACGATCTTTTTTCTGGTCCAGTCCTAAAATGCTCTCAATTGAGAAGGAGCAGGGCGCTGGTTTGCTTTCCCGGAGCGGAGCACCTTCGCGAAGGCTGGGAGACATTCTCTTCGGGGTCGTACAGCGCTGGAGGGCTCCAGCCCCACGTGTGCAGAGCTGGGATCTTCCAGCAGTTTACCGTGTAGCTTTGCTGACTAGGGGGCTGGGTTTCCAAAGTCACTAATTAAAATCCTGTTTTAGAAAGTTTTAGCAAGTCAATGAACACTTGCCCAGCCAGCGGCTTAAGGAGTTAATTGTTTATTTGTTTGCAAGTAATTAGCAACTAATGGCTACACCAGGGGGCCACCTACAGGGACAAAAAGTGTTATCTCTCCATAGCAGGACGCAGACTTAACTTTCTCGGAAGAAGTGGTGCACGAACATAGCATTCCTCTTTTATTTGAGATCATTAATGTATAAAATCGTGTTTTTATTCTGAAGTTTGTATTTTTTTGGATTCTAGATACCTAAATGTACAGGGTAGATAGAAGAGCAGTCAAGTAATAAATAATCTGATTTAGTTAATGTTCTTCCAAACTGGGAAAAATAATAATCTCTTAATGCTATTACAGTAATTCTGATGAAAATGCCCGTTTTCCATATGCATATGTAATGGTGAACATTGTCAATGAAAACACAGTACTCTTTGGAGTGCAGCACACTGGAAAAGCCTGGCAGTGTTATTAACACGGAGTGTAATCGTCTTCCAAGTGCCTTGGCTTAATTCATAGGAACAAAGTTGCACCACGTATTTGAAATAATTAATGGGCTAATTCCTTTCTTTCATTCTTTCTTTTAAATGAAATAGATACACGCTTACATGAGGTTCAAATGCTACAGAGAATAATTTATTTCTATAACAGTTATTTCAAAGAGCTTAGTTTGAGACAAAGTCTCATTATGCAGTTATAGAACTAACTCTATAGACCAGGCTGGTCTTGAACTGACAGATCTGTCTCTCTCTGCCTGCTGAATTAGGGCTTGTCTGTGTGACTTGCTTTGGTCAGAGGAAAGAATGTGAACAAAAGCTCAAAATGCATTAGTATGATTGGTTTGCATTGCTTTCTGATAAACGCCGTGACATCATCCCTGTGGTAGCTCCTACCCTTCAGCCGTCAGCCTTTGCCCTAGAATGGACATGTCAATCAGACTCTAACCCATTTTACAGGCTACAGCTAAGTAGTTAAGTCAGCTGAATCCAGCAAAGCTCAGTCAATCAGTCAAATGCCAACTGGCCTGATAGTCTCTCTCTCTCTCTCTCTCTCTCTCTCTCTCTCTCTCTCCCTCTCCCTCTCCCTCTCCCTCTCTCTCTCATTCTTGTTTTTGTTTGTTTGCATGTTTTTGGTTTTGAGACAAGGTTTCTCTGTATAACAGCCCTGGCTGTCTGGGAACACCCTTTGTAGATCAGGCTGGCCTCAAAGATCCACATGCCTCTGCCTCCCTAGTACTGAGATTAAAGGTGTGACCCACCATGCCCACCATGTCCACCATGCCCACCATGCCCACCATGCCCAGCCTTGGCCTGATAAGCAGGAAAAACAACCAACCAGTTAAAACCACTGAATATTTGTGGGAATTTTTACACATACAATCGTTTTACCTTTTCGTTAAACAATTTAAGAAATAGATTTATTTATTCATATGTATGTGTGTGTGCCTGAATGTATGTATGTGCACTATGTGTGTGTGATGCCTGTGGAGGTCATAAGAGGGCATTGGATCCCCTAGAATTGGGTTTAGAGGTAGTTGTAGGCTGCCATGTAGGAATGTAACCTAGATCCTCTGCAAAACAGTAAGTGCTTTTCACTGCTGAACCATCTCTTTAGTGAGACCCACAACCCCTTTATAGATAGGGTCCTGCTACATAGCCCAGGCCGATCTTGAACTTAATATGAAACCCAGGATGTCTACAAACTCAAGGCCTCACTCGTACACTAGCCACCACAAGTGAGAACAGCCATCTAAACAGCATTTAGGAAGAAACGGCTCATTGGCCAGATGTGAAAGTGAGGGACACAGGGCATTAAGAGTGCTTCTGGTGTTCCTGCCTGGCTACAGGAGGTGGCCTCTTCAGGTTCCATATCCCCAAGACTATGAGTCACAGCTAAGGTCACCCCCATTGATTCTTGGGAGCCTCCCTTATCCCAGGTCTCTGCCTCATCCTGGAGATGCCCACCACCTCCCTACCTCCAGCAGTTGCAGATTTCTATTCATTCTCATGGCCATCTGGCCATCTCTCCTGTCCCTCCTGTCCCTCTCTGATCCTGAACCCCTCCCCCAAAATTCCCCTCTTCATACCCTCTCCCTCCCAGTTCTCTCCCTCCATCTGCCTCTCATGACTATTTTATTCCCCCTTCTAAGTGAGATTCAAGCCTCCTTGCTTGTGTCTTCCTTCTTGTTTACTTTTTTTGGGTTTGTGGAGTGTAGCATGGAACCCCAGTGGAATGATAGGGACACTAATCCACCCACAAAACTTTTAACCCAAAATTTATCCTGTCTGCAAGAAATGCAGAAAAGGGGGATGGAGCAGATACTGAGGGGATGACCATCTAATAACTGGCCCAACTTGAGACCCATCCCATGGGCAAGCATTAATCCCTGACACAATTAATGATACTCTGTTGCAGACAGACGAGTCTAACATGGCTGTCCTCTGAGAGGCTCTATCCAGCCCCTGACTCAGACAGATACAGGCACCCAGAGCCAAACAATGGATGGAGTGTTGGGACTCTAATAGAACAGGAGGAAGGATTGCGGACTCCAAAGGGGATAGGAACTCCACAGAAAGACCAATAGAGTCAACTAACCTGGACCCTTGCTCTCAGAGTCTGAACCACCAACCAAAGAGCATACATGGTCTGGACCTAAGCCTTCCCACAGACATGTAGCAGATGTGCAGCTTGGTCTTTATATGATTCTTGAATGACTGGAGCATGGCCTATCCCAAAAGCTGTTGTCTGTACATGGGATATGTTCTTCTAGCTGGGCTGCCTTGTCTGGCCTCAGTGGGAAAGGATGCACCTAGCCTCGCAGAGACATGATGTGCCAGGGTGGGGGGATACCCAGGGGAGCCCTACTTGCTCCTAGGAGAAGGAGAGAGGGAGGGAGAAAGGATTGTGGGAAGGGGTCACCTGGATGGGGGGCAGTGAGTGGGAAGTAAAGTAAATAAGTAGTAGTAGTAATAATAATAATAATAATAATAATAATAATAATAATAATGAATGTTTCTGGCTGGGGGGTCCTTTCACATGCTAATAGTTCCAGCACAGAGGCAGGGGGATTGTGATCATGAGTCCAGAAGCCAGGGCTACAGAGCAAAATATTGTCTTAAGATACAAAATAGCCTTTAGTCCCAGCACTTGGGAGGCAGAGGCAGGCAGATTTCTGAGTTCAAGGCTAGCCTGGTCTAGAAAGTGAGTTCCAGGACAGCCAGTGCTACACAGAGAAACCCTGTCTTGAAAAACCAAACCAAACCAAACCAAAACAAAACCCAACACCCCCCCAAAACAACCCCCCCCCCAAAAAAAAACCAAAATAAATGAAAGGTTAAAAATAGTTTGCTTAATTTTTACACTGGAATTTGTTTTTTCTTTGTTGTTGTTGTTGGTTTTTTCCCTTGTTCTGGTCAACCCTGCTTGCTCCGCTCAACCCTGCTCCCTCCCGCAGGCTCCGCTCGCTTCGGCCAGCCCCACTCACTCCCGGCCGCCCCCCGAACGGCCCCCACTTGTTCTAGCCGGCCCCGCTTGCTCCAGTCGGCCCTGCTCGCTCCGATTGGCTCCGCTTGCTCCGGCCATCCCTGTTCGGCTCCGCTCTCTCTGGACAGCCTCGCTTGCTCCGGTTGGTCTCTCCGGTCCAAGGATTCATTTCTTATTATAAGTACATAAGTACGCTGTATGTAGCTGACTTCAGACACACCAGAGGAGGGTGTCAGATCTTGTTACGGGTGGTTGTAAGCCACCATGTGGTTGCTGGGATTTGAACTCATCACCTTCGGAAGAGCAGTCAGGGTGCTCTAACCCACTGAGCCATCTCACCAGCCCCTGGAATTTGTTTTTTAATTCAATCTATTTCCTATTCCTTTCCCTCCAATTCTTCTATTACAAGAAATTCAGGTGTATCATTAAATTATTGAGACCTCTCTTTTTTTTTTTCGATGTAGACATTCAGTGCTAAAAGCTTTCCTTTTTAGGTCTGCCTTTGTTGTGTCCCAAAAGACTTCAGTACACTGTGGGTTTGTTTTCATTCAACTCTATGAATTTCAACATTTCCTTCCCGATTTCTACCTTGATCCAATTATCCCTCAATAGTGTATTGTTTGAGCATTTTCTACTGCTCTTGATATCCAGCTTATTCTGTTATGATCAGATAGAATGCTGTCCTGGTGAGGGCTTCTATTGTGATAAGACACCATGACCAAAAACGACTTGGAGAGGAAAGGGATTTTTTTTCCTTATATTTTGTAAGCTATCATTCAGGGAAGTCAAGGCAGGAATCGATCCAGATGCCATGGAAGAGTGCTGCTTCCTGGTTTGCTCTGGATAGTTTTCTCAACCTACTGTTTTACAGCATCAAAGACTCCCTGCCCAGATATGGCACTGCTCACAATAAACTGGGCCCTCTCACATCACTCACCAATCAAGAAAATACACTCCTAGGCTTATCCATAGACCAACTGATGGGGGCATTTTCTCAATTGTGGTTCCCTCTTCCCAAATGACTCTGGCTTATGTCAAGTTGATATGAAACTGGCCCACACAAATGTTCAATATTACTTCAATTTCTTGTATTTGTTGAGACTTGGTTTGTGTCCTAATATATGGTCAATTTTGGAGAAAATTTCTTGGGCTAATGAGATGAATGTGCGGTTTTTAGTGGGTAGAGTATATTCTGCAAATGCTTGTCAGACCCATTTGATTTATGATGCTGTGGTTTATGAGTGAATGCTCTGTAGTTGTTTATTACTAGGTCAAATTGATTTAACTCCAATGTTTCTTTGTTTAGTATTGTTTAGATCACCTGCCTATTGCTGAGAGTGGTGTGCTGAACTCACCTAATATCACTGTGTTGGGATCAATCTATGATTTTAGATCTAACAGTGTTTCTTTTATGAAATCGGGTACATCTTTCTTTCCTTTTTTTTTTTTTAGACAGGATTTCTCTGTATAGCCCTGGCTGTCCTGAAACTCACTCTTTAGACCAGGCTGGCCTTGAACTCAGAAATCTGCCTGCCTCTGCCTCCCAAGTGCCGGGATTAAAGGCGTGCGCCACCACTCCCAGCTCGGGTACATCTTTCTTTGGTGTGTATACGTTTAGAATTATAATATCCTCTGGGCAAACTATTCCTTAAGAGTATAAAATGATGCCCTGTATCTCTTCTGATTAGTTTTGGCTTGGAATCCACTTATTTTGTTGGATATTAGAACATCTACAGTTCCTTTTGTCTTGGTTCCTTTTGCTTGGAATGCCTTCTATTCTAAGGTTGTGCTTATATTTGATGATGAGATGTCTTTCTTAGAGGTAGCCAAAAGATGGATCCTGTCTTATGATCTAAGCTGCTAGTCCACATCTCTTTATTGGAGAATTAAGACCACTAATACTAAGAGTTGTTAGCTAATGATGTGTGATAATTCCCGTCACTTTGTCTATCTGTGGTGTTTTCTTAGGCCTCCTTTGATGAACTGTCCTGGAATTATGTATTCCCTGTGATATCGTTAATGTATCTATCCTTGTCTTTTTACCAAAGCATTCCTTCTAGTGTCCTCTGTGAAGATGGCTTAGTGGTCACAAATTCATTTTTTTAAGGATTTATTTATTTATTATTTGTAAGTACACTGTAGTTGTCCTCAGATACTCCAGAAGAGGGCATCAGATTTCATTACGGATGTTTGTGAGCCACCATGTGGTTGCTGGGATTTAAACTCTGGACCTTCGAGCCATCTCGCCAGCCCCTACAAATTCATTTTTAAAATAAATTTGTTTTTATCATGGGATTTTAAAAAATTTCTTCTTCAAATTTAGTATATAGATTTTGCTGAGTTGACAATTGTTATCTTTCAGAATTTAAAATATACCTTGTCAGGTTTCAAAGTTTCTGTCAAGGTGGGTGTTGCTGCACGCCTTTAAGCCTAGCACTCAGGAGGCAGAGGCAGGTGGATCTTTGTGAGTTTCAGGCCAGCCAGGTCTATAGACTGAGCTCTAGGACAGCCAGGGCTATACACAGAGAAACCCTGTTTAAAAACAAACAAACAACCTGCTTCTGGGTCCGGGTTTCGTACATAACAGAGCAGCTCCCTCGCTGCCATCTGTTGAAAGTCAGCCCTCGACACAAGGGTTTGTCAAAAAAAGAAATAAATTAAGATAAAAAATAATAAAATAATAAAAAAGAAAAAATAACAAAAAAGAATAAGAAACAAACAAACAAACAAAAAACCAAAAAAACAATAAACACCCCAAAACCCAAAACAAGACAAACAACAACAGCGGCAAAAAAGAAAAAGAAAAAGAAAAGGAAAAAAAAAGAGAAATAAAGGTTTCTGTCAAATAATCACTGAGTTTTAAAACTCTGATGGGCCTGACTTTATTAGTGACTCATTTGATTTTTCTCTCTTGTTGCTTTTAATAGACTTTCTTTAGCCTGATTGATTGATTGGTTGATTTTTAAAGCATCCATTGCCGGAGGTGGAGGAGTAGGCTGGGGAAGAGGGAATTAGGAAGAAACAAATAGCTCCAGTTTGGTTACAAAGTAGTTCTTGGATACAGATTTACCTGTTAGCTCAGGGCAAGAGTCAAGGCTTGTAATTACCAGAAATGGTGCTGTCTCAAAAGCCATAGACTCATCTGTGATCACCCAGAAACTTGAGCTAGATACAAGCAAGGATTCTGAGACTAGGCTACTCACCATCAGGAGGTAGGGGAAAAAGCGGTGCTAGGTAAGGAATAAGAACCAAAAAGATGTGGGAACAGAAATGAAGCCAAGGAGCTGAAACTGAACGTATTACTATTATTGTTATTATTATTTACCACGACTACTATTAACAACAACTACTACTTCTACTACTAACTCCACTACTACTATTGCTGCTGCTGCTACTACTGCCACAGTGTCTCTCTATGTAGACCTGGCTCTCTTGTAACTCACTATGTAGACCAGCCAGGTCTCAGACTCACAGAGATCTGCCTGCCTCTGCTTTCCAAGTGCTGGAATTAAAAGTATATCTGAGCCCCATCAGAGATGGTGCTACTGAATCAAAGCAACTCTACATAAAGAAATGGCAAATGTTTAAAGAGACTCTTTAAGAATGAAGGGAGGCGAGCTGGAGAGATGGCTCAGCGGTTAAGAGCACTGATTGCTCTTCCTAAGATCCTGAGTTCAAACCCCAGCAACCACATGGTGGCTCACAACCATCTGTAACGAGATTTGATGCCCTCTTCTGGAGTGTCTGAAGACAGCTACAGTGTACTTACATATAATAAATACATATAATAAATGCATAAATCTAAAAAAAAAAAGAACAGAGAAAAGAACGAAGAGAGACAAGAGAGAGAACAGAGCTGCCAAGCTAAGGATGGGAGTAATGGCACCGCAAGCGGAGTCAGCTTCTGTTCTGGATCCTCTGTGGGTTTCTCTCCAACAAGAATCCTTGAAGACACACAGTAACTTCTTTTTTTTTTTTTTTTTTTTTTTTGGTTTTTCGAGACAGGGTTTCTCTGTATAGCCCTGGCTGTCCTGGAAGTCACTTTGTAGACCAGGCTGGCCTCGAACTCAGAAATCTGCCTGCCTCTGCCTCCCAAGTGCTGGGATTAAAGGCGTGCGCCACCAAGCCCCGGCGACACAGCAACTTCTTATTGCCACTCTGAAGGAAGCGCTCTCAGTAAATGTCAGATCTCTACAGCAGCCTCAAGGCTTTCCTTGTGTACTGACCTCATCTCCTAGAGTCTTCTCTCATCACCTTATAGCCACAGCAGGCTCCTTCCTCCTCTTCCTGAATGCTCCATGTACACCCTCCAGCCGCCCTCGCCGCCAACGCCCCCTTCCGGCTTTAGACCTACACACACACACACACACACACACACACACACACACAGGGTTTTGTTGCTATCTGAAATGCTTGTTGCTCCCCCCCCCCCCCCAATCTCGCTAATCACTTCCTCCTTCTAGCGGCTGCTCTGCTCCAACGTCACCAAGTCACCGGTTTAGCGAGTAGCTTCCGCCCCTCCCCCACCTCCTTTTTGAGCCCTGATCTTCCCTCAGAGCCGGCCTTTTGCCCTCTCCAGTTTCCGTTCACAGCACTCACAGCCAAAGCAGATCATTTATATGTACAGTTTGTTGCCCATCTCTCTTACTTTAGGATTTTTGTCTGTTCTCTTTAATCCCTGGCATTCAAGACGCTGCTTGGCTGTGTCAAGGTGGGCCAGGGGTTAAGATGAATACAGAAAAGTGTTCATTAAGTTCCGCAATAAGAAAGTTTACTGGTGTCTTTGGCAAGCTTGAAACCCAGACTTAAAGTGAATAGAATGTATCTGATTTATTAACATCTGGGTCACATTCCTTGAAAGATCTCCTTTTCTAAGAAACAACTAGATTCTGAGTAAAACATAACCTTAAGTGCATTGGTGAGATCTCAAAAAGTAAGGACAGTTTTATTTTGCTTATTAAATAAAACAAAATTCCAATTCCAACCACAGAGCACTGAAATCCGAACTGGGAGCATTGCTGGTTAGCATGGGCTCACCTCCAACATCGCTGAAATAAGAACTCTGTCTAGCAGTAGGAAAGGGAGTTGAACTGAAGACAACTACCTTAGGCCAGGATCATCAACCTCTTGATCCCTGTCAAAAATAGATCAAACCATTTCTGGAGGAAAGTGACTCTAAATTTAGTTTTATACGAGGTTTAGGGCCAGGTGGTGTTGGCACATGCTTTTAATTCCAGCACACAGGAGGCAGATCTCTGAGTTCAAAACTAGTCTGGTCTACAGAATGAGTTCCAGGACAGAGAAACTACCTAGAGAAACCCTGTTTCGAACACTCCCTCCCCTGCCCCACATAAGAAATTAAAAAGTAAGAAAGTATAAACTCATAATCTTGAAAAACCAAAAACACAAACCAAGAAAGATTATCAAGCGCCCAAGGTCAGCCACCATCAGAAATAACCAGCAGAAAAAATGAGACTTGCACCCTATACAGAGACCACTACTTATCCCCATATCCATGTATATCCTCAGCTGTAACAGGAGCTTCAAGGGTTAATAACTCCATCTCCTATACCACACTATACATTCCTGTGGTCTTGGGATTCCCCCTCCCCCATCTTGTGATCATGAACAGAAGCAATGTGTGTACAATTTAAGGCCAGTTATCAAAAGCTAGAGCTGTTTCTCTTCTGTCTCTGCCCGCACTATAGAAAAGGTGGTGGGGGATGGTGAATTGTTGGGAGTAGTGTTTAAAGAGAGAAGGGAGCTGGAACATGGAGTTACAGGCACTTGTGAACTGGTATATGGGTGCTGAGAACTGAACTTATGTCCTCTGGAAGAGCAGCTAGTGCTCTTAAACACTGAGCCATCTCTCCAACCCTCGTTGCTGTTTCTTTACCTATCCAGTAAGTGGGTGGTGTTAGTTGTGAGGTGGAATAAAAATTAACAAGGCTCACCCCAACAGTGACACACTTCTTCCAAGAAGGCTACACCTACTCCGACAAGGCCACACCTTTTAATTGTACTATTTCCCA
Source organism: Mus minutoides (assembly GCA_902729485.2). Lineage (NCBI taxonomy): Eukaryota > Metazoa > Chordata > Mammalia > Rodentia > Muridae > Mus > Mus minutoides. The sequence continues at coordinate 687,610 of LR749882.1, forward strand.
AGGGCTAAGCATATTCAAACCACCACACAGCCCTGTTTTAACTTATCCCAACATACAAGATGAAGTGCCAACTGTAAAATGTTACATTTTATATTGTTTCATTAGGTCAGAAATGCATCAGCCTTGATAACTTATTTCTTTCTTTCTTTCTTTTTTTTTTTTGGTTTTTCAAGACAGGGTTTCTCTGTGTATCCCTGGCAGTCCTGGAACTCACTTTGTAGACCAGGCTGGCCTCGAACTCAGAAATCTGCTGCCTCTGCCTCCCGAGTGCTGGGATTAAAGGCGTGTGCCACCACGCCCGGCTTGATAACATTTCTAATTTGATATTTCAATTAAGAAGCAAATCTCTAACCTCTGGAAATATATCCAAGTGTTAGTTGTTGTTGTTGTTGTTGTTGTTGTTTTATTCTTTGGGTTTTCCAGACAGGGTTTCTCCATGTAACAGAGTCTGGCTGTCCTTGGCTTGCTTTCTAGACCAGGCTGGCTTCCTGGAACTGAAGTTACAGGTGGTTTAGCAACCTGATGTGGATACCGGGAATGGGGTGCAAGCAAGGACTTCGCAGAAACAAGGGTTCTTAACTCTCAGTAAACCATTAGAACAAATCCCCAGTGTTCCTGCCTCAGCCTCTTGGTTGCTACGAATAAAAGAGTGAACTCTCTCATCATGCTTCATCATGCCTGGTGAGGGAGATGATTTTAAACCTTTAAATATCTTATATCCTATTAAATTAAAAAAAATAATTTCATGTGGGTTTTTTTTTTTTTTTTAATGTTTCAGGTTCCTGCTCCACAAAAGCCCTTCTCTTTGTGTATGGACTCAAAAATTGCTTTCTCATGCACATTTCTCCCATGTCCCACTTTGGCACTAATATCGTGCCCCAGGCCATCTCTCCACCCAAGTGCAGTCTTCACTGTTCTTAAAAATGGTATATGGGAATATCTCCTTGTCATGATTGGACTCAAATATCCTGCTATGAGTCACGAGAGCTGCTTAATTTTACAAAGACTCCTACTTTACCTGGGCCCTGTGTATTGGCTTTGGACTATTAAGCCACCCATTTAGTCTTTTTGGCTAAGCCAGTGAAATAAAAATTTCCTGTAAATAAGTATAAATCATAAACTTTTTTTTCTTTTTTTCTTAGATATTTTCTTAATTTACATTTCAAATGCTATCCGGAAAGTTCCCCATACCTTCCCCCAGCCCTGCTCTTCTACCCACCCACTCCCACTCCTTGGCCCTGGATTTTCCCTGTATTGGGGCATATAAAGTTTGCAATACCAAGGGGCTTCTCTTCCCAATGATGGCCGACTAGGCCATCTTCTGCTACATATGCAGCTAGAGACACGAGCTCTGGGTAGACATGAGTTCTGGTTAGTTCATATTGTTGTTCCTTTTATAGGGTTGCAGACCCCTTCAGCTCCTGGGGTACTTTGTCTAACTTCTCCATTGGGGACCCTGTGTTCTATCATATAGATGACTGTGAGCATCTACTTCTGTATTTGCCAGGCACTGGTATAGCCTCATACGAGATAGTTATATCAGGGTTCCTTCAGCAAACTCTTGCTGTCCTATGCAATAGTGTCTGGGTTTGGTGACTGATTATGGTATGGTTCTCCTGGTGGGGTAGTCTCTGGATAGTCCACCCTTTTGTCTTAGCTCCAAGCTTTGTCTCTATAACTCCTTTCATGGGTATTTTATTCCCTATTCTAAGGAGGAATGAAGTATTCACACGCTGGTCTTCCTTCTTGATTTTCTTGTGTTTTGCAAATCGAATCTTGGGTATTCTAAGATTCTGTGCTAATATCCGCTTATCAGTGAATGCATTAAATCATAAACTATTAAGTTTATTGAAAACAATATCAATTTACCCAATTTGATATATTTCACTCATTTATTTTTTTTTTTATTTTTATTTTTTTTGGTTTTTCGAGACAGGGTTTCTCTGTATAGCCCTGGCTGTCCTGGAACTCACTTGGTAGACCAGGCTGGCCTCGAACTCAGAAATCCGCCTGCCTCTGCCTCCCGAGTGCTGGGATTAAAGGCGTGCGCCACCACGCCCGGCTCACTCATTTATTTTAAGTTACAACTTCTATTGAAGTGGGTTTGTTTGGAAATCAGGGTATATGCTGCTGCCATCTTCACAGAGTATCAGGATTTACAGGATGAGGACTTCTTTCTTGATCCTCTGTAGACACCTTCAGGAGCAAGCCCCTGGCCTGTCGGGAAGTTCCAAAAGCGTGAAGCATGTCTTACACTGCTAGTTCAGCATTTGCCTGAATATGGCCCATATAGGCTTGCACAATGTCTAAGTCATACTGTCCAATCAGCTCTCCCACCAGCTGGATGCCTTTCTGGTTAGCTGCCACCTGGGCTCGGAGATCCGACAGGTTGTTTGTCACGCAGGTTCCTGGTCCCACTGCAGCCAGAGATCTTGCCTGTGAGTCAGGCCAAGCCACTCCAGCCTCAGCACTTTGGCTTCTGTGCTCACAGTCTCCTACTAGAATGTTCTTTCCTCACATGTCCCCATGGCTCACTCGTGCGATTTCAGGTTTCTGGTGTGATGTCACCTTCTCAGTGAAGGGTACTTTAACAATCCTATTCAAAATGGCTAGTACCTCCCATTTCATTTCCCTGCTCAATCTTCATCGCAGTTTCTAACGTAATAGATTTTAAGTATCTTTCCTGTTTGTTTGTTTTTTAGCAGTCTTTCTTGTCACCATACCTTATAACCTTCAAAGTTTCACAAGGGAAGAGATTGTTAGTAGTTTGCTCATTACAGAATATTTGTTGAATGAAGACAGCCATTCCCTGAGGTAGTTTGGAATCTCAAACTAAACACCACCACCTAGTGCTCAGGCAAGGATGTGTACATTAACTCTGAGATTGACTTGTGTGGGACCATAAAAGGCAGCCTGTTTTCTGGTAGAGTGAGACTTATTCCGGAGACCCAGTAGAAACTCTACAAGGGATGGAACAGTGAGCCATGCTCCCAGACAAATGCTCCCAGCCTGACACCACGGAGCCCACAACTCCATAATCCTGTGACTATNGCTCAGGCAAGGATGTGTACATTAACTCTGAGATTGACTTGTGTGGGACCATAAAAGGCAGCCTGTTTTCTGGTAGAGTGAGACTTATTCCGGAGACCCAGTAGAAACTCTACAAGGGATGGAACAGTGAGCCATGCTCCCAGACAAATGCTCCCAGCCTGACACCACGGAGCCCACAACTCCATAATCCTGTGACTATTAGTCACACAGACATAGTTCCAAGCTCCTGGCATTCTGTCTGGACTCCACCCTCAGTTACCTCACAATAGCCAGGTATGCCCCGCCCCACGGTTACCTGGCAACAAAATAGCCCAGCCCACTATAAAAGGAGCTGCTTGGCCCCTCCTCTCTCAAGCTTTCACCTTTCTTTTTCTTTTTTTTCTTTTTTTTCTTTTTTCTTTTCTTCTTCTTCTTTTTTTTTTTTTTCGAGACAGGGTTTCTCTGTATAGCCCTGGCTGTCCTGGAGCTCACTTTGTAGACCAGGCTGGCCTCGAACTGAGAAATCCGCCTGCCTCTGCCTCCCGAGTGCTGGGATTAAAGGCATGCGCCACCACGCTTTCACCTTTCTTATTCTTGTCTCCAGCTCTCCTTCTCTTCCTCCCTTCCCTCTTTCTCCACATGACCATGGCCAGCCTCTCCTTTTCTACCTTCTCTCTTTCTCTCTGCCTTTCTACAATAAAACTCTAAAGCCATGGACCATCTCTGCTCATTGAAACTCACTGTGTTGAGGAAACAGAGTGGGCTTTCCTCTATAGAGCCGAGTCTAACCTCCTGCCAGAAGGTCTTCCTGTGCTCCAGCCACAGACCAGACCAAGGGCTCTCACCTGTGTGGGAACCACCTAGTGCCTCCTTCCTCTCCCCCTGCCTTCTTCTCCCTTTGGCCCTGGGGCTGACCGAGCTGCCCCTGGGGCCCCCACTCCATTCTTGGCTCTTCCAGGGCATACAGTAGCCTCTGGGATGTCCGAGACTGAGAACCTGTCATCTCTGGCCACTGTGAGGCCCAGAGACCCTGGATTGTTCCCTCTCTACCTCCGTGGACTGAGGTCCTGTGGCTTCCCACAGCCAGAAGCCCACCCAGGCTGCTTAGAGAGCACGTGGCAGTCTCCCACGTCTGCCTGCCCAGAGCACAGGAACTCTGGTGGGACCAGGTTTTCTCCCACCCCCTTTATTATTCTTCACTCCCCCACCCCCGTGCATGCTTCCCGACAACTGGTAGCAGAGGATGGTTGCACAATCCATGTGAGAGGAGCCCCACAAACTTGCACTAATTGTGTGATAAAAGTTGTGACTTAGTCAATTCTCAGTTACCCTGTTTTGTTTTTAAGCCTTGCTTAGTGTTCTGTAAAAGTTAAGAGGTCTACAGCTGCGAAACACTCATAGGGATATACTGACTAATCTGACAGTAACCTTTCCCGCTTTCTCCCAGTCTTCCGGAGCTCTGATGCTGGTAAAGGTATCATAAAAAGTATCATAAAAGGTATCGTAAAAAGTATAAAATGTATCACAAAGGCCATGAATGTTTTTAAAACCTTTTCATGGATTCTTTGTGAATTTCACATCATGTACCCAATCCCACTCATCTCCCCTCATACCAGCCCTCCCTGCCGCTCTTGCAACCTCCCCTCCAACAGAGGGGAAAACTCTCTTCGTGGAAGCTGCAGTGTGTCACAGTATGTCCCACAGTGTACCCTTTTGTCCAGTTTTCTTTGCTTGTAAGTGTTCATTGCAGTGAGTCACTCCTCTGTTTCAGAGGCCTCTGGCTTCTGCTACACTATCAATACAGGACCCTCACTGAGACTCTTCTCCAATATCCTGTTGATAACCTGTGATAACCTGTGTCATGGAGAGCATGTAGTTTTGAGTCTGTAGTCTTGGCCCCTTCATGCACTCCAGCAGTTCACCAGTGAGGTAGATGCTGGGGTGGGTCAATTCAAAGTCCTAGATCTGGGCCCCAGAGGTATCTGAGCTGGCAATTTGCCAGCTCTCCTGCACCCACACCTCCTATGCAAGCTCTCCTGCTGTGCTGTGCCGGCCTATCCAGTGCTGAAGCCAGCAAGGGGCAAGAGCCTGATCGCTTGCTCTCATGCCCTTGGGATTGGCTTACTGGAAACCCAGGCAACCAGGGCCAGCTCTACCCTTTGCCCAGGTGAGGTGCAGGGTCTGATCTAAGCCTTGCAGCTGATGAGTTCTCCTATTCTCCGCCATGCATCTTTTTACAGTTTGAAGTAATTCCAAACCTCTCCCATAAACAAATAAAACATCAGCTAGTCATTACAGTGGTAGTTTTGCTTATTGGTACACTCTTCCTCTAGAATATCAAAATACAAATGCTCTGGTTTGAATGTTCTAACCAAAACTCCTTTCGAAATTCAATCCCCTTTGTGAGGTATTAAGAAAGGGAAGGGCTGGGGAGTCAGCTTAGCAGTAAAGTACCTGTTCTGCAAGCAAGAGGGTCTGACTTTGGATACCCAGCACCCACACAAAAGATAGGACTGGTATTTTACATTTGTAACCATACTGGTGGGGTGAGGGAAGAAACAGGCCAGCTAGACTAGCCAAAATAGCAAGCTTTGGATTCAGTGAGAGACTTCATCTCAAAAAATAAGGAGACAGATACTGATTGGGCTTTTGGCTTCTATATGGGCATTCATGAGCAAGGGCAGCCATCCCACTCCACTGCATACACATGCACATAACATACACACATAGATTGGAAGTGGGGAAGAAGAGAAGGAGGATGAGGACAGGGGAAAGAAAAGGAGAGAAAGAAAATTATTTAACTAATGGTATTTGATGATGAGATCCTGATATATTAAACGAGGCCATAAAGGTGAGGCACAAAGTAAGTGGGACTCTGGCTTTATAAAATGGGGAACAGAGACATGAGCTAGGATGTCCTGCCTCACTATGATTCTTGGACTGCCACGGCACTCTACACAGAGCCTCAAGTGGCAAGAAGGACCTCTCAGACGTGGCTGGGCATCTTAGTCTTCCATGAACCAAACCAATCTTTCTTCTTTAGAGATTAACCCATGGCACTGAGTTATACCAGAAGAAATAGGACTAAAGGTGGACTTAAGAAAACCAAGGGTGGTGGTATACTTCTGTAATCTCAGCTCTGTGCACACAGAGGTAAAAGAATCAGAAGTCAAGGTTAACCTGGGCTACAAAGGAAACTTGAGGTCAATCTGGGCTGTGTGAGCCCCTGTTAGAAAGAAAGAAAGAAAGAAAGAAAGAAAGAAAGAAAGAAAGAAAGAAAGAAAGAAAGAAAGAGAAAAAATAATAGAAGAAAGACCCAAAAACAACCAAAGAAAAGAAAGAAGCTAAATAATCTATTTATTTTTAAATCTTAGTTTTGGCCATAGAAGCTCCTAAATCACAGCAATAAAACATTAGTGAATGTTGTGTTTTTTTTGTTTTTGTTTTTGTTTTTGGTTTTTCGAGACAGGGTTTCTCTGTGTAGCTCTGGCTGTCCTGGAACTCACTTTGTAGACCAGGCTGGCCTCCAACTCAGAAATCCACCTGCTCTGCCTCCTGAGTGCTGGGATTAAAGGCATGCGCCACCACTCCCGGCGAATGTTGTGTTTTATAAAAAGAAAATGAAGTCGGGGATATGTTTGGTAGAGGCACANGAGAGAGAGAGAGAGAGAGAGAGAGAGAGAGAGAGAAAGTTGGCCGGCCATGACCATGTGGAGAGGGGTGGGAAGGGAATGGGGAGAGAAGGGACAGAGGGGGAAGAGGGTAAGAGAGCAAGAGAGAGAGGAGGAGGAGACAAAAAGCCCCGCAGCGGTGCAGACCCCAGACCCTCGTGCCTGAGGCTGGCCCATAGCACTGTTCTGCCTGCGACACACTGCTCCTGGGGGCCACAAGTTTGCTGGCCACGCTGTGTAGCTACAGCCCAAGTGCTTACCTTATCCATGCTCCCACACCCCTGGCCTGTCCTCATGGCCTGCATGCTCAGTTTGTGTCATAGGACAAACTCTGTCACCATGATTTTATGCCACTGCTGTCAGCTTTCTTATTCCAGTCCTAGCAGAACATTTCTTTGCTAATACAAAAATATACTTTTCTCTACCTTTACAACCTGACAAAGTTACCTAAGGTTTTTATTCCTATCCTGTTTTAATATGATTTTTACTGCTGTCATTAAATTCTATTCAGTTATAACCAATCTATAGCGCTCAATCCTGTCAGAAGTTTGTTAATTATTACGTTTATGACAAACAGAATTCCCAAAAGCCTCTAACAGTTTCTCCCACAAGATCTCAGAAGATGTGGACACCGCTACAGGATGCTGCCTGGACTGTGATATGATTATCACTGAAGAATGCAGTAGACAACACTGGATACCCTGAGTCAAATGACTTAGCTAAAACCAACAAGGTAAGCCATTTCTCATGTCACGTGCATCCATTCCACAGAGAAAACGCCCTGCTGCGTCTTCTGTGCTTGAAGCCACACTGACTCTGCTCAGGTTGCCGTGGAGACCATGGAGACCATGGAGTCCATGGAGACCATGGAGACCATGGAGACCACAGAGAACTGTTGGCTAGTGGACTCTGTCATTTTTTAAGTAATATAACTGCTAAATTATTGTTTATTTCCCAGACTTCTGACTTCATTGACAGCTAAGACAGCAGCTAGGAAAAGCTTTCACAGATACAATCTGTTATCTCCTTACCTAAACTGTTTCCATTAATCAAATGCTTCATATTTCCCCTTCTTGCTGTGCCACTGTCCTAACATTATTTGAGTTCCTACAAATTTGCCTAACTCTAATAAAATATTCCACTATATGATACAACTTTTTAAACTTGTTCCTTTTGCTCCACAAAGCACTCAGCTACCTCTCATGGACCAAATAGCCTCCATTTACATCTGCCCAAATTCCCACTTAGTACCTATTCCAGAGGGTGGGATTCCTCTGGGTTTCAATTGTACATATTAAGAAATTTTTTTTCTTAAAAAAACACATACATATATGTGTTTCAACATCTTGTAAGTCCAGGCTCTCACTACACCCAGGACAGCTCCAGAAAAGCAACTTTCAGATGCTCTCATCTTCTCACAGATCCTTCCTACTGGACCTGCTCCTTCTCACCTATCCTGGGATGGCTCCACAGACCCTGGACAGCAAGGAAACAGCCAACTCTCTTAAGATGTGAAAAACAAAGCCTGGCGTGGTGGTGCACGCCTTTAATCCCAGCACTCGGGAGGCAGAGGCAGGCAGATTTCTGAGTTCGAGGCCAGCCTGGTCTACAAAGTGAGTTCCAGGACAGCCAAGGCTACACAGAGAAACCCTGTCTCGAAAAACCAAAAAAAAAAAGATGTGACAAACACCCTCTAGTGACAAACACCCTCTATACCCAATCCTCTAGGTTCCCCAGAGACACATCGCTCCAATGTCAGCATGAAGCTGCCAGATATCACCGACGACCCTATTCCTGCTTCACCATCACCTCTTTCTAATTTTTTCTTTTTTAACTAAACCATAATGGGGGGAATGTTAGTATTCTGTCTGGACTCCACCCCCACAGTTACCTGGCAACAGCTAGGTAGGCCTGGCCCACTATAAAAGGGGCTGCCTGCCCCTCCTCTCTCCCTTGCCTCTTTCTCTCTCATACTCTTGCCTCTTGCCCCTTGCTCTCCCTTTCCCCACTCCCTATCCCCACTTCCATGTGGTCATGGCCGGCCTCTCCTTCTCTACTCTCTCCTTCTCTCTGCCTTTCTCTGGCTCTACTACCCTCTTTTTTTGTTGTTGTTGTTGTTGTTTTGTTTTGTTTTGTTTTTTGAGACAGGGTTTCTCTGTATAGCTCTGGCTGTCCTGGAACTCACTTTGTAGACCAGGCTCGCCTCGAACTCAGAAATCCGCCTGCCTCTACCTCCCGAGTGCTGGGATTAAAGGCGTTTGCCACCACGCCTGGCTCTGCTACCCTCTTAACTCCCCTCCCCATGCCCTGAATAAACTGTATTCTATACTGTACCATCGTGTGGCTGGTCTCTCAGGGGGAAGGGATGCCTTGGCATGGGCCCACCAAGGCACCCCCTTCATCCACACCTCACCACACCCCCATAGAACATATATTAATACCCTTTCTCTTTTTATGATCACAACAGCTAAAGTCACAAAGCCATTATGTGCTGGAGACAGGATTTCAAAAAAGATAGGTGGACTCCATCACACCTAACCAAGAGCTCATTATCCAGGCTCTTTTCCACCCTCCCTAAAAGAAATCCACAGCAAAAAAAACGAATTAATACTCTATTTAAAAGGCAGCTGGTTCTTTAAAACCAGGTGGCATGATTTGAGCTTCCAAATTACTAATTCATATATCCATTTTTTGAATTTGGTTCATCTCAGCTGTATGTTAAAGATCTGCCACCATGCCTTATTGAGGAACCTTGCTATTAAGGTAGTAGTCCCCATGTCTGGATGGCTTTCTGAGCTTGCAGAGCATCTCTGTCTCTGCCTGTCTTTGTCTGGAGAGTGTCCCTGAATGTAGGTGGCTGGCCTTGTCTGGCCCTGTCTGAAAAGTGACCTTGTACAGATCTCTCTTCAAGGCTACATAACTTACCACATACGCCCCACTCTGGCTTCTGGCCTGCATCATTATTAGGTGCTGTAGTATAACCAATTAGCTCTTCCTGCTTGCTTGATGACATGGCATGACGTGACCAATTAGTCCTGTCTATCGTACCCCTAAAAAAGCCCTTACATACCCTATCCCTGAAACAATAAAGTAGACTCATCTCTGGAGGTCATCCTGTACATATTCACGATCATCTGAAAGAACTCTGGTCTCCACCTCTGCTTGCTTTCTCCCCTTAGGTTGGTGGCTAACAGCCTCTGGGCAGAAAGGGTGAGCAGGTCAGGGGAGCACATTGCCTTATTTTATGTGGTACTAGAGATGTAGCTCAGGACTTCATGCATGCTAAACAAGCATTCTACCCACTGAGATACAACTTCAGCCTTTTGTACAGCTAACCACCACTACTGTGACACTCAAAAGTATTTTGTGAGTGTGTATGTGCATGACTGGTTTTTTTTTTTTTTTTTGAGTACTGGAATTACAGGTGTGTGCCACTATGCTTACTTATACATTATATTTCTTTTTTTTCATACATTATATTTCTAAAAGGCTCATCAATCCCTCCAAATTTCAGATGGGTGGAGTCTTTGAGAGGCTATTTGTATATAGACAGTTTCCTGGCTTTCAAGAAGACTCTAGAATTGAGGCTCCTTTCACCATTCTGGCCACTGGGAATTACTCTTCTGTTTGTATTACTGCTTTTTAAACATTGCGCTGGGGACTGAACCCAAGACTTTGTGCATGCTAGAGATATTCTCTGCCACTGAGTTATAACCCTAGTGCTAACTGGATAACACTAAAATACAAGGTTATTTGGGGGAAGAACAGATCATTCTCTATCTTGTCCTTGACAGAGGTTTTCTGACATAGGTTCTCAGGTTCACTCTGTACTACAGCAGGAGTTCCTACCAGGAATAGAAGATTGTCTACTAACAATCTTTCAGATGGTTTTTATACTGTACTACAGTAGGATTTCCTATCAGAGTTAGGAGAATGTCTACTAACAATCTTTCAGATGGTTTTTATATGTGCTATGCTTACATTTGGAAACCATTAGCCTAGAGGGTTATATATTTTTTTTTTGTTGTTGTTGTTATTTGTTTTTTGAGACAGGGTTTCTTTGTGTAATATAGGCTTGGCTGTCCTGGAACTTGCCTTGTAGACCAGACTGTCCTTGAACTCAGTCACCTACCTGTCTCTGCCTCCTGAGTGTTGGGATTAAATGTGTGGGCTACCATACCTAGTTTTTTTATTTTATTATTTTATTTTATGTGTATGTGTGTGCCTGAATACACATCTGTGTGTCATGTGTTTGCAGAGTTCATGGAGGCAAGAAGAGGGTGTTAGATCCTCTGGAAATAGAGTTACAGATGGTTGTGAGCCACCATGTGGGTGCTGGGAATTGAACCCAGGTCCTCTGGAACCCCTTCTGCCCATCTCTCTCTGGCACAGGGTCACTGTGTAGTCCTGGTCTGTCTCCATGTGTAGTCCTGGTCTGTCTCACTGTGTAGTGATCCAAACTCCTGAGACATCTCTTCAGCCCCTAGAGGGATAATATTTTAAAGTCACAGAGTCTTTTGAGTTGTTAAATTTTTCCCTATTATAAACTACATACCAGCAAGCTATTATAAACTACATACCTTCAAGGAATGTCATGTAAAAACCTAATTACAAGAAGACCAAATATAATTTCAGACTAGTAATTAACAAGCCTATTAATGAGATTGTCTGTCTTTTTGTTGTAAAATGCATGTGTGAAACATCTCAATAAAGTATATGTGTAAAATATCTCTAAGAATTCTTTGATGGGTGCTGCTTAATACTTATTTGCTTTCCCTAAAAATAACCAGCTGCCTCAAGTTTCCTAGTATGCATGAAGTCCTGAGCTTCCTCTCCAGCACTACCTAAAATCAGGCATGCTGGCAGATCTTGCTGTCTCAGTACTCAGGAGATGAAGGCAGGGGATCAGAAGTTCAAGTTCATCCTTTGTACCATAGAAAGTTTAAAGCCAGCTTGGGCTATAAGAGACTGTCTCAAAAATAAAACAACTCCAAGCTGGGCAATGGTGGCGCATGCCTTTAATCTCAGCACTTGGGAGGTAGAGGCAGGCGGATTTCTGAGTTCGAGGCCAGCCTGGTCTACAAAGTGAGTTCCAGGACAGCCATGGCTATACAGAGAAACCTGTCTAAAAACAAACAAACAAACAAACAAAAAAAGGATTTAAAAATAAAACAACTCCTTCCTCCCCCCAAAACTAAACAAGGCAAAATCCCACTAACTTTTTTTTTTTTTTTTCAGAGACAGGGTTTCTCTGTATAGCCCTGGCTGTCCTGGAACTCACTTTGTAGACCAGGCTGGCCTCGAACTCAGAAATCCGCCTGCCTCTGCCTCCCGAGTGCTGGGATTAAAGACGTGCTCCACCATGCCCGGCTAAAATCCCACTAACTTTTTGGCTATCAAAAGTAACTATGAATTCTGCAGCCCTAGAGCTGTTTTAAAATAATTAGTGAAAGTATACATTTGGATGAACAGGGTATTCAGTCAATTAAAGATATGGGCACTTTGCTTTTCTATTTTTATAATTTTATAATCTAAACTACTTTTTTAAAAAAATTATTTTATGTACGAGTGCTGTACGTATACCTGTGTGCCAGAAGAGGGCATCAGATAGCAGTATAGATGGGTGTGAACCACCATGTGGTTGCTGGGAATTTAACTCAGGACCTCTGGAAGACTAGCCAGTGCTCTTAACCACTGAGCCATCTCTCCCGGCACTAAGCTAGTTCCTAATGTAACTCATCAACAGTCTGTTTTTATTTTATAACCAGCTAGGCTTGGCGAGAATTTCTTGCCCCTTTAAGATAAGAGCGTCTTGAGACCACTCTACAGAATAGTTCAGAAAAACAACAAAGAAAATTATTTAATTTGATATTATCACACCCAGATAATTCAGATGATAAATAGAATCTCTCTCTCTCTCTCTCTCTCTCTTTCTCTGTTTCTCTCTCTCCTCCTCTTCTTCTTTCTCTTCCTCCTCTATCTCCTCCCTTTTGGGTTGACCAAGCTGCTGGTTAATTCCTCTTGTTACACCACCACCAGTGTGTTTCTCATTCTTTGCTAATTATCATTCCTAATTATTTTCAATTATCTTTATCCTCCTTTTTCTTTCCTTTTACCAATTACAGGTTAATCAAGAAGGTCACTATCTTGAAAGCTTTCTTTCTCTTCTTTCTTCTCTATCCCCCTCTCCCCATCTCTCTCTGGCACAGGGTCACTGTGTAGTCCTGGTCTGTCTCGCTGTGTAGTACTGGCTGGTCTTCTAGACCAGGTGGCTTTCAGCTTGCAAGGATCCTTGAACCTCTACCTCCTGAATGCTGGGAATGCTGGGAATATGGACATGTCAACACACCTTACTTGAAAAGTTTGCCTCTTTACAGCCAGGTACATTGTGCTTGTAGTAGCTGAGTAAGAAAGAAATATCAAGAATAAAATACCCGCAGGGTAGTGGTGGCACATGCCTTTAATCCCAGCACTTGGGAGGCAGAGGTAGGCAGATTTCTGAGTTCGAGGCTAGCCTGGTCTACACAGTGAGTTCCAGGACAGCCAGGGCTACACAGAGAAACCCTGTCTCGAAAAAACAAAACAAACAAAACAAACAAACGAATAAAATACCTATAATACAAGTGGGAACCTTTCATACAACGGAAGAATTAGCTCCAAACCATCTTTCTTCAAAAAGATCTCTAGTCTACCATAAAACTTCTGAAACAAAATGTTTGTTTGTTTGTTTGTTTGTTTGTTTCATACAACGGAAGAATTAGCTCCAAACCATCTTTCTTCAAAAAGATCTCTAGTCTACCATAAAACTTCTGAAACAAAATTTTTGTTTGTTTGTTTTTGTTGTTGTTGTTGTTTTGAGACAGGGTTTCTCTGTGTAGCCCTGGCTGACTTGGAACTCACTTTGTAGACCAGGTTGGCCTCGAACTCAGAAATCCACTTGCCTCTGCCTCCCGAGTGCTGGGATTAAAGTCATGCGCCACCATGCCCGGCCTGAAACAAAATTTTTATCTTTCAAGAGATCATGAGAAAAATCTGGTAAACATGCAACTTCATCTTCATTACCATAGTTGGATTTGCTCCAGTGTCTGGATTTGGGTCAAAGCAGCTGGAGAAGCAGGAAGCTAATACTCTTCTCTCAGTTTATCGTACTTTTTGAAAGACAGTGGAATGGACTAGTGGGTTAATGGAGAGATTTTTTTGGGGGGGAATATTAATGAATTTGTCAATTTTTTCTATGTATCGATAAATTCTTGTACAACACTTCAGAGAAATAAAGAACTTGTGAAGCTGGAGAAAAGGGTGATTCAAGGCTGAATCCATCAAACACTACAAAACAAAACAGTGTCCTAGTTCTTACATGTCAAATCTCCAACTGTGTGAGACTTCACTCTACAGTCAAGGAGACCAGAGAAGCTCTTTGAGTCCTGCCAAACCTTTTTGTTGAAACAGAAATGGCAATCGGTTTGCGAGAGAAGCCCTTTAATGACGGAGGTAAATATATCTTTAAAATTTTTATTTTAAAAAAGTTTTCCTTTGTGATATTCAAGAAAATATAGTGGTCGTATTTTCAGCAGTGACAAACTTCAAGGCAAGATAAGAACTAATGATTTGTCAACATAATTAAGGGTTTTAAAATGATGCTAATAGCCAGGTGTCCAGGTTAAAAAAAAAAAGGTTTAGGGTCTACTACTCCTAATTAACTGTAAACCTCATTAACGACACAATTTCGGATTCCACAGATTTGTGAGTTAAGATTGAAAACTTGGAGCAGGGTCGGGAAGGTTATGACGCCAGGTGTAGGGATTTTTTTCTTTGGTTGCTGAGGAAATATGGTGCAGAAGTAAAACTGCCTCAGGTCCCCTCGGGCGGTCTTCACGTCAGGCTCAGGTTAGAGGTGCACCGGCGTGACTCAGACAGCCCCCTACGTACTCAACTACGAGCGCCCGACGACGGAGGCGGACGTTCCCACACAGCTCGGCCCGCGCGGCCACTGCTCTATACGGAGCCCGCGGTCCGGGAGGAATTCCCGGTCAGCCCATGTAGCGGTGACAGACGTCGCGGCGAGCCAATGGGTGAGCTGGAGGCGGGGCTAGTGGGCCTAGGGGGCGGGATTTCCCGCGCGGCGGCCGCTGAGCTCTGGGCTGGGGCGGCGGCGCCTGCGAGAGGGCGGACCGGGTCAGCTGCTGCAGGCGGGGCCGCGCGCGGAGCTGTGGGCGGCTGCCGAGTGTCCTGCCGCCGCCCAGCCTTCGCCACGATGCCGGGGATCGACAAGCTGCCCATTGAAGAGACCCTGGAGGACAGTCCGCAGGTGAGGCGCGGGCGGCAGCTGAGGAGAGCGCGCGGCCTAGCGCGGGTCTGGAGCCTCAGGTGCCCGTGGCCCAGGTGGGCGCCGCCGCCCGGGGTCGTTGTCTGCCGGGGCCGCGCCCTTCACTCCCAGGCCGGGCTGGAGGCCCGCGCGTAGTCGCGCGGCTGGGCCACGGGTTTGCCGGAGACCGAGCGGCCGCCGCTGTCTCCCGTGGGGCCTGGCGTTTGAGTCCGCGCCTAGTCGCCTTTGCATTTCACGGGAGGTGCTGTTTTTATCGCGATGATAGGATGTGAGATAAGTCCTGTTCGTGGCGTTTTCGGAGGAGGCCCGGCATTCGCGGGGACGGCAGTGGCTGGTTTTCTTAGGAAGGGTCCGCGAGGCGGAGTGTGCAACGCCGGTGGAAGCAGGAGTGCGTGCCTTGCTCCCCGTCGTGTGTCCGTGCCCGAATTTCAGGCTGGTGGCTGTCACTTGAGCTGTGCACTGCGGGTGACGGAAGGCGCCTACGTTGCTGCTTCGAGGAAGCTGAGCTTTGGGTAGCAGATTGGCCCGAATAAACTCATCAAAATGAAAGCCCTGTTTTTGTGCGTTAGGGATGATGCTGGTGTGGTTGCTCTGGCTGAAGACAGTTTGGAAAAAATAAAACGGTTCGTTGGATTTCTTTTTCAGTACTTAATGACATCAATGATGTTTTAAAAGGTGTTGGAGCCTCTAACTTGTGTAAACTTCATCCTTATGCCAGCCTTTATGTATAGTAAGGGATATAAAACAATGTTGCAGGTAGATTTTTAAAAATATTACTTTCTGAGAAGTACATATTTCATAGGCATTTGTAGTTTAATATGTGCCCCTCCAACCAAAAAGAAGAAAAGAGAAGAGCTAGCGCTTGTTTTCCTGGATGGCACTTGTGCCATGGATTTAGTGCCAATTTTGGTTTCAAAGTTGGAATTGCGCTCTGATTGTAGAATTGATTTATTCTTTTCTCTGAAGGCAATCTTTATAGGCCAGTTGCTAGGAAGTAATGTATTCTTATCAGATAATGTGCGAAAGAGAAAGCCACATATTTGTTTATCTCGTAGTTTAAATTGGGCATAATGATTTTTTCAGTGTAAAGTCTTAAGATATATTGATTTCAGATGATTTGCTATAATTTTGTGGTTGTATTGGTCAGAAGAATTTTATCTTTTTTTTTTTTTTTTTTTTTTTTTTGTTTTTTTCGAGACAGGGTTTCTCTGTGTACCTCTGGCTGTCCTGGAACTTACTTTGTAGACCAGGCTGTCCTGGAACTCAGAAATCTGCCTGCCTCTGCCTCCCAAGTGCTAGGATTAAAGGTGTGCACCACCACCGCCCGGCTCATTTTTCTTTTTCTTTTTTCTTTCTTTTTTTTTGTTTTTTGTTTTTTGTTTTTTTTCGAGACAAGGTTTCTCTGTATAGCCCTGGCTGTCCTGGAACTTACTTTGTAGACCAGGCTGGCCCCGGAACTCAGAAATCCGCCTGCCTCAGCCTCTCAAGTGCTGGGATTAAAGACGTGCACCACCACACCCGGCCCATTTTTCTTTTTTTAAAAGTAAGAGTCCATATGCTGTATGAACTTCTTTTACCCAGCTGACTTTTTATAGTCCAATAAAGATTATAAAGAGAATGGGTCACACAGTGCCCTATCTATGATTTTCGATGCAGAGATAGTCCTGAATTTTCAGTATAAGTAGTTTACAACTTGAGTCAGTCTCATTCTGTAGCTCAGACTAGCCTCAAACAGGAGCTTTCTTCTGCCTGTCTGCTGAGTACTTAAGCCATATGTATTTTCAGGTGTTAATGTTGTTGTCTTTTAATTTAAAATTAGTTTTTAGGTATAAGGGTGTTTCGTTTGCATGTATTTAACAGAGATCAAAAGAGGGTGTTGAATCCCCTGGAACTGGAGTTACTGGTGGTTGTGAGTCTTGGAAATTTAACCTGGATTTGCTAGAAGAGCAGTCAATGTCTTAATCGCTGATTTATCTCTCCAGCCCATTTTTTTTTAATGTGTTACTTTTTTTTTCCCTCCTTGTTCTGATCAACCCCGCTCGCTCCATTCTACCCCGCTCGCTCTGGCCGGCCCCGCTCGCTCCAGTCGGCCCCGCTTGCTCCGATCTGCTCTGCTTGCTCCGGTTGGCCCCACTTGCTCTGACCGTCCCGTTCAGCTCTGCTCACACCGGCCAGCCCCGCTCGCTCCGGTTGGTCTCTCCGATCCAAGGATTCGTTTATTATTATTCTTCATAAGTACGCTGTAGCTGACTTCAGATGCACCAGAGGAGGGCGTCAGATCTTGTTACAGGTGGTTGTAAGCCACCATGTGGTTGCTGGGATTTGAACTCATCACCTTCGGAAGAGCAGTCGGGTGCTCTTACCCGCTGAGCTATCTCACCAGCCCTCCAGCCCATTTTTAAATTTAAACTGATTTCTTTGGTACTGGGGGCTGGATCCAGGACCTTGCAGTTGCTAGGCAAAGTTGAACTACTAAGATAAATCCTCAATTTTGTTTTTATTTATTTATTTTTTGTGTGTATATGTGTTGCACATGTATGTGTTTGCATCTCTGTGTATATGTCCTCATGTGCATGGAGACCCAAAATTGATGTATCTTCCTTGATTGCTTTTCATCTATTTACTGTCACACGGTCTTACTCAGAACCCTGGGTTTGCAAATTCAGCTAATCTAGCCAGCTTGCCCCAGGTATCCTGTCTTTCTTACAAGTACTTAGAGTACTTGTGACTGCCACACTTGCCCAGTTTTTATGAGGGTTCTAGGGAACCTGGACTCTGGTCCTCAAGCTTGCAGGGTAAGGGCTTTAATCTACTGTGTCACCTTCCCAGCCCTATTAGTATGTGATTATGTGTGTGCAAGCACTCTACGTGTAGAGGCTAGAGGGTGACCTCAGCCTCAGCCTAGCTTGGTTCTTGTTTTTTTTTTTTTTTTTGTTTTTTGTTTTTTGTTTTTTGTTTTTTGTTTTTTGTTTTTTGTTTTTTGTTTTTTGTTTGAGATAGTATCTCCCATTGAGCCCTGGATCTCTCATGGGATCATGTCGGCTAGGCTGGCTGGGCTCTAAGCCCCAAGGATCTGTTTGCCTTCCTGGCATTGGGATTACATGCACCTGCTGCTATACTCAGCTTTTTACATGGATGCTTAGTGCTTAAATGTCTTCACAGTGTTCTTAATTTAAAATTCCTAGACTGCATATTTCCTTAAGTGATTTAACAGACTTTTCTTTTAAAAATGGTTTTATAGAGCCGGGCGTGGTGGCGCACACCTTTAATCCCAGCACTCGGGAGGAAGAGGCAGGCGGATTTCTGAGTTCAAGGCCAGCCTGGTCTACAAAGTGAGTTCCAGGACAGCCAGGGCTATACAGAAAAACTCTGTCTCAAAAAAACCAAAAAAAAAAAAAAAAAAGGTTTTATTAGCACATATTAATAACAATGAGTTTTATTATATCTCCATACTTACTATATTTGCCTCCCTTCCTTTTTCTCTCTTCTTCTTTCCAGTTAGTCCTCTTACTTTCATATCTTTTTTTTTCCCCCTTGTTCCGGTCAACCCCGCTCGCTCTGCTAGACCCTGCTCGTTCCCGTCGGCTCCGCTCGCTCCCGCGCCCCCCCCCCCCCCTTGTTCCAGCTGGCCCCGCTCGCTCGCTCTGGCCGTCCTGTTCAGCTCTGCTTGCTCCGGACAGCCTCACTTGCTCCGGTTGGTCTCTCCGGTCCAAAAATTCATTTCTTATTATTCTTCATAAGTATGCTGTAGCTGACTTCAGACGCACCAGAGGTGGGAGTCAGATCTTGTTACGGGTGGTTGTAAGCCACCATGTGGTTGCTGGGATTTGAACTCATCACCTTCGGAAGAGCAGTCGGGTGCTCTAACCCGCTGAGCCATCTCACCAGCCCTACTTTCATATCTTTAAAAAAGATCTTTGTTTTGTTTGAGAGGAAAATCTTGTGTTGCTTAAGATAGCTTGAGAGATCCCCTTGCCTCAGCCTCCAGAATAGTTGCAACTGTTCTTCTTATCCAGCATCTCCTACTCCCATTGTTGCACTCGTAGAGTTTTTCCAATAAATAGGGCTGGGGCTGCGATTAATGCTTCTGTATATATTTTTATCTCAGTTTATCAAGAAAATAATTGAATAAGAATAACCAAGAATATGAAAAACTCTGAAGCTTGTAATATGCTTTTTTTTTTTTTTTTTTTTTTTTTTAAATTCTTTCAGTCCTAATCAAAGGTGACCTGTTGGCCTTAGGATGTAGGTCAGTGGTCGAACCCTGGCCTAGCAGTTAAGTAGATGGGATTGCTAGGACTGTAGCTCCTCCAGTCCCAACACAGTGGCTTACTACTTGGTGAGGAAAGTAGTTAGAGCTTGGAAGACATGGAAGATCCTGAATTGTACTTACCTTTTTAAGATTCGTTTGTTAATGTTGGGACTTGAATTCATCTATATCGCTGGCTTGTTTGCTTGTTTGTTGGGGACAGGGTTTCTCTGTGTATCCCTGGCTATCCTGGAACTCTTTCTGTAGACCGGTGTGGCTTAGAACTTGGAGGTCTCCCTACCTCGAATGAATGCTGGGATTAAAGGCATGCACCACCACTGCCTGGCTCTCTGGTTCTTTTGTTGTTGTTGTCCGTTAATTTATTTATTCATTTAACGTCCTGATTGCAGCCCCCTCACTTCTCCTTCTAGTCTCTCCTTCACAGACCCCTCCTCCCAATACCCTCTTCTCTTTTCCTCAGAGAAGGGGAAGTTCCCCCATGGGTATTAACCTGCCCTGGCAGGACTAAGTCTCAGCAGGGCTAAGCACATCCTCTCTTTCTGAGGCCTGACACAGCAGTCCAGCTAGGGGAAGGGGATCCAAAGACAGGCAACAGAGTAAGAGACAGCCCTCCTTTCAGTTGTTAGGGGAACCACATGAGGAGCAAGCTGCACATCTGCTACAAATGTAGGGGACCTAGGTCCAGTCCCAGAATGCTCTTTGGTTGGTGCTTCAGTCTATGTGAGCCCCTATGGGTCCAGGTTAGTTGACTCTGTAGATCTTCTGTGTTGTTTTGTGGAGTCCTTGACCTCTTTGGCTCCCTTGATCCTAATCTCCACTCTTCCACAACACTTCCTGAACTCTGCCCAGTGTTTGATCAAGAGACAGTTATGTTAAGCTCCTGTCTGCAAACATCGCAGAGTATCATTCATAGTGTCAGGGGTTGTCTCACCCTCAAGGGATGGGTCTCAAATTAGGTCAGTCCTTGGCTGGCTATTCCCTCATTCTCTGCTCCATCTATATTCCTGAATATTTTTTTGTATATTTTGGGTCAGAGATTTTGTGGGTGAGTTAGTATCCCCTTGCCACGAATGCAAGTTTCACCTGGCTACAGTCTCCATATCCCCAGCTGCTAGGAGTCTCAGAGTCACCCTTTTTTTTTTTTTTAAGTTTTTTTTCCCCCCACAATAATGTTTGCACAGTCTAAACCTAACTAATCTAACACAAGGGTATTTAAAGTTATATATTCCAAACACACCAGTCTGGCAAAATATCTGAAGGAGAAAAAAATTAAGCTTCTACTAGGACATGCCTTGTCTGTGTTGTTTTGAAAATAGGAATCACAGTGAATCTTGTTAATTAATTAACAGTGAATCTTATTAATATATTAATTATTATTATTATTATTTCCGCCAGAGACAGGGTTTCTCTGTGTAGCCATGGCTTTCCTGGAACTTGCTCTGTGGACCAAGTTGGCTTTGTACCCCGAAGTCCACTTGCCTCTATATGTCTCTTGAGTGCTGGGATTAGCAACATGCACCACCATACTTGGCTTTACCCCCCTTTTTTAATGTTTGAGTTCCAGTACAGCCAGGGCTACACAGAGAAACCCTGTCTCGAAAAACAAAAACAAACGAACAAACAAACAAAAACAAAATAAAATCGCACTTGGGAGAGAGGGAGTAGAACAGGAGAGTGAAGAAGTTTGTTACATCTGGCTACCAAGAGGCTGAGGCAAGAGGCTAAGAGGAAAATCAAGTCTTGGAGAAGTAGAGTATGGAGACTGTGGACTTCATATGTCACAGAAGGTCTTGTTCCATACTCCACACACCTAATTGCTTAAATTACTCCTTTGAATAAGTTAGTGAATAAAAATATAAAGTCTGTCCAAGCTTGTAGTGGCTTACGTCTGTAGTCTTAGCATCTCAGAGGCTGAAGCAGAAGAATCAGCATGAGTTTGAGACCAGCTTGACCCTATTTCACCCTCTCCCCCCCAGAGACAGGGTTTCTTTGAGTAGCCCTGGCTGTCCTAGAACTCACTCTGTAGACCAGGCTGGCCTCAAACTCAGAAATCTGCCTGCCTCTGCCTCCGGAGTGCTGGGATTAAAGGTGTGTGCCACCACGCCCGGCCTGGTGACTCTATCTTAAAATGAACAAACTATGTGTGTGTTGGGGTTGGGGAAGATAGTGTCATCTTTTGGATTTTGAGCTTTAATTGTTCTCTGCTTTTTTTTTTTTTTTTTTTAAATATGGCCTTCATGCATTGCTCCTGTTTTTAGGTTTAATTGCAGGAATTGCAGCATGCATTTGTTGCGTTATATCTCCATCCCAAATAATCCCAGGCAAAGAAAACACAGCTCAATTAATATGAATATAAACTGCGCGCCTAGACTGGGCAGATCTACCACTACACTATTCTATTCCCCAGCTATGAGATCCCTTATAACTTGCGGTTTCTCCAGGCCATGTGCTTCTGCTCCGTCTTCCTTCCTCTTCCTTCTGTTCTATCTTTTTTCCTCCTCCTCCTTTTCCTCCCCTTTTTCTTCTTCCTTCTCCTCCTTCTCCCCCAAACTTTTCAGCTCCTCCTTCCCTTCCACTGCCCAATCACCGGCTCTAACCTTTATTTTACAGGTTAAGGTGGGGAGAAGGTTCACAAGAAGTCGCCTGTGAGATTCACTCCTCGCCTGCAGCCCTCTGCCCCCCAAAGCAGAATTAGCATCAAAATACAAACAGTACCATGACTATCCACAACACACATTTGCTATTCTTGCTTGTACTACTACCTTATTTTGTTTTTTGAGGCAGTGTTTCTGTGAAACCCTGGCTATCCTAGAACTCACTTGTAGACCAGGCTGGCCCCCAACTCACAGAGATCCTCCTGCTTCTGCCACCCAAGTGCTGGGATGAAGGGTGTTTGCTACCCTCTTTCTTTAATGAAATGAAACAGAATAAACCCTTTGAGTTCTTGACATTGCTATCAAAAGAGTTTAAATAGATGAAAAGTCAGAATTACTAGAGTTCTAATATTTTACTGCTTTTAGAAAAAAATGGTTCACCAGTTGATTTATATACTAATTTATGTAATTTTTTTTTCCAGACAAGGTCTTTACTGGGTGTATTTGAAGAAGATGCTACTGCTATTTCAAATTATATGAACCAATTGTATCAAGCTATGCATCGGATTTATGATGCACAGGTAAAGAACTAAAGGCTAACAATACTGCTTAAAAGAGAATCTCTCAGCACTTGAGGACAGAGATAGTGTCTTCTTGATTTATTGCTACACACCTTACTTCTTCTTAGGCCCAGAGTAGTATCTGTTGAAAGGATGAATGAACACTAAGTATATTATGGAACTTTTCTGTTAGATTTGTACTAAAAAAATGACAAGATTGAAGCATCTGTCTCATCTCTTCAAACATAGTAAGAGCTTTATTATTATTTTTAATGTATATGAGTACACTGTAGCTGTTTTTAAACACACCAGAAGAAGGAATCAGATCCCATTACAGATGGTTGTGAGAAGTGAACTCAGGACCTCTGGAAGAGCAGACATTGCTCTTAACCGCTGAGCCATCTCTCTAGCCCAAGAGATTATTTATTGGAACTCACTGATAGTGAGTTGATTGAAGACCTCATACTATTGTATTTTCCTTAGTCATGCTTTTAACTTTAAGGAACCCCTGTTTTTGTTGTTGTTTGAGTAAAGGATTTGAAAGTAGCAAACCTCTAGTGAGTAGAAGGCTATGATTAATTTTTCTTGTAGAATAGACATAAAATTTGAGCCTGTGTTTGTATAATTTACCAGCTTTAACAGCAGTCTGTTCTATTGATGTACTTTATTTGGAATTAGCTAAGTGTATCAATTTTGTTTTTCTTCTATTCCTACCTATTGTTATGATAGTTGTTTTTTCCCTCCATTGTGATAGGTTTTATAACTTCATTCTAGCCAAGATGTTCAGTTAATAAGTGAAGCATTATTTTATTATATTATGACTGATAAAAACTCTGAATTAATCAAAATACCTTTTATCTGACTTTGTTGCTTATGTTCTCTGTTAAACACATTGTGATGTTATTGAATGCTCATGTTCTCTAGATTGAAGAATAATCATTCATTCATATAGACTCTGCAGATTTTGTTGACAAAAAGTACAGTTTACTTCTAGCTTTAAATATATTTAATATTTAGTTTTCATTAGCAGAGACCCTCAAAACAAAACAAAACAAAAATCAGGTAAAAGGCACATATCTGAAGCTGGGTATGGTGGTATATAAATGAAGGTGGCCTATATATCATCAAATAAAATATTTTCTCAATCTGTGATATTGTGCTAATTAGAATCCTGATCTTTTTCCTTAGAATGAATTGAGTGCAGCAACACACCTGACTTCAAAACTTTTGAAAGAATATGAAAAACAGGTACAGATATTAGGGTTGTTTTATTTTTTTATTTTTTTATTTTTTAAGATTTATTTTATTTATTATATCAGATATTAGGGTTTTAAAGCATGATTTAACATATGTAACCATGCAGTGTATGTTCATCCAGATTCTTTTATCTCAGTGTTTTAGAGCAAGGATCTCAGCATGGAGCTTAGGCTGTTTTCATGCTCAGGAGAGTGCTGGCACTCCAGGCACTCACCACAATGCAAGGCCTCTTAGAATTTCCTGAGGTTACAAAGTATGCCACTGAAATTTCACTAAGTCCTTGTTGTTAGTGACTTAATGTTAGAACAAAGGTTGTTGTCTGCTTTTCCAGATTTCTCCTTTAAAAAAAAAATATGTTTTGAGACAAAGTTTCTCTGTGTAGCCCTGGGTGTTCTGGAACTCACTCTGTAGACCAACCAGGCTGGGCTCAAATTCAGAAATACTGCCTGCCTCTGACTCCTGAGTGCTGGAATTAAAGGAGGGCACTACTACTACCTGGCAGATTTCTTCTTTTTTAGTAACAAAAACTCTTAGCTTTGTTCAACTAACGCTGTTTGTTGTTGGCGGAACCTGAGCTTATAAAGCCAAATATTTGAACTTCTTTTATTAAGAACATTCCAGTATATCATGTTATTTGATTACAAATATTTTAAACAGTGTTTATTAATTATAAAGATTATTTTATTAAAAGGATATTTTTGGAGAATGTTAAAAAAGTTTCTAAAGTTATCTGGAAGCATAAATTGTGTTACTCAGAAAAATATACAGCATTGAACATTTATCTCATCTGTATTTCTCACTTGTTAGCGTTTTCCTTTGGGGGGTGACGATGAAGTTATGAGCTCTACTTTGCAGCAGTTTTCCAAGGTCATAGATGAGGTAAGTTTTGATCTTGCTTTAATAGGTGGTTTTATAACTAAATTATGCAAGTTATTCAGCTTTCTACTGGAAACTATAAAACTTTTATTACATTTTATTTATTGTACATATGTCTATGTTTATGTGAATGTGTTATGCATGTATGTGAGAGTGTGTGTATGTCTGTGCGTGTGTGAGTTTATTCTCATACCTTTGTCATACATGGGATTCAACCCAGGGCCTCACATGTACTAGATAAGTCCTCTACCACTGAGGCTATAACATAGGCTCATTTTTTCTAATATCTTAATAACTCATTATAGCAGAATATTATCATAGGCTATCAGTATAAGTAATGATACTGGGTTAGGGAAGTAGTTTAGTAGTAGAGTACTTGACTAGCCTGTGTAAATAATGAGGTCTGACCCCTATCAAATGCTTATAGGAAGTGGAATATTTTCTACTTTTTTTTTTCTACTTTTTAAATGGATTAAACATTCACAGTGTTGTACAACCATCATAATTATTTAGGTCAAGAACATTTTTATCATCTTAGAAGAAGTCTTTTTTCCTTTTATCTATCAATTTCCCTAGAATTTTTCTAAGTTCTTGGCAATGACTGCATTTTGCTTTCTGTCTCTATAGATTTGCCTCTGTGGATATTTCATATAAATTAATCTATGTAATTTTTGGATTTTGAGGTGTGTTTTCTTTCATTTTGAATATAAGTTTATAGTGCCAGTTTTGTTGTTGAATAAAATTTCATTTTATTCATTTTGCTTATCCACTTGTGGGAGTTCTGTTGTTTTTACCTTTTAGTTATACATATACATCAACATAAAAGTTTAATCTTTTAAACACTGGCTTTTAGTTCTTTCCTGGTATATACTCAGGAGTGGGATTGCTTGGTTTTATAATAATTTTATGTTTAACTTTTTGTGGAATCCCCAGATTTTTTTTATGTGTGGTCTGTGAGCAGTAGAGGAGAGTTCTGTTTTTCTTTTTTCTTTATCTTTGCTAGCAAGTATTTCATTTTTAAAATGATAACTATTTAATGGGAGTGAAGTGGCATCTCATTGTCATTTTGACTTGAAGCTTTTGGATACCTAATACAATATTGAGCTTTTTTTTTTTAATGTGATCATCAGCCATTTTGTAATCTTTGAGGTATCTGTTCAGATCCTTTGCCCATTTTTAAGTTGGGCTATTTGTTTATTATTAAATTGTATGAGTTTGTTAACCTAGATGCAGGTTTCTTCTGAGATGCTGTTGGCAAATGCTTTCTCATACTGTCATCTTTCTTTATGGTATCTTCTGATGCACAATTTTATTTTAATAGAGGTCATTTGACATTTTATTTTGTTGTTTGTGTTTTTGGTGTTATGTCTGAGAAATTGTTGTCAAATAAAGGATCATTCTAAGTTTTCTTTTAAAAGTTTTAGTCTGGGCATGGTGGCACACACCTTTAATCCCAACACTTGAGAGGCAGAGGCCTCTGAGGTTGAGGCCAGCCTGGTCTACATAGTGAGTCCTGGGACTTTTAGGACTATGTAGAAAGACTGTATCACAAAACAAAACAAAAACAAAACAAAATTTTAATTATATAATATTTTGTATTATACTACATAGTTTTGAGTTTCCATATATAAGATATATCAGGCTATATACATTTAGCCTTTTAAAAGACTAGATTCTGATTTCTATAACACTGGTAAATAGCTATGTATAAACATTTATCAGTTGTGTCATCTTTTAGTTATTTGGTCTTTTTGGTCTTTCTTTTTTTACTAGCTTAGTTCTTGTCATGCAGTACTTTCAACTCAACTTGCTGATGCCATGATGTTCCCCATTTCCCAGTTTAAAGAAAGAGATCTGAAAGGTATTGAAGCCAACCTTGTTTATTTTATCAGCTATCAGTGCTGGTGCACTCTATTTTATTTCATATTTAAACCAGTTCTGACCACAACATACCACTTTTACTTTAAACAGGTACTAAACTCTTGTGGAAGTGCTTGATAGATACTGAATTTGTTCCTAACAAATAATGATGTCCTTTCCTCTAAACGGATATGGGTTCACACTATGGCAGTGTTTCATAATTAGAGAGTGAAGTGCTATGGGAGCTCAAAGGAAGTGGTCAGAATGGCTTCACCAAAGACATGACATGAGGACCGAACAATGTAGAGAAATAAGAGAAAGCAGTTGTTCTGTTAGGGAGGATAGAATGCACAGAGGTATAGGCTCTAGAAAAATATCACTTGTTTTGAGAATAATACAAAATCTAGGCTGGAGAGATGGCTCAGTGGTTAAGAACCCTGACTGCTCTTCCAGAGGTCCTGAGTTCAATTCCCAGCAACCACATGGTGGCTCACAACCATCTGTAATGGAGATCCCTCTTCTGATGTGCCTGAGGACAGTGATGTTGCACACACATACATAAAAAAACATTAATCTTAAAACAAACCCAGTGCTGGATGTGCTGAAGCAGGGCAAGAGATGGATGTAAAAGTAGATGAGATGGAACTAAGCACGGTAAAGAGGTGGACGCGCATGTGTGAGCAAAAGAAGCCAGTGGGTTCTGAGAGGAGAGAGACTCGGGCCTTTTGTTTTCAGAGGTCGGACTAGAATGGATTTGGTACCTAGAACACTAAGAAGTTGTGAGAATCCAGTGAGGGAATAAAGAAGGCTGAAAGATGATAGTGGCACAGAGTAGAGGTTCCTATCCAGATAGGCTGGGGGAGCTGGACATGGGCTCATCTAACACCCGTAACACCTGTACTAGTTAGTGGATGTGTTGTTAGGTACTTTTGTCCCTTAAGGTACTGACCTCAGGTGAGCTAAGGTCACCTAGTGACTGTTTTATAGATCTGGTTCTTTTTATAATTTATAAACTCAAAGTAGATAGAAAAAAAGTCAAGCAAATTAAAGACAAATGTCTTTTAGAGGTGGAGCTAATAACTAAAATAGATTGGCTAGTTTCAAGGTAGAATAAGAATTCACAGTCTAAGGAGACTGAATGGCAAACTCTTTTTCACACAGTATTTGAAATTATTACTCAGATATAAAAATGGATTAATATGTTAGATTCTAGTATTGTCAGTATTTACATATCTTAGCATTTAAAGTGCATTTTAATATTTGTTTTGCCTCATAATTGTTATAAGTAGATTTTCTGGTAGTATATTGCTAATTATTTTGAATGCAGACTAGCTGAAACAGTAACTTTTTCACCTCAAATACAGTAATATGAATACTTGCTTGAGTTTTAGTTGTGATTTAAGTGGTACAATTTGCCTTATAACTAGATTAAAATATTTCATAAATATGCTAAACTGAAATTATTTTTGAACTTTTTCAGAAATATTGACACTAAAAGAGGTATTTCAAATTGCTAGTAATGGTAAGCCCTGGTTATGTTATACATGAATTTCTTTCATTGATCTACTTATCAGTATATATCATGGCTGGTTTTTGTATAATAATTTTCAAAAATTACCTTAATTAAATGGTTAAGATAACATTATGCAAATCAATGGTAATGCTTTGCATATACTTTAAAAATTGTTTTATAATATTAAATGTTAAATTAGTTTTATAATTTATTATCTTCATAATGCCTAAAGAAGTTAAAAATATTTTACTTATTTTCTAAATATTCCAATGTTCTTTTTTCTTTTTTCTTTTCCTTTCATCTTTTCTTCTTCTGTGCCATGTCTTGAAACCAGGGCCTTGTGCATGTTAGGCAAGTACTCTACCACTGAGATATATCCTTAGCCTCAGCCTTTTTTTTTTTTCCCTTCTATTCTTTTTTTAAAAGAGTTTTCCAATTTTGAATTAGAAATTTTTTTCCTTCAATCCCAGAACGTGGAAGGCAGAGGCAAGTACATCTCTAAGAGTTCAAAGCCAACCTGGTCTACAGGGCAAGTTCCAGGACAGAGAAACCCTGTCTTAAAAAAACCAAAAAGAATTTTTTTTTCCACTTTTCTTTTTCTTTTTCTCTCATACAATACATCCTTACTGTACCCTCCTCTCCCCCTACCTCCCAGTTCTTCTACTACCACCCCTCTTTCCCAGATCTATCACTCCTCCATTTCCTTCCAGAGATGAGCAGGCACTTTTAATAGATTATAGTTTCTTTGTAAGTTAGTATTTTCTATCATTTTGTACATAGTTACAGAATTAAGGGAAACTAGGCTATGGGGAAAATTTGAACATAGTGATTATATAGTAGAGAATTCTTACCTAGCTCTAGGATAGATGTAGTCTTGCCAAGTACTGTTGTATTGTTAATAATACTCATTTCTGTTTTCCAGATCATGATGCCGCAATTAATAGGTACAGCCGGTTGTCAAAAAAGAGAGAAAATGACAAGGTATGTGTATACACTCTTTTTTTTGTTTTTTTGTTTTTCAAGACAGGGTTTCTCTGTTTAGCCCTGGCTGTCCTGGAACTCACTTTGTAGACCAGGCTGGCCTCGAACTCAGAAATCCACCTGCCTCTGCCTCCCAAGTGCTGGGATTAAAGGTGTGCGCCACTACTGCCTGGCTAAACATAACTTTTAAAAGTATCCTGATTCCCAGTATATAAAACTGTTTTCGTTTTGTGTATTGATAATACTGCTTATGTTCTGTTTTCATCTGACCACATGTGTGTTCAGAAATACCATGTACAATACAATAAACACATATGTAGTAACAGTGAATGAAAAAAGAGGGCATGAACTGGAAAGAGAGCAGGAGAGGTATATCAGAAGGCCTAGGGGGGAGGAGAAGGAGAAATACTGCAATTATATAATAATCTCATATAGAAAAAAAAACACAAAAAAGAAGAAATAATTCAGTTTTGTATTTAGCTATATGAAAGTATGAATATGAGTGTTTAAATAGGTATTCATGGTAGTTTGAGTAAGGAAAAGATAGCCTTAACTCTGTAATACTCTGTGTTGGAAACTTATTAAAAATCATGGTTAAAACAGATAAAAGTAAGTCACATACATACTTCAGTTAATGTCACACATGGAACTCAATGAAATTCTTTTATAAGGCTTTCTATATTTAAAGGAAACTTTTTTTTTTTTTTTTTGAGACAGGGTTTTTCAGTGTAGCCCTGGCTGTACTGGAACTCACTTTGTAGACCGGGCTGGCCTGGGACTCAGAAATTCACCTGCCTCTGCCTCCCAAGTGCTGGGATTAAAGGCGTGCGCCACCATGCCTGGTTTAAAGGAAACATTTATGTCTTGATATTGCTTCAAAGAATGGAACCCAGAAATACTACATAATGTTTGAGGATGAATGTGTTTAAAAATTAAAGAAGAGAATATTTACAAGTTTTGGGAGATTCAAGTCTTTTTTTAAAAAAGATTTATTTATTTATTTATTTATTTATTTATTTATTTATTTATTTATTTTGTGTATACACTGTAGCTGTCTTGAGACTCTCCAGAAGAGGGCATCAGATTTTTGTTAGGGATGGTTGTGAGCCACCATGTGGTTGCTGGGATTTGAACTCAGGACCTTTGGAAGAGCAGTTGGTGCTCTTAACTACTGAGCCATCTCACCAGCCTGAGATTCAAGTCTTGATCTACAGCTTATACCAATGCTTGCAAATGAGGTGATCTCTTTGCAGTACTTGGTATTTGCAGCCATGGTCAGAGCTCCTGGTAGAGACACAGTGACTACTTACAAAATCGACAACTGAGTAGGATTTGCTGTGCAGCAGCCACTGTGGCAAAAAAGGAAATGATTCTCACACAGTGATCATTCCTTGACTGCTTTCCATTTCTAATTTTAGTTCACAAGTAACCAATAAACATACACAGTTTGAGATTTACATTAGTCATTTTGCCTTGGAGAGATACTTAAGGGTCTAGGTTATAAAATTTGGCATATTTTATATTGCTTTTGGCTATTCCAAGTATTTTAAAAAGTGGTTTTTTTGTTTTTGTTTCTTTTTGGATTTTTTGAGACAGGGTTTTTCTGTATAGCCCTGGCTGTCCTGGGACTCACTTTGTAAATCAGGCTGGCCTCGAACTCAGAAATCTGTCTGCCTCTGCCTCCTGAGTGCTGGGATTAAAGGCTTGCACCACCACGCTCATCTTTTTTTTTTTTTTTTTTTTTTAATTAGAAAAGCTATTGAGCATTTATTTATTTATTTATTTATTTATTTATTTATTTATTTATTTATTTTATTTTTCCCTTGTTCCGGTCAACCCCGCCTCCGCTCGACCCCGCTCACTCCCGCTGCTCTGCTCGCTTCGGCCAGCCCCACTCGTAGCTCCTGCCATCCCCGCTTGCTCTGGCCGTCCCTGTTTGCTCCGCTCGCTCCGGACAGCCTTGCTCGCTCCAGTTGGTTTCTCCGGTCCAAGGATTCGTTTATTATTATTATTCATAAGTACGCTGTAGCTGACTTCAGACGCACCAGAGGAGGGTGTCAGATCTTGTTACAGGCGGTTGTAAGCCACCATGTGGTTGCTGGGATTTGAACTCATCACCTTCGGAAGAGCAGTCGGGTGCGCTAACCCGCTGAGCCATCTCACCAGCCCGAGCATCTGTTTATTAAGCAGTACATTTGATGCCTTAGGGAACAATGTGACTAGGTATCACTCCTGCTCTCATGTTCATTGCAGGTTTAGTGTGAATGTGTTCCAGTGTATAAGGAGGAGGTGACTGCAGTAACATGAGTTAAATGCACTAATAGAGATTTTGCTAAAAAGAGTACAGATAGAGCCTTATTGGTGAGTTGGAAAAGATTGTACTTTAGGAGGTGACCCATGCATTGATGATAAGCAGACAACACTTTGGGGATTGAAAAGGACTTTCCTAAAAAAAAAGCCTCAAACTGAACAACAAAAATCCCCCAAACCAAAACAGTCTCTCTGTAGAGGCATACTTCTGAAGTTTGGAGACTATGAAGGTTTCGAGTACTGGCTTTGGAGTAAAATTTGGGGGACATATCTGAGGCTTGTTCTTTTCTTTATTTGAAGTGATGTACTAGTTTCTTGGTCTCATGCCTTTATTTGAAGTGATGTACTAGTTACTTAGTTTCATGCCTTTATTCTCTGCAAAACAAGAATCCATAAAGCAATAGTTGTGACAATGAAATTAGTAAATGTAGAGCAGCTGTTTAAGCAAGTTTCACTAAATTCTATCACTATATAATGGGAGGAAATGATTCCCTCTCTGGATGGGTTTGAAAGAAATAACAAAGTAGTTGGGAGCTGGATGGTGTGGCTCTCATATGTGATTCTAGCACTTGGGGGGCAAAAGAAGGAGGATTGCTGAAACTTTGAGGCCACGCTGGAGTTTAAGGCTAACCTGGGCTACAGAATGAGATACTGTCTTAAAATAGACCAACAATGCCCTTTGTTAAAGTCTAACAAGGAATAGTTTGGAGCCAAATTGCTGTATTTACGGCCTTGAAATTTTTGTTAGAGAAACTGAATAGTCATCAAAAGATTCCAGATGGGTAAATAATGCCATATAGTTATGTTGTATAACAAATCAGTAATGAAAATGTTAAAGGGATAGTAGTAAAGAGATTCCAGTGGAAAATAAGAGACTTATTTGCATAGTTATGATGAAGAATGTTATTAAAAGAGGACAAGAAAGAATAGTTTGGTGAATTTTTCTTCATTTCTCACTAGGACCTTGTTAATGGTAGGTAAACACAGACTCACTTCCTTGCTCTGCTTTGAAAGAGAGAAATCCTATAATAGGAAGTGAAATCCAAATTGACATTTCCTAAAGAGACAATAAGGGAGGACAGCTGTTGTAAGGAAGAAGCCATTTTCAATTTTGTGCATTTCCAGTACATATAAACGCTTGTACTTATATATAAAAGAACCCATCCTTCCTCTGGTACTTGGGACAGGGAGTGCCAGGGAGGAGATAGAAATTTACGCCACCAGGTCACTGGTGCATTGGATAGTGTCAAACTTGATAGGTATTCCAAGGAAAGAAGGCAAAGAGCCTAATACATATTAGGCCTCTATAAATGCTCAAAGAAAATTTGTTTGAGTGAAATAACACAGGAGAGCATATGTATTTTAAGTGTGAGTCCAGAAAAGTAAACAGGTAGAAAAAAAAGAGTGGTAAGGAGAAAGCCAAGAGGAGAAAATTTGTGGTATGAGCTGATTCAGATCAGACTTTGCTGGCTAAATAATAATCCATATGGTGGACTCTCTATCCTGTTTAGTGCACATGTTTATATTTACAGTTGCATGCAGATATGTGTTTTGGTTGGTATACAGAAAAGTGAGTTTACCTTGTATGTTAATGGGCTTCCAATAGAATAGAAAACAGGAAGGCTATGTTCATGTATTATTGATACTCCATTTTCCTTGGAAGACTCTTCTCCATAGCTTCTACTGAAGATAATTCAAAATTAAATAATATTTTACTCTTTTCATTCAAAGGTAAAATATGAAGTAACAGAGGATGTATATACTTCCAGGAAAAAACAACACCAGACCATGATGCATTATTTTTGTGCACTAAATACTCTTCAGTACAAGAAGAAAATAGCTTTGTTAGAACCTCTACTTGGATACATGCAGGCTCAGGTAAATATGTCTTGGATTATATCTGTCCTAAAAGCCTTGTATTGAGCTTGATTTTTGTATTAACTACAAGGATATAAGAAACTGTTGTCAATAGACTTGTATTGTGGTTTTAAAAGTAATTTTAAAGACTCTCATGAGTGTCTTATTTTAAGAAGATTGGGCAAATGATTTTTCTTGCAAATGAAGATCTAAAATGTTTTAAATAAATGGAAATGCATTGTATTAAGACTTTCCCGGGGCTGGTGAGATGGCTCAGCAGGTAAAGAGCCCTGACTGCTCTTCCAAAGGTCCTGAGTTCAAGTCCCAGCAACCACATGGTGGCTCACAACCACCTGTAATGAGATCTGACACCCTCTTCCTGGTGTGTCTGAAGACAGCTACAGTGTACTTATATATAATAAATAAATCTTTTTTTGTTGTTTTGTTTTGTTTTGGTTTGGTTTAGTTTTTTTGAGACAGGGTTTCTCTGTGTAGCCCTGGCTGTCCTCGAACTCACTCTGTAGACCAAGCTGGCCTCGAACTCAGAAATCTGCCTGCCCCTGCCTCCCAAGTGCTGGGATTAAAGGCGTGCACCACCACAGCCTAGCAATAAATCTTTAAAAAAAAAAAAAAGACTTTCCCCACCACAGTTGGAGACAGGAGCAGAAAGCAGGTGAACTTAATCACTGGAACTTCTTTTCATTTTAAGCCTGAGAAAGAATGGGCAAGTTTGAACCAGACATAGTGGTGGACAGCTTTAATCTCAGCACTTGGAAGGCAGAGGCAGGTAGATTTTGTGAGTTCAAGGCCAGCCTGGTCTACAAAGAGAGTTAGTTCTAGGACAGCCAGGGCTACACAGAAAACTGTTTGAAAAACAAACAAACAAAAGGAAAAAGAAGGAGCAGGTTTGTATTTGTCCTATGTTCCTTGCATACTTCCTGAGTGACAAATACTAGATGAGGGGTCTGGAGAGGTGTGTCAGTGGTTAAGTTCACTTCTAGCATCTCTACGGTGGGGAATCTGTTTTCATTTGTAAACATTGCTTGGAAAATTACTAAGCAAATCCTCTTTTCTACGCTCTAGTGTTTAGAGAGAGAAAGGAGTTCCTCTATGAGCATGTGTCACATACATGAGGAACATCCATGTACATAAAATATTCAGTTGCCCCAAACAGTACACATTAAGAAAGAGGCTAGAAAATTGAGTTTTGGGAAATATATTAGTTCCTTAAAAACCAAGAAATTTGAATATCCTTTCAAATAAGTGTAAGAGTACTTATTTATTAACTAGTCATAGTAGCCTGAGGTCAGGGAAATACTTGAGGTCACCTTGGATTACAAATAAGACTTTATGTCAAATAACAACAGCAGAGTGCCTAAAATATGTGAAAGGATGTATAGTGGAGTTGAATTCTCCTTTCCTTAATGGCTCTGTGTCTGGTAGATATCGTAAACCTCCACCTGTTATTGCACAAATTCAACAACCCACTATCATTCGTATGTAATTCTATCCTAGAAATTGCTGATGTGATTTTCTCTAACTATTTTTTTGTGGGTATATTTGTGTTGTACAATCTTTTGCTCTTCTTCCACCTCAGATAAGTTTCTTTAAGATGGGTTCTGAAAATCTCAATGGACAACTGGAAGAATTCTTAGCTAACATTGGAACAAGTGTACAGAAGTAAGTATTTTGTTTTCACTAAAATGAAATTATGTCAGTAAGTTAATAGCTAACTACCATAATTTAAATATTTAGAACTTAATTTCCTAAGGGTTAGTTTTCCTGTCATGAAGTGTATTTCTCAGCTTTATTGCTAAATTGGTAAATTTCTACTATCTTCTCTAGAATGTAGGCTCTGGCTTTCATAACACTGTGAAATTTGATGACAGTTTTAATGATAGAAAGCTAGCTTTTGTATCTGAATGATATAAATACATAAGAGTAATTATCCATAAGTAAATTTTTCTTTAAAATTTCATTTGTAAACATTGCTTGGAAAATTACTAAGCAAATCCTCTTTTCTACGCTCTAGTGTTTAGAGAGAGAAAGGAGTTCCAATCACCTTTGATGTGTGAGTAGCAGTGCTGTTAATCTGAGGCAAGGAGAAAGATGAAATTTAGGATTTTTCATTTTATTTTTTGCAGTGCTTGAACACAGGTCAGTGCTATACCACAGAGAAGTTTGAAAATTAATTTATAGTTGGGTATTTGGTTACTTTATTAGTGTTCAAATTTGTTATTGTTCCCAAAATATCTTAAGTTTTAAAAATTATTTAAAATGATTTTGTTATTTTCACCATCCTATAGTTGCTTCTTTAAAAAATTAAATATTTGGGTAAATAGGATTGATAAGACATTATTTGTTAGTTGTGACTAGTAGTAACTAATCTGTTCTCTGTATTAGTGTTCGAAGAGAAATGGATGGTGATGTAGAGACCATGCAGCAGACAATAGAAGACTTGGAGGTGGCCAGTGACCCTTTATATCTGCCTGACCCAGATCCCACCAAGTTTCCCATCAACCGAAATTTAACCCGAAAGGCTGGATACCTAAATGCTAGGAAGTAAGAGAACTATTGTTATCTTCATATTACACCTTGTAATAGCAAATGAATATAATTTATAATTAATACTGTTTGCTGGATTGTTTTGGTCTTACTAAAGGTTGACACTTTTTGTCCATTTTATGTATGTATTTGTATTTGTATATGTGTGTGTGTGTGTGTGTGTGTGTGTGTGTGTGTGTACACATGCTATAGCATAGTTTAGGAGTGGAAGTGAGTGGACAGCTTGCTGGAGTTGGCCCTCTCTTTCCTCCATGTGGGTGTTTGGGATAGAATTGAAATCACCAGGTTTGGCAGGAAGTGCCTTTAAGCATTATGACATCCTGGCAACCCAAGGCAACATTTTAGTGTGGTGTGTTTATATAAGCTGTTGACACATGGAGGCACATGAGAACTTTAAAAATCCTACCTTCATGTTTATAGAATTATTTGAATTTATAAAAGGGATAAAACTGATTTGAGTCTAAGCCTATCATGTTACTAAATATTAATACTTAAATATGTGCTTTTATCAAGTAAACATTGAGTTTTCATTTGAAAATAACCATGCTTCCCCTTGCCTTCTTCTTTTTTTTTTTTCCCTTGTTCCGGTCAACCCCACTCGCTCTGCTCGACCCCACTCGCTCTGCTCGACCCTGCTCGCTCCGGCCAGCCCTGCTCGCTCCGGTGCCCCCGGCCGGCCTGCCGGCCCGCTCGCTCCGATTGGCTCTGCTTGCTCTGGTTGGCCCCACTCGCTAGCTCCGGCCGGCCCCGTTCAGCCCCACTCGCTCCAGCCTGCTCGCTCCAACCGTCCCTGCTCGCTCCGGCCATCCCCGTTTACTCCAGCCGTCCCCGTTCGGCTCCGCTCACTCCGGTTGGTCTCTCCAGTCCAAGGATTAGCTGACTTCAGATGCACCAGAGGAGGGCATCAGATATCATTACGGGTGGTTGTAAGCCACCATGTGGTTGCTGGGATTTGAACTCATCACCTTCGGAAGAGCAGTCGGGTGCTCTTACCTGCTGAGCCATCTCACCAGCCCCCCCTTGCCTTCTTTTTATTCTCATCAATTTTCAGTGCTGGGTTGGAACTCAGACCCTTGATCATCCTAGGCACACACGGTCCCATCGAGTTAAATCCCTGGCCTTCACTTGATGATGTGATGGTGAAGTAGATTAACCCTAGAAATACAATGGAATTTCTTCCTTTTATACTGAATGTAACTTGGATTTTTGGTGTATCATTGTAACAGTTGAAACTTATTTTCTAGCCTTATTTTTGAAACTACAAACATTCACACCAGTGTGTCAACATGTACAAAATCACTTAGAGTCTGAAAACGTAATACATTTTCTTGACATCTTGGTGCCTTTCTGCAAGTTGTTTTGTTTTCACATGCTGTTTCTTGTATCTGCAAATGACAAATTATTGTTTAGGTGTCATTATTGAAATTATCAATGTACTTTCTTTAGTAAAACAGGCTTGGTGTCATCTACCTGGGATAGACAGTTTTACTTCACGCAGGGTGGAAACTTAATGAGTCAAGCCCGTGGAGATGTGGCAGGAGGCCTAGCCATGGACATAGACAACTGTTCAGTGATGGCTGTGGACTGTGAAGACAGACGATACTGTTTTCAGATCACTTCTTTTGATGGAAAAAAGTTAGTATTTTTCTGCTGCTAAATAAGACACATTTTAAAATAAAATGCTGAATAATTCTTTTTATTTCATACAGACATTTAGAATTACTATGAATTAAGGTAATTTGCTTTCTAATTTAATAGACACGAGTTCAAATTTTTTCTGACTTAAATGACTTTAAAAATTATTTATATTTTTTATTCGTATTGCCTTCACATGTGTCTGTGTGAGGGTGTTGGGTCCTCTGGAACTAGAGTTGTGAGCTGCCATGTGGGTTCTGGCAATTAAACCTATATCTTCTGAAAGAGCAGCCAGTGCTCCTAACCACTGAACCATCTTTCCAGCCCGCTTTAATGACTTTTTTTTTTTTTTAAAGATTCATTTTATTTATTATATGAAAGTACACTGTAGCTGTCTTCAGGCATTCCAGAAGAGGGCGCCAGATCTCATTAAGGATGGTTGTGAGCCACCATGTGGATGCTGGGATTTGAGCTTATCACCTTCGGAAGAGCAGTCGGGTGCTCTTACCCGCTGAGCCATCTCACCAGCCCCTAATGATTTTTTTTTAAGAGTTTGAAGTTAACAAAACAACAAATGGTGCAAGCCTGAGACTTGATGTTTGAGAGTCATCACTGAAAAGCCCTGCATAGTGCCAGGAAGACAGTGGAGTTAGATGCCAGAATGGGCTGTTACTTAACTCTGTGTTCTTGGACAGGTTACTTAAAAACCCTCTGAGCTCCATTTTTCTATATATCACATGTAGGCAGAGGAGTTGTACCTTCAATTATTGTGAGGAATAGAAATCTAACATACACAATGTGCCCATATGTGATGTGTAGAATCTTTTTTTTTTTTTGAGACAGGGTTTCTCTGTGTAGCCCTGGAACTCACTCTGTAGACCAGGCTAGCCTTAAACTCAGAAATCCACCTGCCTCTGCCTCCTGAGTCCTGGGATTAAAGGTGTGCGCCACCATGCCCGGCATGATGTGTAGATTCTAACAATAGTCTTTTTTTGAAATGTTAGTCCGTTATGTTTGATTAGGTTATTTTTTATCCATTATTTTTTATCATGCCCTTTAAAAAGTTCTATTACCTTTGTGCTAAATTATTTATAGCAATTTGTTTCCTTCTAGGTTTTTTTGTTTCAAGACAGAGTTTCTCTGTTTTGGAACTCACTCTATAGACCAGGCTGGCCTCAAACTCAGAAATCTGCCTGCCTCTGCTTCCTAAGTGCTGGGATTCCTTCTAGTTTTTATTCTGAGTACATTTTCCTTTCTTTCCCCTCCCCATTCTCATCTCCATCCCCTCACTTCTTCCCCTTGATCCCATGGCCTTGAGCAATCTAGGCAGGTCTCTGTCATTGAGCTAGAGCCATGGACTTTTTGTGACGTATTTTTAGAAGTTGTCTAGTCTGGCCTTCAATGTGCCGTTCTTTTACCTTAGTCTCCAAAGTCATTTAGCACTGTGTGTTACCATTCCTGGTCTAAGTATGTTTTTTTTTTTTTTTTTTTTTTAAATTACTGAAGGATATTTTACATACATAAAATAGAACTGTATCCATTTAAAAAAAAAGACAATTTATAAGACTGGAGAAATAGTTAAGCTGTTAAGAACAGTTGCTACTCTTACAGAGGATCCAGCTTTGGTTCTGAACACCCACCTCCAGTGGATCAAAACTCCCTGTAGCTCCAGCTACAGGCAATCTGACACCATTTTCTGGTCTCCAAGGGCTCCTGTACACAGTGTGGTGCACAAAAACTCACATACATAAAGTAAAATAAATATTTTTTTAAAAAGCCATTCTAATCTTTCAAAAACCATACAACATAGTTTAAACATTTTCCTAATGATACCTATTTAAGTTAGCTGAGATTGATTTTGACCTTTGAACTTCCTTATTTATTATTTAGAAGAAGAAACTCCTGGGTTCTCTGAAAGTCATTTTTTTCTTCTATCATATATATGTATCTTTCTTCATAAAAGATAGTTTTGCTGACTTACCTTAGCCACATGATTGTTTTCCTAGTCCTACAGACATATAATGAATGTCGGTGCTGTGTATTAATTAAAGTTTCTGTTTTCTATTAGCACAATTAGCAGATTGCTAACATGTTACTACTAGTATTTACATTGTTGTATTTTTAGTTTTTGCTAATGCTTGGCATGGTTTCCCATTTTTCCTGATAAGATAGAAAGTTAGTAAAATTAAAAATTTCTCTTAAAATACCACATTTCTGTGATGGTTCATATGTTAGAATTTTTATTTAAACTTTTTAAGGGAGAAAGTGTCAATAATGAAGTTAATATTTTCTGGTTAGATCACCAATAGAAATGGTAGTAAGTTGAAGTGCATTTCTCTTCTACATTCTGTCTTTTGAGAGCTAGTGTTGCCATTTGCTTCACGTGTAGGGTTGTAGATAGTCCTGCTGCTGCTGCTGCTGGGCTTCTTTTCCTGAAGTCCTTACATCACCTGTACTTGTGTTTGTTATTTAATTTTAAAGTTGAGGCTAAAACTTTGCATTTGTTTTCTTCCTAGATCTTCAATTTTGCAAGCAGAGAGTAAAAAAGACCATGAAGAGGTAGACATTTTTTTAATAAAGTTTTTTTGTTTGTTTGTTTTTTGTTTTTTTGAGACAGGGTCTCTTTGTGTAGCCTTGGCTGTTGTGGAACTCATTCTGTAGACCAGGCTGGAAATCTACCTGCCTCTGCCTCCAGAGTGCTAGTAATAAGTAAATTTCTTCAGCAACATTTAAAATTAGCCTTATTTTGTTTCCTTTCTATGGTTTTGTTTTATTTTTCTATTATAAATACATAGTGTATGTATAATAGAAACTTTAGGGAAATCCTAGTTAATCTGTTCTCAACTAGCATTCTTAGTTTTCTAACAGATTTTTGTAGCTGGAAAAATCTTAAACACCATTTCAGTACTGTCTTAAAGTGTTATATTTGGCAGTGACCTTCTGAGTGTCACCTTCTGGCAGGCATAGTACTGTGAGCTGGCAGTTTGTTTATTCTCCGTTCTCACCAACCTTTGGGAGCTACTTAGTGCAGCTGGAACATGGTGGCAGCAGAGGCGGTACACAAGGAAGCAACGCAGGCTTAGAATAGTGGGAAAATGAAACACAGAAAAACAAAGATTTGGGAATCTCTGTTCTTCACAAGCCTTTCAGTTTTGGCTCCAGTGTTACTTCTATTATACTACATATGGAGGGTAAGGTGCTGTTAAGACTGATACTTTCAAAATGGTTTTTAGAAATAATCTTCATTTTATTTAGTATTATAGTTTTATTAGTAAAAGTCAGAGTTAGAAAGTCTTAGAGACTTACATGTATTTATTTCTCATGGGAAAGAATAGTTTTGGTTTTGAGGACATAGATGTTTCTGCTATTTGCATGGTTTACCAACAGTAGTTTTGTGAGGCCTGTCAGGCATTGGAATCCTCAAGAGTGAAGTAGAAGATGTGGAATAGTGTTTTCTATTTTGAAAAAGGAAGATATATAAGGTACATTCTCCAGAAAGAATTTGTATTTTAATTTTTTACATAGGTATTATGGTAACTGAGCTCAGACTACCATGTTTGGTGGGAACTAAGGGAGGAAGTAATATAAAAAAATAAATGTATGCTATTGAGTTATGATTGAACAGGATTGCTATTTATTTCATTGCATAGATAACATTTCTTTTAAAATAGTTCAGTCTGAAGATTTCTCACACGCATGTTTATAGCAGGTCTCACATGCATGTTTATAGCAGGTCTCACACGCATGTTTATAGCAGGTCTCACACGCATGTTTATAGCAGGTCTCACACGCATGTTTATAGCAGGTCTCACACGCATGTTTATAGCAGGTCTCACATGCATGTTTATAGCAGGTCTCACACGCATGTTTATAGCAGGTCTCACATGCATGTTTATAGCAGGTCTCTTGTTTTTGTTTTGTTTGTGGTGCTGGGGATTGAATCTAGGGGCTCATATATTTTGTTAAATAAAGTATGTGCTCTATCACTGAGTTACAGCCCCACTGCCAAGATGTTTTCTTATGAAAACTTTGTGCTGCTTCTAATAAAAATTCTGTTTCAGTTTAATATATAACTGCCTTCCTTAGTAGAAAGGCTCTATTAAAAAAACATTAGGAATAATGCTTATTTTTTTTTCTTTTCAGTGGATCTGTACAATAAACAATATATCTAAACAAATATATTTGAGTGAAAATCCAGAGGTAATATTTTTATTTTGTTATCCATAACTATCAGAATGAAATAATTTTGTGATTTATATGGCTTGTATTAATTGACTCATTTCTCAAGTTCTGTAATCTCAAGTATAGAATCCATATGATTCTGTTTGGGTAGCTACAATGTACCACGATGTATTGTTTGTTACAGAGCTGTTATTGCAAAATGTACTAAAATCAGTTACTCAGCTGGTATTGACAATTAACTTCATGTTGAGTGTCGTGGAGTAGGTACAGTTTAGGAAGAACTCCTTGGCCTCCCAGGACTGACTATGGAAAGTCAGGGTGGAGGCAGGCTGTGTGACAGTTTTTCTATAACATGTTGTGATTAGAAGCACATGGTTAAAAAAATGTACATGGTGATTACTTACCGGTTTACATTTTGAGAATGCTAGGATTAGTGAGGACTTTGTTTTAGAGAAAATTCTTCTGTAGAGATGATGGATTCCTGTGCTAAGATTTGTTTAAGGAAAACAGGAGATACTAAAAACTAAATAAAGCTCAGATACAGAAGTTACATGTGGATAGAACTAGCAGTGTAAATGTAAGTTTTTGGTGTAAAATAGAAAATTGAAGTGTTCACTCAGATCATGTGGAAATCTTGTTCAAATAAACCTTATGATTTTGGTACATCTTTAATAATGCAGCCTGAACTCTCAGTTTGCAAATTATTCTTTTTAGTAGCAAGGGTTTCAAACCTGGTAAACCTCAGCTTGTAAACTTAGCCATAGTTACAGTTCGAGCATGCAGGTAGAATCCAAGGGTCCCAGTAGCTGAAAGAATGGAGTGAGAGGATGGAGGGAGTCTATTTTGTATCTGAGTTGGGAAAGGACTTGGTCCTAGACAGGAGCTGTCTAGGCTGCTGGTAAGACATGGCTTGGCTGTGCTGTAAACCAGGTACTTCTTAGAGCCAGGTAGGGATTGGTAGTTTTACTTGAAAGTCTTAGTCCTAAGCTCCCCCCACACCCCCAAGACAGGGTTTCTTGGATCTGCCTGTCTTTACTTCCCCCAGCCCAGATTAATGGCATGTGCCACCATCCTAGCTTAAGTTACTATTGTTGTAATGGGGGATTTGATAGGAAGGTCTAGACAAGTTAGTAAAAGGTAATGAAGAAAATGATAAAGATTATTTCCAGGTTTTCAAAGACTTTCATTTAGAAAAAAAAAAGAATTTCATTTTTGTTAAAATGCAATACCATCAAGTATATTCATAATAGTGTTACAAATTAATAATTATATTCTAGAAGAATTCTTTATATTTAAATGAATGGCCTACTCCTAAATATTTTTGTTCTGTAAAATATTTTAAATGACTAGGCAGTGTGCTAGGTGATAGCAGTACAAACCTTAATCCAAAATAACTGGTAGCTAAAAATTAATAGAAAAAGAATATACTTCTGTTATGAATGTTAGGAGAAAGAAATTAGAATTATAGCAACTAGAATTATCTTGAATTATAGGAAGTTCACAATGTTTGAGATTAATGTACGTTACCAATAAGGTCAGAGAATGGAAGTACCTCAATAACTTCAGTTTATATTTTAAGCACAGCTCAAGAGCTTACTAACAGTTTTGAGAGTTACATCAAACATTTAGTTTCTTACATTATTAACACTAACTCTTTTTTAAAAAAATAAACCAAAATAGGAAACTGCTGCACGAGTGAATCAGTCTGCTCTAGAAGCTGTCACTCCTTCCCCATCTTTCCAGCAGAGACACGAGAGCCTGCGTCCAGGAGGGTGAGTTAGTGTATGGGTTTATTTAAAGTGTTAGCTAACTCTCTGATTTGAATAGTACTATTGCCAGGCAGTGGTGGCGCATGCCTTTAATCCCAGAACTTGGGAGGCAGAGGCAGGCAGATTTTGAAAGTTCGAGGTCAGCCTGGTCTATAGAGTGAATTCCAGGACAGCCGGGGCTACACAGAGATACCCTGTCTCAAAAAACCAAAAAAAGAAACAAAAAAACAAAACAGTACTACTTAGATGAGTAGTAAATCATCTCTGAATAACAGAGGCATATTTTCAAAATAATAAATTTACTAATAAGGGCACAGGCCAGAGGTGGAGAATCACAAACCTGGAGCTCACTGATTTGGTAGGCTGACTGGCCA
Source organism: Mus minutoides (assembly GCA_902729485.2). Classification (NCBI taxonomy): domain Eukaryota; kingdom Metazoa; phylum Chordata; class Mammalia; order Rodentia; family Muridae; genus Mus; species Mus minutoides. The sequence goes on from LR749882.1 coordinate 731,240, forward strand.
GTAAGTTCCTTGAATCTGTACCCCAGTACTGTGTTTGCAGATGCATGCTGCCATGGGCAGCTTTATTTTCCTTTTCCTTTATTACTATTATTAATTATTTTATTTATGAGTATTGAAGATGAAAACCCAGGTTCTCACTGGGCATTGGTGTCATATGCCTTTAATCCCAGCACTTGGGAGGCTGATGCAGGTGGATCTCTGTGAGTTTGAGGCCAGCCTGGTCTACAGAGTGAGTTGTAAGACATCAAGGGTTACACAGTAAGTAATACTGTGTTGAAAACCAAAATAAAAAAGAATGAAAACAGGTTTTCCTGCTTAGACAACAGGCACTTTACCAGCTATGTCATCTCTCTAGTCCCAGTTTATGTTTTTTAATTGGGAAGAAAGGAATCCTTTACTAAATAAATAGCTAGCTCATTTGGGGTTAAGTTTTTACTCTTTGAGTCAGGGTCTTGTTTTGTAGACCAGGCCAAGCCAGAACTTGTGATCTACTGCCTCCACTTCTGTTGGTCTTCTGTATCTGTTAAAGGTGTTAGGATAATCAAATGTCAAATCCTGAGTGTTAGGATTACAGAAAGGTAATGTTTTTTATTGGAGTTTGATTTATACTCTCATTCACTTAAAATATTGCTTTCTTGTAGTCTGCTAAGCATTGAGCTTTTGAAAGAAAAAAACTAAATTCAGTGCCTTGTTTTCCTTCGTGGTTAGACAATCTCGGCCACCAACAGCTCGAACCAGCAGTTCAGGATCCTTGGGATCAGAGTCTACAAATTTGGCTGCCCTCTCTCTAGATTCTCTTGTTGCTCCAGATACGCCAATACAGTTTGATATAATTTCTCCTGTGTGTGAAGATCAGCCTGGCCAGGCAAAAGCCTTTGGTCAAGGAGGCAGGTGAGTAATGACGTCAGAAAGCCAATGTGCTATGGTTTATAAGATTTATGATCCCATTTATAATACATTTCTGTATCAGCTATGCTGTCTTTTGTGTAGTTGCCTAACAACATTTTCATAGGGTAGAAACATACAGGTTTTTCTGTTGGTCTTCTGTATCTGTTAAAGGTGTTAGGATAATCAAATGTCAAAAAATTTAATTCTGAATTGCTTATCAAGCCTATTAGATATTTGCCCTTCAGTTGCAGAAGTGGTAGTTCTATCTTTAGGTTGTGACACTATTTTAAAAATTCTATGTCAGAATAAGGGGCTGTGGATGTAGTTCAGTTGGTAGAGTGCTTGCCTAGCATGCATATGAAGCCTTGGATTCAATCTCTGGTACCACATAAAACCTGGGCAGGTTTACCTCATGCCCGCACTGGTAGTTACTTGCTAGTTGAGAGAGAGTAGGAGAGTCAAAAACTCAAGATTTTCTTGGCGAGATAGCAAATTCAAGTCTGGCTATATAGCAAATTCAAGTCTGGTTTGGACTATATGAGATCCTTTCTTGCTGCTGCTGTTGATGATCATGGTGAAGTCATGTCAGAGTACTAAATTTCTTTTTAGGGGGACTGGGTAGAGAAATGACTCAGAAGTTGAGAGTGCTTACTGTTCCTGCAGAGTATCAGGTTCAGTTCATAGTACCCAGGTATAGTAGGTCACAACTACTTCTAACTCTGTTTCCAGGGGATCCAACCGTCATCTGGCCTCCATAAGTTCCTGGATGTATGTGGTGCACAATATCTTATATAGACAAATACACATAAACATAAAGAAATGAAACTATGGCAAATCATTAAGGAGGTTGGGTACTTAATACATTAAATTTGGATCTGACAGAATTATGAAAACCTGTGTAAATGTATTACATATGCATAACATTTGATACAATATGCCAAGCTGATATGAAAGAAATCAGAATTGGGCTGGAGAAATAGATTGGCAATTAAAAGCAATTGCTATTCTTGCAGAGGATCCAGGTTCACTTCCCAGTACCCACATGGTAGCTCACAACCATCTGTAATTCCAACTCTAGGGGATCTGAGGACCTTTTTCTCTGTAGGCACTGGACATATAAATAATGCATAGTCATACACATGGGTACTCATCTATACACATACAGTAAGATTAAATAAATCTTTTTCTTAAAAGATCAATATCCTCTATTTTTTTGTGTCAGTATGTTTATATGTTTACAGAGGCACACATACATTTATGTGCATGCTTGTGGAGGTTAGAAGACAATTCAAGTGGTGTTATTAGCTAGCCACCTTTTTGATAAAGAATCTCCCACTGCCCTGGAGCTTACCAAGTAGGTTGGATATTCAGTGAGCTCCAGGCATCTCTCCATTTCTGCCTCCCCAGAGCTGGGATTGCAAGTGTGTGCAACCTTGTTTGGCCGTGTGTGTGCGTGTGTGTGTGTGTGTGTGTGTGTGTGTGTGTGTTGGGGGATTTTATGACAGTGTTTCTCTGTGTAGTCCTACCCATCACTCTGTAGTCCAGCCTGGCCTCTTACTCAGAAATCCACCTGACTCTGCCTTTCTGGTGCTGGGAATAAAGCCACATACCACTATTTTTGGTTGCTTGGCTTTTTTACATAGGGTTTGGGGGTTGAACTCAGGTTGACTGAGCCATGTCCTTAACTCCTACCCTGTTTTCTTAATGCCATTATTTTAGACCACTTCTTATAAGGCTTCCTTTGAATTGAACTTTCTTCTCCCATCTTTGTGATTGTGCCAGAAGCTAAGAACAGGAATGGGCGAAGTAGCTTTTATCTTTGGTTTACTTTTCTTCTTGCATTGGTACTTAAATCTTGAGAAATAGAGTTTTGTTTTCTCTCACTCTGTGGTGCTGGGGATCAAACCCAGGCTTTATGTGCATCCTAGGCAAGCCCTCTTAGTACTTACGGATATCTGTACATTTAATACTTACACATAGACCCAGGAAATACAGTTCATGAAAAAAAGAAATACATGTTTTGAACTAAACAGTGTTCAGATCTTTATAGTTAACTTGCAAATTGTACTTAAAGAATCCAGATTTGGGATTTTACAGTTCTAGGAAATTGCTGGCATTTTCTCAAGACTCCAATATTGTCATCACATTGGTCTTCCTCTATGTTGGTTTGTTTAAATTAGAAAACTTTTAGAAAATAGCTTAATGTGAGGATTGTTGTGTGTAGTTAAATTTATACCTACTGAATAAAACACAGCAACAAAGGGCTATGATAGATACATTAGTTAGTGCAGACACTGGGTTTGGCCTGTTTCTCAGTGTTAGAGTGAATATTTCTTATTGGTCATTAGCAGAGTGAGACATTCTAGAGCTTTTCTTTGTAAACCTGTGAAGTTTTATGATTCAGTCTTTAATTCTGTTCTCTCCTATGTGGCCTTTGGTGACATTTATTCATATTTTTTCCTGAACTTTAGGCGTACAAATCCATTTGGAGAATCTGGAGGAAGCACAAAATCAGAACCGGAAGGTAGAACAGACGGCAGTATTCATTCTAGAGTGACCCAGTAGTAAGCTTGGAAATGTGTCATTTGCATTTGTTCTGCTGCTATCCTCAGTTTTGATGTTTTTACTTCAGAATCTTTACTCATAGTATTCTTTTTTTTTTTTCTAAAAAAATATTTATTTATTTAATATGTTTAAGTAGAGTGTTGCTGTCTTCAGACACACCAGAAGAGGGCATCAGATCCCATTACAGATTGTTGTGAGCCACCATGTGGTTCCTGGGAATTGAACTCAGGATTTCTGGAACTGCAGTCAGTGCTCTTTAACTGCTGAGCCATCTTTCCAGCCCTCTCATAATATTTTTAAGGCAACCAGAACCTAATCTGAATTGAGATGTAACTCATACAAGATTATAGAATGTCATAGACATTTGGCCTCATTGTCAAATTCTTAGTACCTAAACTATCTCTTAAGCTTTTATGAAAAAAAAAATGTCTGCCTTTTTTAATCCTCCCACCCCAGGATCCTTGACTTAACTAACCCTGGGCAGTTGGCTTGGAAAGCTTTCCCTCTGGTTGAGTGGGTTTTAAGTCCAATTAGAGAACTGTTACCACCAAGATATGTGTATACTATTGTACCTGAGGATTATCGTGCCTTGCTGGTAGTGTTTGTGGTTTGTAGGCATCATAGCTGGGAAGAACTGTTGGTTCCTCCCTCTTTTGGAAGGTTGTGTGGTGTCTTTTAGTACCATGAAAGCTAATTCTCAGGGAAGAGGCAGTTCAGCTCAGGGATCTCTGGGCCAAACATTTATGTTTATAAATGTCATATTCTGTGGACTTCTGATGCCTTTGAAGACTATCTACCCAAAGCATTTCTGAACTGTTAAGCCTTGACTACTCTCAGCCATTTCTAACTGAAATATCTCAGAAACATCCTCTTAATTTACTCAGAACCACGAGAAGTTAAAGAAAGGACTGAAGGAGCTGAAGGTGTCTGCAACCCCATAGGAAGAAAAATATCAACCAACTAGACCTCCCAGACCTCCCAGGGACTAAACCACCAACCAAAGACTACATACACATGGCAGGGACCCATGGCTCTAGTTGCATATGTAGCAGAGGTTGGCCTTGTTGGACATCAATAGGAGGAGAGGCCCTTGGTTCTGTGAAGGCTGGATGCCCCAGTGTAGGGGAATGCCAGGATGGGAAAACAGGGGTGGGTGGGTAGGGGAACACCCTCATAGAAGCAGGGGGAGTGGGGATGGGATAGGAGGTTTCCGGAGGGGGAATCAGGAAAGGGGATAACATTTGAAATGTAAATAAAATATCTAATAAAAAATACTAAAAAAAAGGGAAAAAATTAAGAACCATGAGTTTGATATCTGGTTCTTAACTCATATTGCTTAATTATCTAAAAACAGTTTATAATAGCAGTCTAACACATCCATAGGTTGCCATTCAAATTCCTGATAGCCCTGTGGATAATCATCATTTGGAGGTCTTTGTTGTATATTAAACGGATAGACTAAAGTTTGTTTTCTTTTTTTTTTTTTTTTTTTTGGTTTTTCGAGACAGGGTTTCTCTGTGTAGTCCTGGCTGTCCTGGAACTCACTTTGTAGACCAGGCTGGCCTCGAACTCAGAAATCCACCTGCCTCTGCCTCCCGAGTGCTGGGATTAAAGGCGTGCGCCACCACGCCCGGCTAAAAGTCTAGATTTTTTGTTTTTGTTTTTGTTTTTCGAGACAGGGTTTCTCTGTATAGCCCTGGCTGTCCTGGAGCTCACTTTGTAGACCAGGCTGGCCTCAAACTCAGAAATCCTCCTGCCTCTGCCTCCCGAGTGCTGGAATTAAAGGCGTATGCCACCACCGCCTGACTTAAAGTTTGTTTTCTAATAACCTTTGGTTGGCTTTCTCTAATTTTTTCTTCTGTCTCTACCTGAGTATTTTCCTTAATTGAACATTTAAATTCCTCCTTTAAGGCCTGTGCTCATGCTTCATATCTCTCCTTCTGTCACTCTTCCTGTTCCTTGAGTTCCTGTATTCACTGTTCAAGGTTCTGCTTCCACTTTTTGATTTTTTTCTTTATATTGCAATTCTGGTAATCTGCTGTTCATTTTATTTTGATTGGTTACTTTTAAAAGTTATTCTCCAAGTCTTGCTTTCAGTCCTCATTATTTTCTCTGCTGCTCAGTCTGATCTATGAGCTGCTGTATCCTTTGTTCTAGCATCTTTTCTAGTTCCTGTCTCCCACCTTTATTTTCATCTGTCTCTTATTCTGATCTATAATTTCCTGTGTTTTCAATTCTAGTGTTTCCTCTATGCCACATTGCCAAGTCTTACATTTTCTTTCTGTTGTTGATGCGCTCTTTAATTTTCTATATTTTCTGTTCTAAGCCCCACTTCCATAATCTTAGCTTCTCTTTATATTGTAATTCTAATATCGCAGCATCGGCCTTATTTTGATTTGCTAGCTTTAGTAAATTATCTTCTAGACTTCGCTTCCAAATTTCATCTCTATGTCCTTGCTGTTCAGTCTGATCTGTGAATTGTCGAATTCTTGTTTCAAGTGTTGGTTCCAGCTCCTGTCTCCAACCTTCATTCTCCTCTTTCTGTTGCTTATTTTAACCAATACAATCCTGAACCTATAGTTTCCTCTAGGCCATGTTGCTAAGTCTTAGGCTTATCTCTCTGTTGTTCAGTCTCATCTATGAACTTCAGAAATTTCTGTTCTAGCATCTCTTCCAGCTGCTTTCTCTATCCTTCATTCTCCTCTTTCTGTTGATTATTTTGACCTATTAAATCCTGATCCTTTAGTTCTAGTGTTACTTGTAATCTGTTTTCTAAGGCAAAACATTTTTTTATCTAGGGCCCTGTCTTTTGAGAAGACATAGTAAATCAAGAGAATAAATATTGCAGTACTGCTAAATAAGGTGTCTATTTCCTTTAAATCCATCCCTGTCAAACCATTTAAAATACCATTACATAAAGCCCAAAAGATATTTATTGTGTTTCTCATCTTTCAGTATCAAAAGGTTATATGTCTGTCTTTATATCAATGTTTTACCCAATCCGGAGCCCTTTGTATCTTTGTTTCCCTCTGTTGTTTGATTCATAACAGTGCAGTCCTCTCTGTTTCTTTTTTTTTTTTTTTTTTTTCTCGAGACAGGGTTTCTCTGTGTAGCCCCGGCTGTGCTGGAACTCACTTTGTAGACCAGGCTGGCCTCGAACTCAGAAATCCACCTGCCTCTGCCTCCTGAGTGCTGGGATTAAAGGCGTGTGCCACCATGCCCGGCCTCTCTGATTCTTTTATTCACAGGGTGGGGCTGAGTGTAGAAAAACCCTCATCATCAGTGCCCCTATTTGGGTTGCAGCTGGCAGCAGTGTGCGCTTGTGTGCTGATCTCAGGTAACCTGCAGTGCAAGCAAGAAGTCTGGAGATCCAGTCTGGCTGTCAGTCCTATGTAAAAATGGCATTCCAGGGGGTGGGGTAGGGCGTAGATATGGGGAAGTGAACACAGAAAGGCTCTCCTGGGTGTAGATGCCCAGCTTCAAGCTGGGGTGCTGCCCCTGGCCATAGCTCTCTGCCTGGGGTTGGGGGAGGGATCTCTGTTTTTCTCTGTAGGCCCCTCAGAGCCAGTCAGCTTACAATCCACACTGCTGCAGCCTAGATTGCTGCCCGAGCCACATTGGGGGTGGGGAGATTGGAAGGCAGTGAACGTTTATCTCAGGTTAGTTGAGTTCAAGACAGTACACTGTTGCAGTAAATCTCCAACCTAATTGGGCCAATCTGCCACTACACTATATTCCCCATCTATGAGATCCCTTATCACTTGCAGTTTCTCCAGGCCTCGTGCTTCTGTTTTCCTTCCATCCCCCCCCCCCCTGTCTTTTCCCTAAAACTTTTCAGCTCCACCTTCCCTTTTCTGCCCAATCACTGACTCTAGCCTTTATTTTACAAGTTAAGGTGGGGAGAAGGTTCACAAGAAGTCACCTGAGTATGTGATTCTCTCCTTGTCCTAGGCAACCCCTCCTGGGAAAGCAGAATTAGCATCGAATTACAAATAGCACCAGGGCAATCCACAGCAGCCTGTAAATACAGTAAGCACACATTCTATGGGCTGCATGCATAAATTTACAGGATATAAAAAAGCATGCATAGAGGCAAATTGGGACAACTTGTCTTTTGGATAATGATTATCAATTTTGCCTGAAAAATTTGCACATCCAATAGGCCAGATATCAGTATTCTGCAATAATCAATTTAATTGCTGTTGGAATAAGGAATATTTCATCAGGTTCTTTCCCAAAATACTTTTGTGATTCTGTCCTACAATTTTGTATTAACACAGCAACAGCTTCATAATAGGGTATTAAAAGAGCAAAGGTCACAGTCAGCTATTAGTTGGAACACAGGACTCCCAAGGTAGGAGCTAGAGAAAGCACCCAAGGAGCGGAAGGGGTCTTCAACCCTCTAGGTGGAAGAATAACATGAACTAACTAGTTCCCCCTGTGCTCATGTCTCTAGCTGCATATATGGAAGAAGATGGCCTAGTTGGCCATCATTGGGAGGAGAGGCCCCTTGGTNAGAATTATATAAAATGCTATCATAATTTAGAGATATCTTTAGAGACCTGTTTCCCTGTGTAAGCTCATGCCTTGTGTTGTTGTTCTGAATGACTACAGTGTTACCAATGTTACAAAATTTTAATCATACTCAATAACTTATAAGCCAATAAGTCTATAACCAAGACATACAGAATATATTTATACATTTAAACCCAGTTAGAAACCAAAATGAAATAGCTGCACATATTTACTTATTTAGACCAAACAAAATTCTTACTTTTTCTAGCTGTAATATCAAGGGAGGAGCACCTTGTCGCCTGCTGAACCCAATAGTCACAATCATAGAGATTTTTCTAGGAAAAATTGCCATCAGCTCCCTTACCATAGAAGCCAAAAAGCCACTGGCCCCTTTAAGAGAAGCTTATGCAGACAATCAGCTCCTGGCAAGGCTTCTCCAGCTGAGTTTGACTCCTGGCTACAGGTGCAGGGCTCCAAAGGCCAACTGAGACTAATTTTTGAGTTGAAACTAAAGAGTTGAATGGCCAGCAGATAAAGCTTTAACCAGTTTTTCTCTTGAACATGAAACACAGAGCAGCAAACAACAAAACAGCAACACAGACATAACAAAATAGTTGTGATGGACATGGACAGAGTGGTGCACCAAGGACTGACAATAGAGAGGGAAGACCAAAGGAACCCAGATAGCCTACTTAAGGGACCCAGAACCACAACTAAGCATTCCTCCAATAGGAGCCAGAGAGGAGGCAGGATGTCTCCCGACCTCCTCCTGTTCCTAGGAGAGCTCTGGAACAGCTTACATTCATTTTCCTTCTCTTTGGCCAAAGCATCCCCAGATATGTGGGGAGGATTGCTTTTTTCAAACCCATTCTCTTTCTCATGTCTAGGGTGTAAACCACCTCTAATCAGGGTCCAAAGACTTATCTATGAGAATTATCTTTGCTTCTCTAGATTTTAGCTTAACTCTAAACATATATATATATACAGAAAGCACTTTACCATTACCTTGTCCCTTTTTGCAAGGTTTATTCACCATGGCCCAAGTCTTCTTTACTTTCCTTTGCAAGCTTCCTCCCACAGTGTCCTTCACTGTACTCCGCTTACTGGAGCCGTCTGACCAAGCCAGTTGAGTCAGTCAACAGGTTCTTCAGGGCAAGAGCAAGGATTAAAAAGAAAAAAGACAATTAGACCACATTGTAGCATGACCCCAGTGGGGCAAGTTTATTTTTTTCCACTTTGCTTTTATACCACTTAAGTACATGCAAAATGATGAGATCAGTTCTGTGTTGAAGAACAAGCAAGGCAATAAACAAAATCCTGTAAACACCTTTCTAGGGGCTACTCAGGATGACCAAGACAAAAAGGACTGCCACACATGCTTCAGCTGAGCCTGCTCTGAGCTTTGCATTAACTCTAATGTAATTGTTCTTAATCTGGGCCTATTTCCTGAGGCCAGGCCTAAAGCCAGAATCCCTCCTTGAGCTTACTTCTTTTGTCCTGGCTTGATGTCAAATTCCAGCCAAGTGTCTAGAAACTGCCCCCCAAAAGTTCCCCACCACTCAATATGATGTTTTCTAATTCTGTTCATTTGCCTGCAAACTTCATGATTGTCTTTTTATTATTGAATAGTCTTTTATAATGCAAATGTATCATGTTTTCTTTTTGCACTCACCAGTTTAAGGACATTAAGCTTATTGTGAATGGGGCATCAGTGGACATGGCTGAAGAGGTATTTGTGGAGTAGGAGTCTTTTGGGCATATGACAAAGTGTAGTGGTCTAATTGGGCCATTTGGCAGACTTGTTATTAGCATTTTGGGAATTCTCTACATTGATTTCCAGAGTGCTTGGACCAGTTTGCCTTCCCGCCAACAGTAACTGAGTGATTTTTCCTCATATACACCCTCCAGCATCTGTTGTCCGCTGATTTTCAATTGTCGATCTTTGCCATCCTGACTGGGGTGCATTTCCCTAATGTAAGTGATATGGTTTAGGATGTTTCTTAGTCAATTTTTTCTTCTTTTGAGAACTTTATGTTCAGATCCCATGCCCATTTTTTGAATGAGTCATTTGTTTCTTTTTTTAAACCTTTGGGGTTTTTTTTTTGATATTTTGAATATTAATTCTCTGTAGATGCATAGTTGTCAATGATTCTTTCCCAATCTGTCGGCTTGTTCTTTAACAATTTATTTCTTGTGCAGAAACTTTCTAGTTTAATAAAGTCCCATTTTTCACTAGTTACCTTAATTCTTGGTCAAATGATGTCTATTTAGAAAGTTCTTTCTTACATCTGTTGTGCACAATTTAGATGGTTTGCCTGAGTCTAGAAATATATTTCTTTAGGTTTTCCAGCTTAATGGAGAACAGGTTTTTAGAATATTTCCTTAATCTAAGACTCTTTTCTTTATATATTTTTTTCTATTTCATGGTTACACTTTGACTTATTTCTTATTATTTTTTGCTGCCAACTGAGTTTAGATATGGTTTGTTCTTGTTTTTTCTTTTTTTTTTTTTCTTTTTTTTTCCCCTTTCCTGAGTCAGGGTTTCTCTGTGTGTGTTTCTCTCTGGCTATCTTGGAACTCACTCTGTAGACTCTTCTGGCCTCAAACTCAGATCCACCTGCTGCCTTAGTGCTGGGATTAGACGTGCTTGTAACCACTGTCTGGCACTTTTTCCAAGTTTTTGAGTTGTAAAATTACATTATTTATTTGTGCTTTTTTTTTTTATTTTAATGTAGGTGCTTGAACCTCTAAATTTCCTTCAAAGGACTGCTTTTAGTACGATCAGAAGTTTTGTTTTGATGCTTTTTCATTTTCATTTAGTTCCAGGAAATATTTTCTTTCCTGTTTTCTTCTTTGACCCATGCATCATCCCCTAGTGAGTGTACTTACTAGAGGTTTGTGTGTGGTCAGATAGTACACACAGAGTTTCTTCAGTCTTTCTGAGTATGTCAGGATTTGCTTTGTGTCCCAGGATGTGGTCCATTTTCAAGAAGCTTCTATGTGCTGCTCAACAGAATGTGTATTCTTCGGTGTATGGGTGAGATATTCTGATATATTAATTAATTCTGATGTTTTTCTGTTTAGATGACCTCTCTATTGGAGAAAGTCAGTATTGAAATCATTTACTATTTATGGGTTGATGTTAATGTGTGTATTTAAATCTATTAGTACATTTTTTTATGGCATGAGATTCACCAGTGTTTGGTGAATGTATATTTAGGATTGTATTGTTTTCTTGGTTAAGATTTCCCTTGGCTAGAACAAAGTGTTCTTCTTTACCTTTTATGAGTAGTTTTTGTTTGGTGTGTTTTTGTCAGATACAATGATAGGGAAACCTGCCTGCTTCCTGGTCCCATTTGATTGGAATACTTGTAGTTTATTCTTTTTCTCTATGATGATGCCTGTCTTTAAAGTTGTATTTCTTGTAAACAACAGATAGATGCATTTTGTTTCTTGATCCATTCAGTCTGTAGTTTTTGTTTTGAGAATTGAGGCAAGTTATATTTACAGTTATTATTGAAATGTGTGTATTAATTTTAGTCATTGTGTTGTTGGTTCTTGGTGGTGTGTTTTCAGTGGTATCTTGTGATTTATTAATTATGGCTTTGTATTTCTTTCCACAGACTCTTGGCTGTGCTGTTTCCTCTTGGTCTTTTAGTCTTTTAGGACTTGAATGCATTATTTATTCCACAAGTCCACTGGCTTTTGAAAGTTTCATTAAGAAATCAGCTATTATTCTGATGGGCTTTCCTTTATGTATTTCTTGTGTGTGTGTATGTATGTGTGTGTGTTCATGTTCTCTTGTAGCTTTTGATACACTTAATTGTACTAGCAGGTTTTATGTGTCAATTTGAGACAAGCTGAAGTTATCACAGAGAAAGGAGCTTCAGTTGAGGGAATGCCTCCATTAGACCCAGCTGTGAGGCATTTTCTCAACTAGTGATCAAGGGAGGAGTGCCCATTGTGGGTAGTGCCATCCCTAGGCAGGTAGTCTTGGGTTCTATAAGAAAGCATGCTGAGGGCTGGTGAGATGGCTCAGTGGGTAAGAGCACCCAACTGCTCTTCTGAAGATCCTGAGTTCAAATCCCAGCAACCACATGGTGGCTCACAACCATCCGTAATGAGATCTGACTCCCTCTTCTGGAGTGTCTGAAGACAGCTACAGTGTACTTACATATAATAAATAAATTAATTTAAAAAAAAAAGAAAGAAAAAATAAAGCAAGCTGAGCAAGCCAGGGAAAGCAAGCCAGTAAGTAACATCTCTCCATGCCCTTTGCACTAGCTCCTGCTTTCTACCTTGTGTGAGTTCCAGTCCTGCCTGAACCACAAAGTGAATGTGTAAAGCTGAATAAACCCTTTTCTCTCACAAACTTGCTTTTTTTTTTTTTTATTGGATATTTATTTACATTTCAAATGTTATCCCCTTTCCAGGTCTCCCCTCTGAAAACCCCCTATCCCTTCCCCCAACCCCCTGCCTCTATGAGGGTGATCCTCTACCCATCCACCCACTCCTGCCTTCCCCCCTAGCATTTCCCTACACTAGGACATCAAACCCCCTCAGGCCCAAGGGCTGCTTCTCCCACTGATGTCCAACAAGGCCATTCTCTGCCACATGTGCAGCTGGAGCCCTGGGTCCTCCATGGTCCCTCTGGGGGTGGGGGCTCTGGCTGGTTGACACTGTTGCTTCTTGGCCAGGATGTTTGTGCAGGAATAGAAACCCTGACTAAGACAAATTGGTACCAGCATAGTGGGATATCCCTGTGACAACCTGACCATGTTTTGGGGAAGACTGTGGAAGGTCTTTGGAACTTTGACCTAGAAGAGCCATTGGGATGTTAAGAGCTCTGTGGGATGTTCTGAAGAAGCTTGAAAGATAATGTTGAGAACAGTGTAGAAGATGGAAGCCTGGCTTGTGCAATTTCAGAGGGAAGGTTAAAGACTCTCATCAGGGCCATTGCTGCTTTGATTATGAAGAGCCTGTTGTTCTGGTTAGCTCGGGCTGAAGAATCAGCTGTGATTAACAAGATACCAGAACTACTAAAGTGAAACCTTTGCATTGCTGGGACTATTGATGCTGGTTATCTGGAACTAAGGAATTAGCAGTGATTAAGAAGAGACCAGCATCACCGAGGTGAAATCTCCTGGGAAGTGTTTTCTGAGAGCACAAAGAGGCTGTGTTCCGGAGATAGCCAAGGCTCTACCTCATGCTGCGGCTGGATTTGGTAATGTGTAAGAGTCTCCCAGGTGGTACTGGTTTTGAAGGCATGAAGGGATCATGAAGAACAGGTGAGGCTTGACACTGTGAGAGGCCCTGGAAGGTCACAGATGAAGGTGAAGATGCAGCCTCAGTTGCAGTTGACACTTAGGTATCCTTGGTATACATACTTACTGTGATAGGTGTGTCTTATGTTGACTTGACATACAAACTAGAAGTGTATGAAAGAAGGGAACCTTAATTGAGAAAATGCTTCCCTAAGATTCAGCTGTAAGGCATTCTCTTCATTACTGATGGTTGAGGGCCAGCCCATTGTGGATGGTTCCCTCCTTGGGCTGGTGGTCCTGGATTCTATTAAGAAAGCAGGCTGAGCAAGCCATATGAAGCAAACCAGTAAGCAGCATCCCCATGACCTCTGCATCAGCTCCTGTTCCCAGGATCCTACCTTTGGAGTTCCTGTCCTGACTTCTTTTGGTCATGAATACCAACTTGGAAGTATAAACTAAATGAACCCTTTGCTCCCCAAAGGGGTAGGGGGAACGTTTTTGGTTATGGTGTTTGTTGCAGCAGTAGAAACACCAAGACAATATACTATGGAGATTTTCTTTTCTGGTCTTGTCTAGTTGATATTCTGTGTGCCCACATTTTCCTAAGTTCCTTTATTGTGTTTTTAAGATTTTTTCCCCATATTTTTTGATTATTTGGTCTAAATTCTCTACTATGTCTTGCATTTTACTTGTCAGGCTTTCTCTTGAGTCTTCTACTTGGTTTACTGGGTTTTTCAGATCCACCCTCATTTCATCAGAGTCCTTTTAAGTAATTCTATCTCTTTATTGATTTCTGTTCTCAAGTCTTGTATTTTCTTCATAATTTCCACCAACTTTATGTTTATGTTCTCTTGGGTATTACTCAAGTGCTGGTTCTTCTCAAGTTCTCCTTAATTTCATTGAGTCTTAAAAGTGTTTAAATTATTTGAAGTTTATGATTGTTCTTTTAAATTCTGTGTCTTGGGGTTCACCTTGGCAGACATTTGTACAGCACTGGTAGGTTTGGAGAGGAAATACTGGCTTGATTTTTTTTTCATATTGTTTGAATTTTTGCAATAAGATCTGGGCATATGGATTTCTTATCTTAGTTTTATTTCTAGTGTAGACAGAGCATGTTGGGACACAAGAAAGGATGTACAGGCGGGTTAGCCCTAGAGGTAAGAAATGGCTTAGGTAGAAGGAAGTCAGGTAGGTACAGTGGACTGGACTGGTGCACAGATGATGTGTTGTGGTCCAAGCCTGGAGTGTGAGGTAGCTGTGGCTAGGAGGAGAGGTTAGATACCGTGTTGGAGGAGGGGCTTATAGGTTGGGAATAAACAGGACTGGTCTTAGCAGAATCCTAGAGGTTGGTGGAGGCACTCACAGGGGTGCCTATGTGAAGAGGCACTTGGCAATGGGACCCAGGTGGGTTGAGTGTGGGGAGGGTATGTGGAAGTTTTCTGTTTCTTTTTCTTCCTTTTTTCCTTCCTTCCTTTTTTGAAACGTAGTTCTCAAATAACTAGGCTGCCTTCAAATTCACTATGTAACTTAACCAAGGATGACCTTGAATTCTAATTCTTTTGCTCCTTCCCAAGTTCTCAGATTACAGGCATGTGCCACCATACCCAGCCAGTAGTTGTTTTTCTTGTTGCTTTTGTGTGTATTGTGTATGTGTGCATGTATGTGAGGTGTGCATATACTCGAGTGTGTGTGTGTGTGTGTGTGTATACACACATTGGCTGTCTTCCTTTATCCTTCATCTATTTTTTGAGACATAGCCCCTCAGTGAATCTGTAGTTTGCTGGCCAGCAGTTCCTCTCTGTGTGCCTCCCTTATGCTCCTAAACCCCGGGTTACAGACACCTACTATCTCACCTGCTCTTCCAGTCAGCTTTTATGTAGGTGCTGAGATCTCATCTTGGATCCGTGTGCTTATGCAGGAAATACTTAACACACAACACACTGAGCCATTGTTCCCAGCCCCAGCAGCCCCAGTTTTCTCTTCTTTTTCTTCTTTCTTTTCCTTTCCTTCCTCTTTCTTCCTTCCTCTCTCCCTCTTTTCTGCTTTCCTCCCTCCTCTTCCTCCTCCTTGTTCCTTCTTCCTTCTTCTTTCTCTTCCTCCCTCTCCTTTCTACCTCCTTCCTCTTCTTCCTCTCCTTCTCCCCTCTCCCTTTCCTTTCTGTTTCTTGAGACAGGGCTTCTCTGTGTAGTCCTGTCTGTCTGAGAACTAACTTTTAAACTCAAGAGATACACCTGCCTCTGCCTCTTGAGTGCTGGGGTTAAAGGTGTGTGCAATACCATCTACCAGCACAGCTCTTTTTCTTAAATGTGATTTTAAATTTACAGAAAATTTAAAATAATATAAAAAATTTTATTTATTTAATTTTATATCTAGAACCATGTTTTAGTTAGGGTTTTATTGTTGTGAAGAGATGTCATGACCATGGCAACTCTATAAAAGAAAACATTTAATTGGGACTAGCTTAATGTTTAGAGGTTTAGTTCATTATCATGGCAAGAGGCATGGTGACATGCAGGCAGACATAGTGCTGGAGAAAGCTCAGAGTTCTACATCTGGATTGTCAAGCAGCAGGAAGAAAGAATGAGCCACTGGACCTGACTTGAGCTTCTGACACCTCTATACCCCTACTTCCTCCAACAAGGCCATACCTCCAACATTGCCACTCTGAGCCTGCGGGGGCCATATTCACTCAAACCCCACAAACCATATCACTGAGACCTTAATTTTCTTATAATTTGAACACTGAAGTGTTAAGGGTTATTTCTAAACTTATTTTTTTAGGTTTTATTATTCATAGGAAAATCCAAAATCATTCAGTATATTCTTTCGGGAAACAACTGTAGGGTTGAAAACTACATAAATACTGAAGCAATATTTATATGTTTTATATACACATGCATGTGGTATGAGCATCTGGGATGCTAACGCAGAATTGTGAATTAAGGCCAACCTGTGCTGCAAAAATAGAAAACAAAGAACATCTCTCATAATGTACCATGTTGTGTTACAGACTCTATTCTTCATCAGCTATTTATTGTCCGATTCCTTGGTTCTATGGAGGTAAAGTCAGATGACCATCCAGATGTTGTCTATGAAACAATGCGCCAGATCTTAGCTGCTCGGGCCATCCACAACATCTTTCGTATGACAGAATCACATTTATTAGTCACTTGTGACTGTTTGAAGTAAGTAGTAACCCTCTCCAAACAAACTTAAATAATTTTTTAGTTTCACCTAATTAAAAAGTTGTTTTTCAAACTTTTAATTATAGGTTAATTGATCCGCAGACCCAAGTTACAAGGCTCACAGTGAGTTCTATGTGATTAAAGCTTCATCTATGTGTATCACTTGTTCATATATACATCTTATAGTTTGATAATAACCTGGTCCTATGTATCCTGTATCCTGGTATGACAGTATCAATAAGATTGTTCCTTAGGTTGTAGTTACATATGCAGCCAGCTCCAGAAAGTTACTGAGCCACTTGTAAAGAGTCAACATGTTTTGGTGTTTTAACCCTAGAGATAGTTTTTATCCCTAGAGAGTTTATGCACCAAAGAAATTAGCAGAAGTAATCAAAACACGAACATAATTGTGTTTATTTTATAAATCTATATTTCTTTGTAGGTACAATTGTATGATTTAATCACTTATTGAGTAAGTCATTTTTTGTAGTTAAATTTATATTGGTAAATATGTTGAAAATAACTTAGTATTTAATAATCTCTTTTTGGAATATTCCAAATATGGCATTATTTGTTCCTAGATTATTATTCTATTGAAAATGTGACTTTAAAATTCTTTTTTTTAATTATTTTTTTTATTTTTCGAGACAGGGTTTCTCTGTGTAGCCCTGGCTGTCCTGGAACTCACTCTGTAGACCAGGCTGGCCTCCAACTCAGAAATCCGCCTGCCTCTGCCTCCCGAGTGCTGGGATTAAAGGCGTGCGCCACCACGCCCGGCTGTCTTTAAAATTCTTTGTGTGATATTTTAGAATTTATCATGAGAGTTTATCATCTGAATGTTGCTGTACTGATTTGGGAGATCTCATATTTATTTATGGTGTTTCTGTGGCAGTTTCCATTACCGTGTGTAGTTCTGTATGCTACGCACCAGGAAAACAAACGACTTTTTGGATTTGTTCTCCGGACATCAAGCGGAAGAAGTGAGAGTAATTTGTCATCAGTCTGCTATATATTTGAATCAAACAATGAGGGGGAAAAGGTACCTGGATTTCAAAATGTTCATTTTATAATATACTCATCAGAGTCCATTTAACCTTAAATTTCTGGGAAAAGCTTTCTCTCCGCTTATGCCTAGTCCAGCTGAGCTGCTTGATGAGAGCGTGCTTCTCTGGGGAGAGCTGGCTGTCAGGTTCTGTGGATTATTGATAGCTGGTTCAGTCTTGAATCATTAACTTATCTTCGGAATGGAGTATACTCCTATAGTCATTTTTAGGTGTCAATAATTCATACCAGTATCATTACCTAACTCCTTCATTCTCTGGATGACTTACTATTTCAGTAATGATGTTTTTTAAAATTTTTGTGTTTTTGCTAACTTCATGTATGAGTACTGTATTAGCATCATTTCCTCTCCTCCCTTCCAACTCCTCCTGTGTCTGTCCTTCAAATTCATAACTTTACTATTATTGGTGTGTGTGTGTGTGTGTGTGTGTATGTGTGTGTGCAAAACTTACCTGGTCCATTTAGTGTTATTCTTATGTTCATATGTTTAGGTCTGACCATTAGCATTGGATAACCAATTGAGGCTTGTCTCTGGACAAAACAGCCTTTTTCCTGTACTTCTTCTTCATCCATGGGTAGGGCCTTGTGAGATTTCCATTGGCATGTCAGTTATCAATTTTTAGGTCTTGTTTTGGCAATCATATTGTTGAAATTTCATACTTAGAGCTTTCTTATGTCTAGAAGACACTATCTACAGCAGGTGTTCTGGTTTTCTGGCTCTTAAAACCTTTTCAACTCTTTCTCTTTTTTTAAAATCACTCACAAATCTTTATTCACTAATGGGGTTATACTTTCCCTTTTCCCAGCTGTTCCTTCCATTGAGGGTTCTACTGAGCTTAGTATCATCTGTCAGAGGAAGGTCCTGTTGGCTAGGTACCTGGTTTGTAGAAGGACCTCATCCTTTTGGGGGTTGCTGGTCTTTGTTGTTGGGAACAAGGTGGGGAGGGACACTGGCCATCATTACTCAGACCTCCATGATGTTTCCAGTTGGAGATGTAGGGTAGTAGGGACTGGGTATATCCATACACCTCCCCCCTCCCCCCAGCCTCAGCAGCCTTGAGGGCCTCAGGTTTCAGGCTTCCAGGATAGCACCAGAGAAGCAACTCTGGGAAAGGGCTCCTGAGTGGTGGCAGGGCTTGGGGGAAAGTCTTGGGGGTGTGTGAGGGGGATTGCAGTAGGGAGGGGTGATCATTATGTAGGCTGACTCGGGAGAAGTGGGTGGCTATGTTAAGTGCCTTTAGGCACTGCTTGTGCAAGGGTTCCCTGGGGTCCAGGCTCGGAGTCACCCAAGTCTTAGCCTGTGGGTTATTATGTTGTGGGACCATTATGGTTTGGGGTTCTGCAGAAAGAGGGTCAACTCTCTTTTATATGGTTTTCCCTTAGCCTTAAATGTATAGGGATTGTGCTGTAGACATATCAGTTGTATCACTTGGGCCTGGGCATGCTACAGTTACTTCGTCTACATTTTGACCAGTAGCTCTATGGTGATCTGATATAATAAGAAGTAGCATGGACACATGGGGAGAAAAGCCAGCAGTACAAGGTCATCAATTCTGAAGAAACATACTGAGATTCTTTGGAGTTGAAATATTAAATTAATTCTTATTTGAAGCAGTATGTTATATTATTATGAAACTAGTTCTGTCATCTATTTGGGTATTTGAAATTTTTAGTGTAGTATAAAACTATCTAGTTTAATATAAAGGTTTTACTTTTTCTTCCTTTTAGATTTGTGATTCTGTTGGATTGGCAAAACAGATAGCTTTGCATGCTGAACTGGTAAGAATCAGAGCCACTCAATTTCCAAGGCTGTCTAAGCTAAAGCAGTGTAATAAAAGCTCTTTCATACTAAATAAAGTTGTTTTGCTAAACAAGACTAATGGTAGGTGCTGTTGCTTGTATAGCATTGGGAATCTGGAGCCAGGCAGTGTTACACACATTTAATCCCAGCACTTGGGTGGATCTCTGAGGTCAAGGCCAGCCTGGTCTACAGAGCGAGTTCCAGGACAGCCATGACTATACAGAGAAACCCTGTCTCTAAGAAAACAAAAAAATCCCAACCAAATAAAAAAGAATCTGGACTAATGTATGTTGTAGAATGAAAACTATTTGTATGCCTAATGTAAATGTATTGAAAAGTTACAAAGCTCATATTAATTGAAATATATAAAATTTAAAGTTACATCCAATTTAACATATCTGTTTTATTTACCCCTCCCCTTTTTAGGATCGTAGGGCATCAGAAAAACAAAAAGAAATAGAGAGAGTAAAAGAGAAACAACAGAAAGAACTCAGCAAACAGAAGCAGATTGAGAAGGTATGTAGTCCTTTACGTGGAATTGATGAGGACTAATTGAGCACTGTGACTTTGAGATTTTAACTTCCAAATGGAAGTCCATTTCTGCTTGTTGATTCATTGCATAGCAAGAAAGAGCTGACATCTGAATTGTGTGGAAGCTGCTGTGACATATAACTTGCTCTTAAAGCAACAAACCAGAATTTTCATATACTAAGTAGGATTCTCTCTGCAAAAATTCTTTTGAGAGATTTTAAGTAGACATAGTTGTATTGTTGAAAGCCACATTGACTGTGGGAAGGAAAAATAGTTATTTTGGGTATTGGCAAGAGTGTGATATTCATATATGTACACACACACATATGCACATGTACACATACATAACCTATAAACGTGCATGCTCACAGCATTCAGCACAGGTTGGTTCTGGAAATCTGACTGGGGTGACAGGAAACGAAGAAAGGATGGATACTGAAGAAAAGACAGACACATTCACAGAAAAGCTGGGATAGGTTCTCTTTCTGATGGAGTCGAGCCAACTACTACTACACATCAACCCCCAACTCAGATTTTCTTATGTACACGGCTTTGGAGGTGTGGGGTAGGTAGTCTCGGTGTAGGTGTCTGTAGGGAACAGTTTCAGGTTAGTGTCATTCCTGTAGGAGGAGGGGAGAGGAAGCTGTAGTTGCTAGTTTTTGCATACACCCTGAACATCTGCACACAGACCAGAGGAAGGCTTTGCTACTTCCTGTGGGCTTGAGACACTGTAGTCCTTGACAAGGCTGTGCTCATGTCAACAGTGCAGTCACTCAGGCCTTCCTCCATTCTTCTGTAACACACTTTTAAAGGAGGTTTTGGTACAAAGGATCAATCCTACAAAAGAGTCATTCAAGGTCGTGGAATTTATGGTAGGAAAGAAGAGAGAAGAAGGTAACTGGGGAACATGGATGTGAAGAGAACACAGGAACTGGAAGTGAGCTGGGTACAGGGCTGAGAAGAGAAAATGGCAAAGACAGCATAGAAGTGCAGCTTAGGTGAGGGGAAGTGACACTTGATATAGCAAGATAAACAGGGCAGGAGTAGAGAAGACCTGAATAGGAGTGTATAGTAGGGTGCAGAGTGGTGTGTGAGAGAAGATAATCAGAACTCGGTTATTAGCCACCAAGCCGGCGGGGGTGGGGTAGGGTGTTCTTTCTTTTTAAAATTTTTTTTTGCGTGTTTGTTTTTTGGGATTATTCAAATGTAGCCAAAATTCATGCTGGTGTTTTCATTTGTTGCATATAGCCTTTCTTTTCAGTAGGTTATCAGAATGAATGCATGTGACCGGATTGGAACAGCTCCCACGTATAGTAGAGCTCCATCGGAAACTGCATAGTTTTTTTATCTGACTGCTGATAGTAAATTTAGTTTCTTTCTTTTTCTTTCCACCAGGACTTGGAAGAACAGAGTCGGTTGATAGCTGCCTCCAGTAGACCAAACCAGGCTGGTAGTGAGGGCCAACTTGTTCTTAGCAGTAGCCAATCAGAGGAAAGTGATTTGGGAGAAGAAGGGAAAAAAAGAGAGTCGGAAGCATAAACTTGTTGCTGCTTTTTGATTCCCATTTCCCTGGAATGTGGCACAGCGTATCCATGCTAAAGATCACGGAAGAGATTAAGCTTTATATTAACGTGCTTCAGCTTCATTTAAAAAGACTGAACTTGATAACCGGTTATAGTGAACATTTCCCCTTAAAAATAAAATACTATGCATTGTCATCCAACTCTGCTTTCCTAAACAAGACCTGCTTACTTTTCTGTAGTAGATTGCTGAGGAATTACCCTTGTTCAGGATATTTTTCCTTTAAATTGTGAACATTTTATCTTGCACTGTAATTGGCTGTCTCCGTAAGAAATGATTTATTCTTTGGATTCTGACATTCATGTGTATACTCTCTCCCTTTCATTAGGAATGTTTTATTGGTAGTGAGGGAGTGTTCAACTGAATGAGCTTAAAATCCTTTATGTGGAGAATTCTACAAGTTTTCAGATGTTCTAACAATATTGAGTGTGCAATATAATTTGTACAAAATCACTAGGACAGGGGCAGGTGGTGCTGTTGACTTCAGGATGTTTTGTGGCTTGCTCCATTTCTCTGATGTACTAGATCATGGCAGTGGGAGACCTCAAGTGTCTGTTGGTGTTTGTGTGACCTTGGTATTTTGTTACCATCTTCTCAGTTCTCAGGTTGGGACTTTACTTATTGCTGCAGAACAGGAAAGGTTAGAGAGTAAGACTTCAGAATTTATGAGATTGTTGTTCAAACATTTTATATTAGAATTGACATGTAAAGGGAATGTTGGAGACTGATACATTGTATTTTCTGTATTGTGAAATAATTTTTAAATGACAATGAGTGACATTTCAAAAGATGTTCTATAACAATTATGTTTACTGCTTAAATAAAAATGTGCAGTTTAGTTTAGAAAACAATCTTTTGAATTTCAGACTGATAACCCCAGTATTTTCATAATCCTACATTTTGATAATGTATTGAATTGCCACTTTTTATCCACAAAGGCAAATAACTAATTTGAGTGTAGAATAATTTGCACTAATTATTGTAAATACTTTTACTTTTTAAATGAGTAAAAGATCTAATTCCATGAAAGACTGAAAAGGAATTGAACACCTCATATAGTATAGGATCAAGGACGGAGTTAGCATGTACCCAGGTTGACATGTCCCTCCAGTCTGTCTTCTGTCAAAACTTTCTTTACTAGGATTTTAAACTGTGTTTATAGATTTTATTTTCATGCATTCTACATGAAAAGCTGTATATATACATATGTATACAGGTTAAATATATTGATTAAATATATTGATTAGTATTTTACATAGTCATACATTTATAGATTTTCAAGAGGTTAACCACTAATTTCACAAGTAGTTTCTCTTTGTTCTGAGTTAGAAGTTGTTTGTTTTAGTTCTCAGCATACAGCTCTGCTTCACACTCTGTAAGTACACTGTTTTCCGTAGGAACAAGGTAAGGGTATATATAGGATCATATTCTTTTTATCCATTTGCCAAGTGGGACTAATGGTTATTTACTACTCTTCAAAGTCCTATGTTATTCAAACATACAGTTAATAATTATCAATTTATGGAGTGCATTTGGCTAAAAGTCTGTTTTGGGCTTACTAAAGGGAATCTTCATAGTAAGTAGTGTTCCCTCTGTTAAACTGTGAACTGCTGTGGTTAGACCATGATTAGCAAGTCTTGCTTTTAAGACTTTTTTTGATATAGGTAAGGTTTCTTGGTTTTTGTTGTTGTTGTTGTTGTCGCTATTGGTTTTATTTTGGTTTTGTTCGTTGTTTTTCGCAGTGATCGGGATCAAACCCAGAGTCTTAATAAACTACCACAGAGCCATACCCCCCCCCCCCAGGTTTTCAGTTTCATGGAGTCTTTTCTTGATAGAAGATGTCATGCTTACTTCAGATGAAATGTGTTTTATAATAAGAGTAGTCATCATCAGGAGGCACTTTTATTTGGTTGGTGCTTTGCATGGTAACAAAATACTGATATTTGGATAAAAATTTAGGCCAGAGGTAAGAATTTTCTAATTCTTTTTAAGTCATGTTTCATAGGAATTCCCTGAGTTGTGTTCATGTCCACGGGTCAGACCAAAATGTGTTCCAGAGCTTAGGATGCATCCTGAGTGGATCGGACCGTTTCAATGATTTATCTTCTATCACTATTAAACTGTATGCAGTTCTGTTCATCAGCTTTAGTCAGCTCTCCTGTTTGAAGGCTCCTGTCAACTTCTTCCTAAATGTTAGTACAGATCTTATTCTGTTATACTATCCTCCAAAATCTCCCCCAACATTTTTATTTTGGGGGAGGCACAGAATTGATTTTATTGTTCCAAGTTTGGGTTCATTCCTGTCACGGTCACTGGGCAGAGGCAGGGAGGCCTTGCCTCTTTCAGTCTTGGTCCTGAGGGCATCTGCTCAGATTCTCTGCCATGTTCAAAGTGCCCTGGGAAAGCTTCACAGTTCCCTAGATGTTCAACCAAAGCAGAGTGAAGACATGGCCCTCCTAGCCTCACCCACCAAACCAAACCAAACCAAACCAAACCAAACCCCTAGACCCCCAGCAGCTGCTGCTATAGCCATTATGAAAAAAGAATACAAACTCTTCTTTAAAAATCGATCACACAGAAAGAACTGAGGGCAGATGCACCCAGGGAGGGGGCAGGGCTGCCCCAGCCATGGGGAGAGACCTTGGGTCCTGAGATCACCCTGGAGGGCTGGGGTGCTGGTGGGTGGCTGCCTCCTTCCCTCTGTCCAGCCTCTGTAGTGTGGGATGGACCCCCCGCCCCCTGTCGGCTGGATCCCAGGTATCGTCTGCCTTCTCCTCTGAGGGATCCTGGCTCCTCCTAAGGACTAGTACCTATTTCTCACTAAAGTGGCTTTGATCAGGAAATGAGATGGACACTCTGCATGAGCGAGGGCCACTGCCTGGCCACATGTCTCCCAGCTTTTTAGAAATTAACAAAATTGCTTTTTAAAAAATTAAATTTAGCCTAATTATATTCTGCATTCTGTTACCTGTAGCTAATCTTGTTTTTGTCATTATTTACTGATTAATTGGTGTTTAATTTCAAAAGCATTCCAAGCTCCACAGTGTTGGGATGAGGAAGTTGCCATTATTTTTGAGAAAAAGATAGTAAGATGTACATAACATTGTCGGTAGCATGATTTTGTGCAGTGAACACACAAGTAACTACAGGAACTCCACTCTTTACAGTTTGAACTGACAATGCTGGCTTCTGACACATGAATGAAATGAAATATTTGCTTTTAATAACAGTCTGAGTATTTAGATTATACTGTTAAATATTTAAACACACCACTGTATATGCCAAGCAAACTTTTAATTTTGTTTTTAGCAAGTTTGTTTTATTTCTTTTTGAGATTTTTATTCTATATTAATAACATAAAGATTTTAAACTAGAACCATACTGAACTTTTTTTTAATGATAAGATGAAATGGACTTTAAAGGAAAAATTATTTAAAATTTTATTTGTTAATAAGCCTCGGTAGCAGCTGGGCGTGGTGGCGCATGCCTTTAATCCCAGCACTCGGGAGGCAGAGGCAGGGGGATTTCTGAGTTTGAGGCCAGTCTGGTCTTCAAAGTGAGTTCCAGGACAACCAGGGCTACACAGAGAAACCCTGTCTCGAAAAAACAAACAAACAAACAAACAAACAAACTAAGCCTCAGTAGCACAAACTGCTAATGTTAATCCAAAAATCTTCATCAGGCTAATTCTTATGTATTTCTTTTCCAGGAATATTATTCTTAATAGCATAAGCTTATTAAGACTAAATGGAAGTTGAAGGATTAGGCACACCAAGAGCACTGGTTTGATTTTCATTTCTCTGTAGTTTTGACCTCTTATCAGGAGCTGCCCTGGAAAGGATCCGGTCATGCTGCCTGCCTCACTTTTCATCTGTCATGACGGGTTTCATCCCTTTCACAGGCCTCTCCATCTGCTTTTTCCACATGGGTTTTGATCCCAGCATTCCTGTCTCTGGCTTCCTGGGCCACTGCTCTAAGTTTTTCTTCATGCTCCTCCTTTTCTTTTTGAGTCATCTTACTTTCCACTTGGGCTTACATTTTCACTTCTTCTCAAGCCTTCTGATTAGCAATGTATAGTGCTTCAGCCAGTTTGGCAAATTTTTCACTTACATGGACCATCTGAAGTTCTCTTCCATCAGGAGCTAGCCGTTTATCTAATGGAATGATACACCCCTTAGAGTTCTTTCACTTGGAAATACAAGGAGGGATTTTGCACTTCTGCTGTTTCTTTACAGTCATCTTCTGAAGAGGAGAGTGTATTGCAAGTGCAGGAGGAGATGGTGGTCCCTGAGGAATTTCCTTATTAATTTTGAATCTTGGATGCTCCATTGGGTCTTTTTGCATTTCTGCTATTCAAATAACCCTCTGTTTCGCTCCAGAATTGAATGCTACTCCTTGCTGATGTGGTATGTCAGTGGTGAGCACCATCTTCTGAGACATGAAAGATGACTCATTCTTTCTGAGATAGGGTTTTTCTGTGTAGTCCTGGGAGCTCTGGAATTCTAGACCAGGTTGGCCTAGATCAGATATCCACTTGCCTCTGTCTCCCAAGTCAAGGGCAGCAAGGAGAGACTACTGTCCATACTGAACTTTTAATGAGTCTCTGGCTATACTTGTGAGTAACCAGCTTCAGTTATGTGAATACTGGGGACTAAGTGATAATTTATGTGTAAGACTGCTTGCTTTGTATGTTTTGTGGTTTTGTAATGTAAGTAAATTGATTAAATCTTATTTCACTGATATTAACCAATTGTGCAGTGTACAATTAAACATTCAGCATCTCTCTTTAAAATTGGATTTGTGATCATGGTATAGCTTGTGGATCAGAGGACTTATTTTTTCATTTGTCAAAATAGGTATTTGCAGACAAGGCTTCAAGAAATATGTTGTTGGATTTTTTAAATGTATAATAAAGTCCATGATTTTTATACAGTATTTTTGTATGAAATATTTAGTTACTCTGATTTTTTTTTCCAAGTAATTTCAGATGTTTTCAATCTGGGGCCGGGGAGATACTCCGCATACTCCTCTTCCAGAGCCTGAGTTCAGTTTCCAGCACCCACATCAGATGGCTCACACTCGCCTGCAACTTCAGCTTCAGTGTATCCAACACTTCCTCCTGACATTGATGGGCATTGTGCTCACATGCACATGCCCCCACACAGACACACATGCATACATATAATTAAAAATAAGACAAATATTAACGTTTCTTTTAATCTATTGTAACACATTTGACCCCATGGCAATCCCACAACAGGCAAAAGGGGAGTCACTTATCAAGAAAAGCTTTGCTGACTTTTTTTTATAGCAAAGGAAAGACTTTAATAATTACTCCAGTAAGTTATTTATGAAATGCGCTTGATGCAGTTATCCTACTTGAAGAAATTCTTCTAGTTCAGAAGGAGGTTATTGTTTGCTCTAGTTTAAGGAGCTTGGACCTGTACTTTTAATACTAATGGATTTATTCCATGTGCTCTGTGTAGTTTATTATAGAACTAAGCAAGAACTTAGAATTTGGATACTAATTTGAGTTTTACAAAAATTTGTATATACTTGTAGGTCAAGGGAGTGGATGAAATTAGCTAGAATTTTATAATTTACCTAAGTGCATGCATGACCTAAACAAGTCTTCAAGTTCACTAGTGTTGCAGAAATTGTAGTGTAGCAAAGTCTGTGTTTACTCAAGGCGCTAGTGTAGCCATGGGTCCCTGTATTGGAAATCAAAGACCATTCGTTCTACTAAAATGGACTATGTATGCTGATGCTCAAAACACTAAGACAGATAGGAGAACTTTAGTGTGAGACATAGTGTGGCCTAATCACCTCTTCCTCGACTTTGCATACAAGCCTGTATATGAGTAAAAACTTATCTTTTACTAATATACACTAATAAAAGAATAACAATTTAAATCCTCTATACATGTAATATAGTATAAAATAAAAACTTAAAACTGGTGTCTTCTGTCAGTAGTGAGCCCCTCCCTGTTCAGTACCAGCCTGTGTTGAGTCTAAAAAAACCCCATAAATTCATTGATTTGAAAACACTTTGAATTCTTCTGCCAGTGATCACATTAATCAGTTAAGTGGTAAACCATAACCAGGAATTTCCAGAAAGATGGCTAGTGTTTTTCCCATCAGTGATAAAATTTCAATTTAGACTTCTAAATTGCCCTGCCTGTGTACTTGGCTATGAAGAAATGGTGTCAGAAGCTAAGTTGTCACTGGGATTGTGGTACATGGACTGCTAACTTCTAGATCATGTTATGGGGCTATTATTCTATTAATTTGAATCAGTAAGACATAGTCTCTGTAAGATTACAAGAAGCATGGCCAGGGAGTTGTGCACACTTAATTCTGGCATTCAGGAGGCAGATGCAGGTCCATCTTGAGTTCCAGGCCAGCAGAGCTACTTAAAAGACAGTAGCCAGAAGTGACATTTGTTATTTTAAGCACAAAGAAATTGCATTTATATACTTTCTATAAGATGAACACACTTGTAGGACTGCGTGTATTTCAGTTAACTTAAAATTTGTAGCCGGGCGTGGTGGCGCACGCCTTTAATCCCAGCACTCGGGAGGCATAGGCAGGCAGATTTCTGAGTTCAAGGCCAACTTGGTCTACAAAGTGAGTTCCAGGTCAGCCAGGGCTATACAGAGAAACCCTGTCTCGACCCCCCCCCCCCCCCAAAATTTTGTTTTAGATCTCAAGGTCTTGCCCTGTAGTCTAGGATTTGGCCTTGATTTGAGATCCTCCCATCTCACCTCCTGAATAGTTTGGATTCTAGACATGTGCTACTGTACTTGAATGAGGTTTTGAATTTTAATTGCCTTATAGTTTCATGTATATGTTGAGAAGCTGTGTTCAAAGCTACTTTTTTTTTTGGAGACAGACTGATACAGCCAAAGCTTCTTTGGATTTATTATGTAGCCATGGATAGCCTTGAATGACCCTTCTGCCTCTTTTCCAAGACCTGGGATTATAGGCATATACCACCATACCTGGCTTCAGAGCTACTTTAAAATTTTATTTTTTCTCCCTTCCTACCCCCCTCTCCTCTCCTCTCCTCTCCTCTCCTCTCCTCTCTCCTCCCCTCCCCTCCCCTCCCCTCCCTCCCTCCCTCCCTCCCTCTCTCTCTCTCTCTCTCTCTCCTTTCAAGACAGGGTTTCTCTGTATAGCCCTGGCTGTCCTGGAACTCACTCTGTAGACCAGGTTGGCCCTGAGCTCAGAAATCAGCCTGCCTCTGCCTCTGCCTCCCAAGTTCTGGGATTAAAGGCGTGCGCCACCACTACCTGCCTTTAAAAATTTTTTTAAATTTATTTTTGACAGTTTCATATGTATATATTTTNATCTATTTCAGAACACCTAATATAAAAATAGAAGGTTGATTTACTTATTTTCTTCATAAATATTGTATCTCAATTATCTAGCAGAATAGATTACCCAAGAAACACAACAAAGCTTTTTTTTTTTTTTTTTCCTTTCAAGACAGGGTTTCTCTGTATAGCCCTGGCTGTCCTGGAACTCACTCTGTAGACCAGGTTGGCCCTGAGCTCAGAAATCAGCCTGCCTCTGCCTCTGCCTCCCAAGTTCTGGGATTAAAGGCGTGCGCCACCACTACCTGCCTTTAAAAATTTTTTTAAATTTATTTTTGACAGTTTCATATGTATATATTTTGATTATCTTTACCATCACCCTCTCTTATACCCCTTACATTCCTGCCAAACCCTTTCTTCTCCCCTCTCCCTCCCTCCCTCCTTTCTTCCCTCCCTCCCTCCCTCCCTCCCTCCCTTCTTCCCTCTCTCCCTCTCTCCCTCCCTCTCTCCCTCTCTCCAGTTCACTGGGTAATTAGGGTTGCTTGCATGATTATACAGACAGGGCAGCACTGATATAATGTCCCATACAAGTAAATAACTTATTGGAGTACAAACAGCTTTCAGGGTTACTCCACTGAAGAAAGCGACTCTCCTCGCTTAGTAGCTGCCAGTTCCCAGTAGCTCTTCTTCTGGGAATAGTGGGGCTTCATGATCTTGCTATGATCCATGATGGGATTTTATTTTTTTTACTATTCATTTAGAGAAAGGGCAGGTGAGCGTGTGTGTGTTTGCGCGCACGCGCACACACACGTGTGCCATGGTATGCATGTGGAGATGAGAGGACACTTGTTGGAGTTGGTTTTCTCTTGCTAGTGGGGTTCAAATCCTGGTCATCAGGCTAATGTGGCAAGCACTCCCTCAGGCACTGTGATGGGATGTTGGCGGGCCCAGTCTTGTGCCACTACCCACAGTGTCTATAGTTCATGATGATCATGATGATCATGCTGTGTACAGTTTCATACCCACATCCTCATCCTCTGGCTCTTAACAGTTTTTCTGCTCCTTCTGCCATGTGTTCTCAGCCTCAGAGGGGGAGATTATGAATGTTCTGCTTAAGGCCAAGCACTCACCATGCATTTATTCCCATATTTTCCCAGTTAGGAGTCTCTGCCTTAATTGACACCACTGAAAAAAGAAACATCTCTGTCCAAAGTGGAGATAACTCATTTATGGGTATAACAGATTTAAAAAGCAGTTGACATGCATTTAGCAACCCCCCAGTAAGCTCCCTCCTAAGGCTCATGGCCTTTGCAGCCTGGGGCTTGACAACAGCAGCAATGCCCCCCGCCCCCAAACAGGTTATAGTGCCCGACATGAATTCCTTCATGTAGAGGGAGTCCAAATCCAGTCAGGGTGTAGATGATGAGCCCATCACAGTCTGGCCACCACTGCATCAGGGGCACATTGCTTGGCAGTGAGATACTGTGTAGCATGCAGAGTCCCCAGCTGGGTAAGGCAGTGATGAGTCCCATCCCACAACCAGATGTCTGTGGAACAGCTTGCACTGTTAGAAAAACTAGCCAGCTAGGAGATATTTCTTGATATGTCTGTGTCCTGTGACCAAAATGTTTCAGCACTAGTGTCTCATACAGTTATGGTGTGTAGTCAAGAACAACGATTATTTGTATTCAATAATAATTCAAATAATGTATTATTTGAAAGTTTCCTGAAACTTCTGAACAACAGGTCATAGGGAGGTATCCCACACAGAACGGTTCTTTTTTTTTTTTTTTTTTTTTGGTTTTTCGAGTCAGGGTTTCTCTGTATAGCCCTGGCTGTCCTGGAACTCACTTTGTAGACCAGGCTGGCCTCAAACTCAGAAATCCGCCTGCCTCTGCCTCCCGAGGGCTGGGATTAAAGGTGTGCGCCACCACGCCCGATTCAGAACGGCCTTTTTAAACAATGTAGTCTGCACTGAGATTTACTGAGTAAAGAAAAGAAAAATCCTTTACAATAAGCAAGTTGTTAAGGAAGTGCTGCAGATTATACCTTTCCCTCTGGACGAGCTTAGTTACCATGTTCCTGCAGAATGTTCTTGTCCAAAAAGGTCATATTCTTTGTAAAGGACGTAAGCTTTTAAGAGATTGGGCAGCGGAAGAAAGGACATGAAGACCGGGCAGCGCAAACGTAACCGTCCCATACACTTCCGGATCTTAAGGCGGCACAAATGTTGTAGAGAACGGGGGTTGGCTAAGACAGAAACAAAGGATTGCTTTGGTTTTTTGTTGTTGTTTGTTTTTTTTGTTTTTTTTTGTTTTTTGTTTTTTTGGATGACCCGAGGGTTTAGTTGGCAAATGTATTTGATATCTGTGTTTACAAGGTTTATATTTGGCATCCCTGTCTGTAGGGAAACAACGTTTCAGTCTTCATCATGGCCTTCTATGTAGACAGTTTCAGAACTACATCAATTGGGAGTCTGGCTTGCGAGACACAAATCCTTCAAGTTCTTAAATAGTGGCTCCCCCATCCTGTCTCTTGGGATTGGTTAAAAGCTCAAAGATCACCCCAGGAGAAACGAGATATAAGAAGAACCTTAATTTGATCTAAGTGAACAAATTCATATAGAAGAATATCATTTTACTATGATCCCAGGTTAGATTAGAAGTTAGCATTCCCTCTTGCTCTTGCTGTATATAACTTATAGTTCCTGGGTGTGAATGGTTCCGTAACTGCAGGTTAAGTGGATCGGGGAGACAAGTGTTAGCTATCTACAAAGTCATTAGATTTCATTTGCCGGGAAGTGATGATAAGCACACATTACTTGTGATTATGAATAGCACCATTTTAAAGAAATAATATTTTTCTATTCTCTTTTAGGTCAACCTTTTAATCAGAAGTGTTATAAAAATGAAATAAAAACGCACTTAGTGTTTTGGTAAGGATTTTCTATGAGAATGATACTCACTCAAGATAAAATGTATTTCTGGCCAGAGCCGTTGTTTTTCCAGCACAGCTTTCAATTTTGAACAGATTTGAACTTGATCAACATAATCAAGCATCACACGAACAACTTTCCCAGAGAGATGCTGTAGCCATGACAAAGTTATGACTTCACAAAACTGTGAGGAAAATAAGCAGAAAACAAATGAACATCAGCACTGAGCGCTGTGGTTGAGCAGAGTAAGGAAGAGTGTAAGCTGGCATGAGCTAAGCTCTGTCGTCTGATTTCAGTGTGGCCTTAGAACCTCACAGGAGGCGGTGAGTGGCAGATTGTTCTGTATGTTTGTCAGTTTGGCTTGCTGCAACCAAGATTGCCTTGCCACTAGCTGTGACCTTTTGGCAGCTCTAGCCATCAGATGTGAGTGGGAGTCTGAGTAGCTACCCAGATACCCTTAAAGAAAAGCAAGACACAGGCAGCCATCTGGGCGGCTAGAATGTGGGATTGTATTTCTCCTGTTAAATATGAAGCTATGACATTGTCTGCCTGAAAGATTATTTACTTCTGTTTCTATAGAAGAAGAGAATGAGGTGCATTACCTTAAAAAAAAACCCATTTGTTTATGTACATGCATGTGTGCATTCATGCATGTGCATGGTTACAGGGTTATCTCCTTCCATTGTGGATTCCAGGAATCAAACTCAGGTCATTAGGCTTGGTGTCAAGCACCTTCGTGAGACATCACCTATTTTTGTTTTTTGAGATAGAATCTTACTGTGTTGCTCAGGCTGGCCTCAAGTAATGGCTCCTGAGTAGCTGGTGCTACATATATGCCTTCCTGCCCAGATGCTACTTTATTAAAGCTTTTATTATTTTTTGCATTTTCTATTATTTATAACCTAGATCTAATCCTGATGCTTGAACAATGACAATTTCTGTCTTTAAATAATTTATATGCCTTTAGAAAAAAAAAGCCCAAATGAGAATTGAAGTCATACTTTATGAACTGTTTCGGATGGTGTATGTTTAAATGCCAAATCAGTGCACAAAGTAACTCCTAGCCCAATTACCTAAAATAAAACTTTTCACGTAATCAAACTGTTTCAAAGTCTCACATTCATCATCCTGTTTTCAAATGTTGTAATATAAATTCAGGTATATATAAAACATGTATTATGTGTCAAGCACAGACCTAAAAGCCCATGAACAAATAACCAGGAGATGATGCTCATATATCTGTGAGGAGGCAAAAGAGTTAAAATGATAATTCTAGATGAAGGCTATAAAAAGAACCAATCTCCACAATAAGAAAGTGACCAAGAGAGGGACGTCCTTAAGACGGCCAGGGAAGGGCCTCTGGGAGAGGACACTTGGAGTGAGACCTGGAAAATAGAAGAAGCCATTAAAAACCCCTTGAAAAAGTTGAAGGTGAGGGAGATGCAGAGGAGGTAAGGCAAAGTGAAGAGGTGCTGTGGGGGTCTCTGCTCATCAGAAGGATGGCCAGAGGAATGGGCTGATCAGATCTGAGAGCTAGAAGAGATAATGAAAGAAACCCAGTGATCACAGGTATGGAGAACTTAGACACATTTTAGCTAAATAAATCATTCAAAGAAAAAGCCAGAATGCAAGACTATCTGTTCTTTAAAACCTTGCTTTTGGGTTGAACTGGTGAAACATCCTCATAGTTATGACTGAAGTCACTTTCTCCCCTGAATTGTACTTCTTACATCTTCCCACTGTTGGGTT
Source organism: Mus minutoides (assembly GCA_902729485.2). Classification (NCBI taxonomy): domain Eukaryota; kingdom Metazoa; phylum Chordata; class Mammalia; order Rodentia; family Muridae; genus Mus; species Mus minutoides. The sequence continues at coordinate 764,632 of LR749882.1, forward strand.
TAGTTATTTTATGGTATCAGAATCTTCCAGACACGAGCTTTTCCAAGGGCACATTATGCCGATTGTTACAGTTCTAATGCTACAAGATAATAAATGCTTAGGGAATATTGCCAGTACTGTAGGCTTACCATAGTGTCTTTAATAACTGTAGATGTCCAGCCTTCAAAAGTACAAAACCGATGAACCCTTTCTCCATGAGGACAGTCAAAACATCTCTCAGTGTCATAGCCATAATTCAACAGCATCCTAAGCATGACTTCATCTTTCAATGTGTATTGTAGTGCTGATGGGAAATGCAGGGGGTTAACGCGGCAGAAGTAGTTGACGTTGGCCCCATGCCTCAGCAATAGGCTTATGAGCTCATAGTTGCCCATCCTAAGAGCTATCTGTAGGCAGTTGACTGGGTCTTGATTGGGTAGAGCTCCAGCACTCAGAAGCAGCTTAACTGAAGAGAGGTCACCGTTTGAAACAGCAAAATACAAGGCTGACTTCCGTTGATCATCATAATGTTTACGGATTCTCTGATCCAGCATGAAATTCACATCAAATCCAGCCTGAATGAGAAGCTCCAGGCATTGGGGGTGCGCCCCAGCTGCAGCGCAGTGAACTGGGCTGATCCCGCTCTTCTTGATGGCTGCCATATCTGTGACTGGGACCAATACCTTTAGAGCTCTGAGGAAGAATTTCAAAGTGCACTTTAGGTTGTTACGGTGCAGAGTTAACCTGCTTATGATACTGTTACCCTTACACTGAGTGCATATTAATCAGGCAGTATTTAAGACCCCTAACAGAAGTGGGAGTTCCTTCATTAAGAAACTCAGATGTCAAGTAAAATTTAGAAGAACCACTCTTTTTTTTTTTAATTAGATATTTTCTTTATTTACATTTCAAATGCTATCCAGAAAGTTCCCTATACCTTCCCCGCACCCTGCTCCCCAGAAGAACCACTCTTTTAGGTTAAAAACTCTGAATTAGCTGCAGTCATCTGAGACCCAAGGCTTTCTATATTCCCAAAGCAGTTCTTTAAAAACAAAACAAAACACCCCAGTTACTATGATTTCCTGTCATTTACAATTACAGAATTGAACTTACAGGAAATGGCCTTTGTCAGCTGCCATGTGAATGGGCAGGTGGCCTGAACTCTTAGGAATGTTGGCATCAGCTCCGTACTCTAGCAAGAGACCCACGGATTCTGGATCCCCTCCTCTAACAGCTTCAAGTAAAACAGAGGACGAGTCAGAGGCCTGACTGTGAACGTCAGCTCCTGGAAAGAAGAAGTCTCATCAGGCAAAGATTCTTTTCACTTAGGCAATCTTCATGTCTGCTGAAAAGCAGTTAGGGGCTGGAGAGAGGGCTCAGCAGTTTAGAGCAATTGTTGCTCTTCCAGAGGACCAAGGTTTGGTTCCCAGCAACCACATGGTAGTTCACAACCATTAGTAACTCAACCTGTCCTCAACTTTACCTAGGAAGAATTAGGGTCTTTTACTATGAACAGTCTCTAATAACTTAAAAATTACAAATGCCCCCTTTCATCAAAATACCGTTAAGAGACATGGCAAATATATAGTTGTTTATTAATGCCGCTCTCCATGAATGTGAGTTATAGGTTAGGGTGGCTTTTATAAGACAGCCTAGAAAGAAAGCTGCCTTTTACCAAGTATTCCTACCAGAGTTCTAAGTGCCAAATGACATACTAAACTACATTGAAAGCCAACCAAACCATTATTTAGAAACGACTTTTGTCCCATGGTTTTCTTCCCCAACTAGCTTATATAAATAACACTTGAGAAAAGGGAGCACATATTTTATATCATCTTTGATTCTTAGTACTTTACTATAACAGGTGCTAATTGTTTTATATTTATTTATGCACATGAGTGTTATTCTGCATGTGTGTGCATCTCATGCATGTATGGTGCTCACAGAGGTCTGAAGAGGGCATCAAATCCCCTGAAACTGTAGCTACTGATGGTTGTGACTGGGAACCAAATCCCGGTACTCTGGAAGAGCAACAATTGCTTGTAACTGCTGAACATCTGTCCAGTCCCTAACTTTGATAGCTACAAGGATAAGTGTACCCATGTTTGTAGGGTAAGCACCCTCTAGATCTAGGGCAGCAACTGGGAGGGGCGCTGGGAGGGGAAGAAAAGAAAGAAGTCTACATCAATGTTAGACTTCTCAGTGAAGCCGAGCACATCTGAGCATCCTTATACCTCAATGGAAATTTAGAACAGACTCCTTATCACAAGGGCTGCACAAGACCCACGTTCCTAGAATGCACTAAGCAATCTAATAAATGGTGCCTGAGTGTTAACTATGTCCCAGTCCCGTTATTTGTGTAAAAATGTCTAAACTTGGGACTAGAGAGCGAGGGCAGTGGTTATAGCGCTTGCTGCCCTTCCAGGAGACTGGAATTGAGTTTCCAGTACCAGGTTGGGTGGCTCACAGCCACTTTAATTCTGGGAGTCCAGCACTGTCTTTCCAGCCTTCTTTGACACTTACAGCATATACTCACATAGAGACACATGTAATTATAAAGACATTCTTAGCCAGGCATTGGGAGGTGGAGACATGTGGATCTCTGGATTTGGGGCCAACCTGGTCTATATGGCAAGCTCCTGGACAGCAAGAGCTACATAAAGAGATTCTGCCTCAAAATCAAATATAAACAAAAGTAAAGAATTTCTAAACTTCAGCACCAACCTCAGAAGTAGGCTCTCACTTAAAGGTGAAGCAACTTAGATTTTCTGGGTTAACTTCCCCAAAGGCTCACAGCTAATAGACAAGAAAGGCAATTAAGAATTGTGTGCACTTCTCCAGACCCAAGCTTACTTTGTTTGTTTGTTTGTTTGTTTGTTTTTTGAGACACGGTTTTCCTGCATGAGATCCCTAGATGTCCTGGAACTAGCTCTGTAGACAAGGCTGGCCTCGAACTCACAAGAGATCTGCTTATCTCTGCCTCCCAAGTGCTGGAATTAAAGGTGAGGGCCACCACACCATGTAGCTGCTGTGGCAGCATAGGGTAGCAAAACAATGTGATTTAGAGTCAGCTATGACCTCAAATCCTGGCTCACTGGCAAATGAGCACTCAACCTGCTCAACCAGCAAATGCTAGTTCACCTGAAGGGTAAAAGATCTAAGATCTGTTGTTTTCCTTCCATCTCTGTGCTTAAATCAGTGATCGCAAGCAAAGGATGACTCTTAGGCTAGGGATGCAGTTTATTGTTAGAGTTCTTGTCTAGAATACAGAAGACTTTTGCTTAAACCCCAACAAAACATGAGAGAGACACAGAGACATAGAGACAGACAAGACTGCTTTCCTCAAAGATGACAGCGCTCGTGTTTACTTTTGGATTTTCTAGTGAATAACTTTAGACATCTCCTAGATCACATGTGTCAGGCATCATGCTAAAATCCAACAGCATTTGTTGGAGATCTGCTTCCTATATAGAAAAGAAGTAAGTGTACAAAGTATAGGGCTGATCTGTAATATAAGGGGCTCTGTCAGGTATTGCAAGCTTGGACTACATATTACTAAAAAATAAAGCTTCAGAACATAAGGAGAAAGAAGAAAATTACATTGTTGGGTTTTTATTAAATCTGGGTACAAGGTAAGCTTATTTGAAAAAAAAAAGGTATAGATAAACTGTATCATTGGACACATTATTGATGATTTCTGTGATCTGTACATCTTCTGAGCTAAGTGTCCACATTAGTTAAACCCCAATCTAGAATGGTCATTATAGAACCGTTATGACACAGCACTGCCGTTAGAGGGGTGTATTGGAAGAAGTGCTGCAGCTGGCACTTAAAAAAAAAAATTAAACCAAAATGGAAGAATGTTAACATTTCTTCTAGGCTCTGCCGAAAGAGAGGGAGGGAGGGAGGGAAGGAAGGAAGGATGGGAAGAGAGAGAGAGAGAGAAAGAGAGAGAGAGAGATCTTAAAATCAGTAAGAATTCCCCTAGAGACCTAGGGCCTGAACTCTGTAGCCAGTCCCACAACACCCAGAGGAAGCTCCACTCCCAGGTGCTCTAACACTCCCAGAATCATAGGGTCAGAGGTGAGGAGGACACAACATCTGCCCTAACACTGGAAGTAACTGGGGCCAGCCAGACCTAGGCACCCAGGAACTCTGCCCAACCAGTGGCACAGGTTCCTTCTGGTCTTGCAGGTGCCCTGAGTAGACTTTGGGCATGAACTCTGCAGCCAGTCCCACAACACCCAGAGGAAGATCCACTTCCAGGTGCTCTAACACACCCAGGACCATAGGATCCCAGGATCCCAGGAATCCCAGTTGCAGCTTGACTCCCAGGAGCTTGGTCATACCAAGATCTCAGGATCCCAGGATCCCAGAATCACATGATCACAGAGACAGCTAAACTCTGAGGAGTTCTGACACAACCAGGATCACAGGAAGGACAGGCCCCAGTCAGATATACGAGGGCAGGTAGCACTAGAGATAATCAGATGGCAGGAGGCAAGCATAAGAACATAAGCAACAGAAACCAAGGTTACTTATTTTCCAGTTATATTTTAGTATTTGCAATTTCCAACATGTGTCAAAGATTCACTAGTTTCATCAGTGAAAAGAAGTAGAAATGCTCTCGGTAGAGGTAGTGTGATGTTCTGAAGACAGCTCCACTGAGAGCTCATGCTTTCCCCTGGGTGTGCAGGTGGTAGCTATGGGAAGTCCCTTGCCAGAGTCTTGGGTTTGCTTACTACAGAATGTAGAGTGACATCTTTTCTAGTTGCTTTAAAAAGAGTGTCCTAGAGTGACGTGTCTTTGATTTTACATTTGTTATAGTGTTATAAACATGTCATGAGTATATTAAGGTTTTTACCTGCCTTTTAGATTACATACAGGTGAAAGACCTTTCAAATGCTCTCAGTGTGGACAAGGCTTCGTCTCTGCAGGCGTGCTTAAAGCCCATGTCCGGACACACATGGGGCTGAAATCTGATCTGCAATGGAGCCTTTACCACAGGTGGCAGCTTAAGGCAACACATGGACGTACATAACAACCTCTGTCCCTACATGTGTCCCTATTGCCAGAAAACATTTAAGACTTCACTGAACTGCAAGAAACACATGAAAACTCATAGGTAGGGATACTGTGGATGTGATGACTATGATGTGCTTGTCTTTTAATTAGGGTCCTAATTCCCAGATTGGGTGGGGAGCAATTAAGAAGTAGTTGTCTTTGATGCCTGTGTTGTTTTCTAATGGTATGTGTGAGGTTGAGGAAGTTGACTATTTGTGCTTAGGGATCTATTGAGAGCTACAGATGACAGCATGAACTTAGGTATTCTTTAGCTTTTAAATTTGTTTTGAGCCAATGCCTGTAATCTAAGAACATGAAAGGCTGATGTGGAAGCATTGCGGTCAGTTCAACACCAAACTGAACTAGAGAGTAAGAACCTGTCTACAACAAATAAACCAGAATAACCCTAACACACATGCACACACACACACACACACACACACACACATACACACTTTTCTTTTTTAAAGGAAAACAGGGTCTCTGTGTAGCTCAGGCTTGCCTCAAAGTCCTGCTTGCTGGGGATTGCACATGTGGATAATACCATACCCAGTTTACATTTTTACTTTTAATACTGAAGCAGTCTATATATTAGGCAAAATGCCTTATTGTAATTTTTTTCAGCTGATAGTCAAATATAGACCTAATATAGTTGGTGTAGTGAAGATTTTTAAAAAGAAAGTCTTCATTCCTGTGATTTATAGGTTTTTAATTTTGTGTGTGTGTGTGTGTGTGTGTGTGTGTGTGTATGTGGGTACGAGCAGGGGAGCAAGAGAGAGAGCTAGAGGGAGAGAGGGAGGGAGAGAGAGACAGAGAGAGAGAGAGAGAGAGAGAGAGAGAGAGAGAAAGAGAACTTGTGGGAGTTGGTTCCCTCTTATTCTGTGGGTTCTGGGGCTAGAATTCAGGTTTGAACTAGAAGAGCCCTTACTTCTTGACCCATCTCCCTGGCCTGATTTCTAGGCTTTATAAATGAATTTCAGTGGGATTCTATTGTTGAATTACAGACCACAAGCATTAGATATGCTATGAAGCTGTTATTCACTGTAACCTATGTTTAGTTGGTAGAATGCTAGCTTGACCATGAAAGATGTAGCATAAAAGAGGCCTACTTCTGACTAGAACTGAGTTCAGCTCACCTGTGAAGCTACAGCAGTGCTAGAGTGCTGTGGGACACCTTAGGTCAGCTGAAGTGATGGCCGGGCCCACCATAGAAAGGCATCAAACCTGTTGCCCCAGAACCCTGACCTGTAGACAGCATTTCAACTCAGGTGTACCTGCCTGCACATTCCTACAAAGCAAACCCAATGTGGTAGAAGAAGTTAACTCTAACAGGAAGAAGTTAACTCTAACAGGAAGGAGTTAACTCTAACAGGAAGGAGTTAACTCTAACAGGAAGGAGTTAACTCTAACAGGAAGGAGTTAACTCTAACAGGAAGAAGTTAACTCTAACAGGAAGGAGTTAACTCTAACAGGAAGAAGTTAACTCTAACAGGAAGGAGTTAACTCTAACCAACAGTTGAAAATATTAAAATCATGTTCTACAAAAAAAAAGAAAAAAAAGAAAAAGAAAAGAAAAAGAAAAAAAAAAGAAAAGAATTCCCCTAGAGACCCACCCTTGGATCTCAGTACCCCTGTAATCAACCATCAGGTACGCCTTGCCTTTCTGCAGTAATAGTTGCATGATCTCAGTGTGTCCACCTTGAGCAGCGAGGGCAAGGGGCGTGAATCCGTAGGAGCTCCGTGCATCTGGGTATGCTCCGGAAATCAGCATCAGTTTTACCATGTCCAGTCTGCCTAGCTTGGCAGCTTCATGGAGAGCTGTCCTCTCATTGGCACATCGGAGATTGACATCTGCTCCGTGGCTGATCAGCAAGGCGGCCATGTCGTAGGAGTCTTTCAGAACAGCTGGGGGATTATGAGGTGGATGTTATGACAATATGAGGTTAAGTGTTGTATTAGCTGGTGTCCTTTAGCTTCTTCTTTTTGGTTTTGGGTTTTGAGACTTGGTTTCTAGACCAGGCTGGCCTCAAACTCACAACCTCTCCTCCCAAGTTCTGGTATAAGGCATGCACCACTACCATAGTTACCTGGCCTGCCCCTTCAGTGTCCTAAGGAACTCTCTACCTCTCCCCCATGTTCCAGCATTCCGTGTTTAGGAGGCACATTTTAAAATGACACATATATAGAGAGAAATGGCTCAGAGGTTAAGAGCCCTAGCTGCTCGCTGCTCTTCCAAAGTTTCCGAGTTCAATTCCCAGCAACCACATAGTGGCTCATAACCATCTGTAATGAAATCTGGTGCCCTTTTCTGGCTTGCAGAACGCTGTATACGCAATAAGTAAATAAAATGACACATATGCAAAGTGATGTTAGCAGTTTTACATCAGTGGGGTGTTTGATTTCTGTAAGCTGTGAGTACAACTGTCTACTGGGCATTTACATGGTTGAGACAAAGTTCAAGTTATCATTTTTATTTCTCAAGAAAATAGGAGCTTATGGAGAGGCTCACAAGCTCCACCCGTCCTTACAGTCCTTAGGCAGTTAATGGTTACTAGAGGATAGAGAGATGTTTCTTCACTAGTAAGTTGTCCACACTCCAGTAAACACCCTCTCACCCATGTTTCTTTAAGAAACCCTAATTAAATTAATTGGATCATCAAAAACAAGGGCAGGAAGTGGGGGTATCTGAAAAAGAGGGAGGGGATTGGAGGAGTGGGGCAAGAGAGGGTGAGAGGGGAATGAACAGGACAGAAATACATTAGACACATATGAAAAAGTCGTAATGAGGTGTATGTACAAAGTAACCCTGAGTCCAGCCCGTAAAGATCCTTCACACAGTATAAAGCCTTTCACCGTGCAGGAATGTTACAGGGGTAACCAGTGTTATGTGTAAATAATCTATAACAACCTTTTAAAATTATTTTTAAGAATGAAAGCAAAGAGGACCAGGGAGGCAACCCGGGCACTTGCTGCACCCCACCCCTGGGCTGTGCATGGCGGGAGGAAGGAACCAATTACTGCAGGTAGTCATATGACCTCCACGTGTGTATCACGGCACGCGTACCCCCCCCCCCCCCCCCGTGAGTAAATAAATGTAAAAATATAAAAAGGAAAAGGAGTGGATGTGAATCATCTCAAACGCTTCAGAAGGACGAAGCTGCTAAGGCGAGCCTACGTGACATTGCTGTGTATTAACATTGCTCCTTCTCCTGTGACGTGGAGTCGTGGTGACAAGGGTTATTTCATATTAATTCTATTTTTGGAGTTGTTTCTTTAAACCATCTTTTATAAAAGAGAACTATATATATTTTAATGAAAGTCTAAATAAGTCTTAAGACACTGGTAGCTGCTGAGAAGGAAAACCCTAACAGCAACAGAGCCCATCTCAGCAAATGGATGGGTGGCCCCGATGAAATTACAGATGCGCAGGGGAATGGCGAGCTCACAGGAAGTGAGGGTTTGGACCTGGGTTCCACAGCCTGCAGCACAGAATACTCCCCGAGATTCTTTGGGATGAAAACAACTATGCAGTTAGCAACAACCAAAACAAACAAAAAGGCCTGGACATGAGCAGCAGCACAGTCAGGGAGAATGAAGAGAAGGCAGAGTTCCTGAGAGGAACTGGCTTCCAGCTATCATTGTGAGAGTCTTCGGAGTTTAACGTGTGCTTGTTTTGCCCATGAGACGTTTACACACACTTATTACACAGACACCCAAGGGTTGACCTGCCCTGCGGTCCTTGCACATCCCGTGGGTACTGCTCTGTAGTTGAACACAGCCTTCTCAGAAGAGGCGTTGGGCTCAGTGTTGGTTTTCTATGAATGGGAAGACTCAGAGCCCAGTGGGACAGCGAGCAGCTCTGTGCCAACAAGAACTGCATTTGTGCTGGCTTAAAGGGCCACATTAGAATTCTCTACCGTTCCCAACTATCTTTGTTCTTACTCAGAGGATTTTTCTGTCTTAAATTTTTCTTCCTTGGGACAGGTTTTCAAAATCCATGCTAGCTTTTAACTCACTATGTGACCCAGATTGGCCTCAAAGTCAAGAATGCTTGGTTATAAATGCAAGTCACCACACCCAGCTATCTACAAGCCAGAGAGCAGGGTTCTGTGTCTGATGGGGGGGAGGGGCAAATTGTCAGTGCCCTAGCAAAAAAATGTGGGCATGGAGGGGACTGAGACTCTTGTCAAAGACAAAGTGTGCATTTACCTGTAAGAAGAGGAGAATTGCCTTCAGAAGTCTTAGCGTTTGGATTACAGCCATTGAGAAGGAGAAAGTGGGCGTTTTCCAGGAGGCTACTGCTGACAGCCAAAAAAAGCGCTGTTTCACCGTTGTGGGTGGTTTGTTCCCACGTACTGGGTTTGGAAGCTGAAATAAATTCATCACACCACACGGGTTAAGACACAGAAATAAACTTATTCCTCTGAAGCATCCATTGGGGTGAAAAGGAGTTTACCGTTCAGGGTTATTTCTAAAATGTTCTTGTTTAACTGCACTGCTGCCTTATGCAGAGGAAGCCAGCCATTCCCGTTGGCTTCATCGAAGGCTGGATGGTACTTGGCAAAGTGTGCCAATTCTTCTTCCTTACCTAGTAACAAGGAAAACAGGAGATTCACATTTGGCACGCAGAGGAGCCCACACTGCTCGTGGAGTCTACCACCAAAGCCAGTGTGTAAGACCAAAGCCAGTGTGTAAGA
>LR749882.1:837461-957062 GCA_902729485.2 Mus minutoides
CTGCCTTATGCAGAGGAAGCCAGCCATTCCCGTTGGCTTCATCGAAGGCTGGATGGTACTTGGCAAAGTGTGCCAATTCTTCTTCCTTACCTAGTAACAAGGAAAACAGGAGATTCACATTTGGCACGCAGAGGAGCCCACACTGCTCGTGGAGTCTACCACCAAAGCCAGTGTGTAAGACCAAAGCCAGTGTGTAAGACCAAAGCCAGTGTGTAAGAGCAGAATCCAAGCACTGACTTCAGTGAAAGGCAAGTTTCATCGTCCAAGGACAGGCAATGAAGCCTCGCACCCAGTGTTCCTCACCACTCAGGTGCAGGGGCACCCCTAGTTCTGTTTACACAGGAACTCTGGCATTCTTTGATAAGTTACGCTGAAGTATTTTCTCCCAGAAAAGACCACTTCAGACTCTGGATCCCCCAAATGCCCAGTCTGTAGTAGAACCTGTTTCCATGTTTTTGGAAGGAAATGCCACCACTCCCGTACCTCCCTACCATACCATACCGGGGAATAGGAAGAGTACTTAACTGTCTTGATTGCTTCAACTATCTTCTTATAATCATCACTTGGGAAGGAATGGAATCTGCACAGAAAAAAAAAAGGCAATTATAAATCTAATGTTTCTGATTGAAACCCAAGGCAGCTGCAGGCATTCAGAGGTGAGCTCCAGTGTCAGGCAACCAGGGAGACCTAATAAAGTCACTTGCTACAAAGGTGGGAACAGCTTAGCGTTAACACTCTTGCCTAGCATGCACAACACCTTGGGTTTGATCCCCAGTGCACACACTCATGCACACATTCACATGCCGGCATACACACACACATAGACACGCACATGCTTGGTGTGTGTGTGTGTGTGTGTGTGAGAGAGAGAGAGAGAGAGAGAGAGAGAGAGAGATATGAGAGAAGAGAGAGAGAGAGAGAGAGAGAGAGAGAGAGAGAGAGGAGAGAAATCCCATTTGTAAAATGTAGTGCTGTTCCCTAACACATTACAGGGAAACTGTCTCTCCATACCTGCTATCCCTTATTAGCTACAGCTTTTGGGAGGCAAGGAAACAAGTCTACATGGGCGCCTAGACCACAGTATATGCCATCAGTAAATGTTGGAGAGCTGACTCAAACCCGTCTGAAACCGAAATATCATACAACATGGAAAATCTGATAGCTACTCTATGATTTATAAAAAAAATATTGCTTAAAACATACATAACCGGAGTGTGAACTTTAAAATGTCCCCAGAATCGGAATTCTCTCTCAGGAAACAGTGACAGCTTAAATTATACTTTTATAAAAATACCTAAACATTAAAGCTTTGTATATGAAAATTTAAATGTCAAGATGGGGGTCTCACTGTGTAGCCCAGGGCTGCTTCATTTTCCTGCCTCATTTCTATCTCTGCAGGGACTGTTGGCAGGCACCACTATAAATAATCCTAGATTATTTTCCCGGACTACTCAATGAGTTTAGGTTGGAGAGAATGAATTTTCTTAGACACTGTCTTGTTCACAATGTGGCCAGCAGATGCTCTTTAACATTTAAGACTGTGTTAATGGGTTTGGTGCTGTGTTAGTGTCCATATGTTTTATAAGAAACTACCGCAATCTTACTGACTTACAAGAGCACTAATCCTCTACCTACAATTCTTTGGTTCTGGATCCTCCTTTGTGTGTGTGTGTGTGTGTGTGTGTGTGTGTGTGCATGGATATTCTGTGCAGGAAGACCAGAGGTCAGCATCTGGTGACTTCCTTCACTGATTCTCCATGTTTTTTATGAGATCTCATCAGTTCAGATGGAATGTGTTGGCTGGCCAATAAGCTTAGGTAGCAAGCTGTCTCTGCCTTCCCCAAGCACTGAGGTTACAGACATACACCACCATGTCTTGCATTTCTGTGGGTGCTGGGGATCCGAACTCAGGATCTCATGTTTGTACAGCAAACACTTTACCCAGCCCCCACTCTAGATTTCTTTCTTTCTTTCTTTCTTTTTAAGATTTACTTATTTTATGTAAATGAGTCCACTGTTGCTGTCTTCAGACACACCAGAAGAGATCATCAGATCCCATTATGGATGGTTGCAAACCACCATGTGGTTGCTGGGAATTGAACTCAGGACCTCTGGAAGAGCAGTCAGTGCTCTTAACTGCTGAGCCATCTCTCCAGCTCCCCCACTCTAAATTTCTAACACCAACAAGTGCCTGACCCAACTCTCCAGACCCCTTACTAAATTCTTAATTCTCTCCAAGTTTTTTATTTTTTCTGTGCATTTGGGCATTACATCTTATACATGCTTAAGTTACAGTTATCTTTTGGGAAATCTAGCTTATTGGTACAGTGCATACTTTGCATTTATGTGGCCTTGGGTTCCCTTTCAACCATTACTTAAAAAGAAAAGGAAGACAACTCCCCATCTTTCTGTCTGACTTTCCCTTCTGTGCTTGTGACATGAAGATCATGACTCCTCTCAGCTGTTGAATATGTCTTAATGCTCACTGCCAATGAGACAGACGTTACCTCTCCTCTTCTGGAGTGTGCTGAGCTATGCCTGGCTTGTAAACGTCCAGCAGACTCTGTTGGATGATGACCTGCGTGTCAAAGTCAGCATCTGCCTCCTCATCACTGCTGTGGTGATCCATACGAAGCTTCGTGGGTTGATTTTCAAGTCAGAAGGAATTAAAATCTTTTTCCAGTTGTGAAAAGGCTTTTTCAACTGCTTAAAAATACAGATGGCATTTAGAAGACTGGAGACTTGATAGGATTGATAAATGAAGAAAACACACATTTTTAGAACAAACAATACATTAAAAAATTCCCCATGATTTTAAGTTTTTAGATTGCCATAGAGTCAGCATAAATTAGAAGTTTCTGTAAATAGACATTTATTTAAAGCTTATTCAAGAAAATCTTCCTTTCATATGAGACTTAGGTTATAAATTGTTGCCAATGATATTCCAGAGGTTAATTTCTAAAATATATAAAGAACTACAAAAATTAAATACCCAATCCCTCAAATGATCTATCTAATAAGTGGTCAATGAAGTGTACAGACAGTCCTCCAAAGGAGAATTTAAAGTGGCCAGTACACTGGTTACATAGTGCAAAGGTGCCATGCAGGCTTCCGGAGGAGGAGGAGGAAGAGGAGGAGGAAGAGGAGGAGGAGGAGGACATCAAAGCCTCGTCCTGCACTGGATGATGCACATCACATGACAGCATGTTTAGGAAGATGTTCCCAGCAGTTCGAGAACTAACTGCTCTCTGATTGGCTGTGATGCCTGAGCCTCGGAAAGGAATTCATGATTGGTGCTGTTGTTTTTGGATATCCTGCTTGAGGCCACAGATCACAGGTCCTTGGAGGGAACCTACTGTTGCTGTTTTACTAAATTGACAGGCTGTCAAACTGCTTTCTAAATATGTTTGTAATCATATTGAATATGTATCTACATATGTAAATATGTAGATTTCTGCTGCTCTAATCTTGGCTACAGAAGCTCCTATATGCAGTGAGTGGGTGGTTAATACGGAGCCTCATAAATGATTTAAGTGTGGAGTATAAGTAATTGTGAGTACTCAGCTATGGGCGGGTCAGAACACAGGCTATTGCTTGTTCACTCAAGGCAACCCTAAGGTAAGACTTTCACTGCAGTAAAAAACAAAACAAAACAAACAAATAAACAATAACAAAAAACACCAACAGAAAAATCAATCTCAAACTGACTAGTAAGATCCATCTATGGGCGGGTCAGATGTCAACATTCCCCTTTCAAGGAACACTGAGGAAGAAGGGCCAGAGAGGATGTAAGAGCTGGCAGATGATGATGAGGAGGAGGGTTGTAAGTGACTTTTGGACACAGTATGGTGGTTGCACACATCAATGCATATCAGCATAAGATCTACATAAAATGAAACCAGTCTAAATGCCCGCATAGGTGCAGGAGAGGCCCTGTGAGCTCCTGCATCTAGCTGAGGAAGAGAAAGTTACTCTCTTTTAGGGATGTTGTTTCTGGGAGGTTGCTCATGCTACAGGGAATGGCCCACAACCATAGACATAGATTGGCAGGCCTGATTGGGCTCAGGTGGTTTTTGATAGCAATAAACTAGAGGAGATGAAACCTCTGGAAAAGGAGACGAGGGCAAGGTCCTCGGAGGGACTGAAGTAGTGGTAAATGGATATCATGATAGCTTGTATAAATCTTAAAGAATATTTGAATATTTCATTAAAAATATGAACATTTTAAGGAATTAGTAAAAATATTACAAACTAAAAATGAACCAAATGAAAATGGTTGGTTAATATCAACTTCCTTAGCCGTTAGGGAAATGCAAATTCAAACTGCTTTGTGGGGCTGAGACGATGGGGCTGAGTTAGTACACAAACATGAACCTAAGTTTGCATCCCAGCACCCATATAAAAAGCCAAGCAGGGGCTGGTGAGATGGCTCAGCGGGTAAGAGCACCCGACTGCTCTTCCGAAGGTGATAAGTTCAAATCCCAGCATCCACATGGTGGCTCACAACCATCCGTAACGAGATCTGGCGCCCTCTTCTGGAGTGTCTGAAGACAGCAACAGTGTACTTACATATAATAAGTAAAATAAATCTTTATAAAAAAAAAAGCCATGTGCAGCAGCATACATCTCTAACCATAGCATCCAGGGAACAGGGCTAGAGATAGCTAGATTCCTGGAACTTCCTAGTCAGCCAGTCTAAATTGGTGAGCACAGGGTTCAGTGAGGGACCTGATATCAAAAACAAGGTGGGGTAGATCTCTGTGATCTCTAAAAGAACACAGGCTATTGCTTGTTCACTCAAGGCAACCCTAAGGTAAGACTTTCACTGCAGTAAAAAACAAAACAAAACAAACAAATAAACAATAACAAAAAACACCAACAGAAAAATCAATCTCAAACTGACTAGTAAGATCCATCCTTGCTGTCAGCTCTCATAGTGCCATATGCAAGAACTCAGAGCAGCTGTAGTCACCTGCAAGAGACTGCACAAGATCAGACCCACCAGATTCCGGCACAGGTGGAGCTGGGATTTCTAGGCCCCGTCCCTCACTGCAGAAAGAGTGCATATTTTCTAGGGGAGTAGAAATTGTTTTTTTTAAGACTTTTTTTTTTTAAAGATTTATTTTATTTATTATATGTAAGTATACTGTAGCTGTCTTCAGACACTCCAGAAGAGGGCGCCAGATCTCATTACAGATGGTTGTGAGCCACCATGTGGATGCTGGGATTTGAACTTATCACCTTCGGAAGAGCAGTCGGGTGCTCTTACCCGCTGAGCCATCTCACCAGCCCTGTTTTTTTTTTAAAGATGTGACTACTGATAGGATTCCTATGCTCCAGTGGTCTCACCCTCACCTCAAACACGCACACACACACACACACACACACACACACACACACACACACACACACACATGGATAGCACTAACTGCACTTGGCATGGATTTGGCATGAAGCTGGAAGGAGGACATGTTGGGGGGAAATAAACAACCATTTCTCACCATATGCATCTATAAAAATGCCAATTAGAAAGAAAATTTAAAAATAATGTGGAGCACAACAGAGGAGTGCACAACTCACATCAGCCTCTGCCTCTTACACATGCGCTCGTGTGGGCTCATGCGCACACACATGGACACACACACATGCACACACACACACACACACACGCACGCACACGCACACATACGTGTGTACACTCACAGGCTACATACATAAAAATAGAAAGGGAACCACAGAAGAAATGGCCTTAGAGGAGGAAGGAGGGGAGAGAAGAGAGTGATGGGATACATAGAAGTCAAAAGCGGAACTACACAGGGAAGGAATGGGCCAGAGAGGTGGGGGACAGAGTATAATGACACACACCTATGAAAATGCCATACTAAAATCCATTTGCCTGATAACTTCAAAATGTAAAGCAAAGATGTAAATAATGTAAAACAAACAAACACCCCTATTTGTAAATAAATAAATAAATAAATAAAACTTTTAAAGGGATTAAAAAAAACCTAGGTCATTTTTGTTTATTATTGATTTATTTTAGACACAGCTGGTGAGTTTTTATCAATGGTTATAGCACCCAAAAGATGATTTTTTCCTGTACACAGTAAATGGTGACTAAAATTGTTTTATCTAGTAAACACTGACAGTGACCATGCTATGGGATGAAATATACTACACAGAATAGGGACAGCAGCAGTTAAAACAGCCAGTGTATTAGGCAAATCTAAATGATTCATAAAGTACATTACCATTTTGATATAGAATAGGCTCCAAAGACTAATTTTTACCTTTTTTGTATCCTCTAGGGCTGCTCTGACGTTTCCATGTTGCACGGCTATCTGGATCTCCACTCCCCTCTGGTGACCATTATAAATAGCTTTACTATAAATACTTGATCATAAGACAGTCTGGCATGTTCTCCTTGTTTTTCACATGTGGTCTTGGAAATATGACCTCTTTTATTCATGGCTAGGTTCATCAAATTTAAAAGATTTCATCCTTGTTGGGAAATAGACAGTATTTGCTGGTTGTTGACCATGAAAAAGAATTCATGTTCTTTAGACTTAGGGACATAGTCATTGGAAAATAGAATTTCTTAATTAAGAGGAACCAACAATTTTGCTCTGATGGCATTATCAAAAGTGATTTAATGGCTAATCCTAGTAGCACTGGCCTGTAACCCCAGCTACTGGGAAGGCTGAGGCAGGAAGAACCCTAGTTTAAGACCTGTCTGGGATAGAGGGTAAGTTCATAGCTAGCCTGGGTCACTTAGTGAGACCCTTTCTCAAAATAAAGAGTGGGAAGGAGCTATACTGCTCAGTGGCAGAGTGCTTGCCCAGCATGCATGAGACCCAAGGTTAAATCCCCAGTACCATTAAAACAATGAACTATTCCACAGACTCACAGTGTAGCCACACCTACGTATTCCCTGAGCTGAAGAGCTCAGCCTTAAGAACCTTTGGAATCCTAAGGAAGGAACCACACATAACAAA
This sequence comes from Mus minutoides, assembly GCA_902729485.2. Lineage (NCBI taxonomy): Eukaryota > Metazoa > Chordata > Mammalia > Rodentia > Muridae > Mus > Mus minutoides. The sequence goes on from LR749882.1 coordinate 844,457, forward strand.
ACTTACTTTTAAATGTGTGTGTGTGTGTGTGTGTGTGTGTGTGTGTGTGTGTAGGTGTAGCACACATGCATGTACAACCTGACATCGACCATAAAGTGTTATTCCTTGAAACCACCCACCTTTTAAAAGATTTCTATTTTATGTGTATGTGCCTGCATGTATGTGTGTACCGTGTGCATGTAGGTTCCCTTGGAGGCCAGAAGAGGGTGATGGATTGATGCCCAGTCCATGTCTCTGTCTTGGGGTAGCCAGCTGGACTGGAGGAAGCTTAACCAGGCTGGGTGGACGCAGTGCAGGGACACGTACCTGGAGCAGTGTCTGTGTGGCCTTGTACAGCTGGCAGGACAGGGGTGTTGGAAGCTACTTCATCTGCATACGCAGGGTTAGGGGAGCTAAGGGTAAAAACTTTATAAGGTCAAAGAGTTAGGCCTGATAACTGTCAGGGTGATAAATTCGTACTAGGGTTAAGGATGGGGGAGCCAGCTTTCTGGTGCCAGGTTGGGAAAGGGAAGGAAGGCAATAACTCCTGCCCTCATCTGAGGCATCCTGAGTTGAAGCTCTCCTCAAGTCTTTCTCCTTTAATCCTGGGCCGTTAAGGTCCCCTAGAGATGGAGTTCCTGGTGGTTGTGAGCACTGAGCATCGAACCCAGTTCCTCTGCAAGACAGAAAACACTGCTAATCGCTGAGCCCGTTTGCAGCCACCTTCTTCTTCACTGAGACTTAGGGCTTGCTGATTTCACAGGCTGGCCAGAGGCTCTCAGGGTCTGCACATCTCCACCTGCCCTAGCCCTGGAATTACAACGTGCATGTCACTACAGTCATGATTTTAAAAACTTGAAAAAATGTTTCAGATTAAGTGTATATTTGTTCATCTCTGTGTGGGCTTCTGCACATGAGTGAGCGGCCCCCAAAAGCAAGAGGAGGGTATTGGATCCCTTGGCTCTGGAGATACAGGCAGTCCTGTTCCACCTGAGGTAGGTGCTGGGAATTGATCTCAGGTCTTCTGCAAGAGCAGTAATACCTTAGTGCTGAGTCGTCTCTCCAGCTCCCAATATAGCTTTTGTGTAAGGTTGTGGGGACTGAACTCAGGTTCTCACGCCTGAATGACAAGTGCTTTACCAACAGAGGGATTGCCCTAGCCTCGCAACATAATACAATTTTGACGACATTTTTATTTTGCTGAAATATTTATAAATTCTCAGTGTATGTTAATATTATCAGTATACACTAAGTAATAAGAACGTCAAGTATTAACAATAACAAAGGAAAAATGGAGTTACCACGATGGCTCAGAGGGTAAAGGGCTTGGTGTCCAAACTTGATGACCTGAGTTCCTGTCCCCAGGAGGAAGTGGAGTATCAGCTCCAAAAGGCTGTTTACACACACACACACACACACACACACACACACAATATTACTAATAATAAAACAAAATGGAAAAATTTAAAATAGTTGTAACACTTGACATTTCTAATGAAAAATGAAATGCCAAAAGGAGCAAGCGATGCTGCTGTAGTCATGGAAACTGCACTAACCACCAGCCCTCTTTGCCTGTGGCTTCACTTCCTTGATAGTCACAAGGGTACTTGGAGAAATTGAAATAATATCTTAGAAGTACAAGATACAGGTTGTGGCTCTTTGCCTTAGCCTTTTCCTCTCCATGCTTTTAAGTGTTTGAGTGTCCATGCATAGCAACTTCAGGTAGCTGAGTAGAATGTACGTAATGACTGGAGATGAAGATGGACAGCCCTAGTGAAGGATGATATAATATAATGTAAACCTAATTACACCCATTGAATGTCTAAATCTTTCTATGTGTTTTATCGAGCTTTAAGAAACGAAATAAAGCATTCGGGAGGCAGAGGCAGGCGGATTTCTGAGTTCGAGGCCAGCCTGGTTTACAAAGTAAGTTCCAGGACAGCCAGGGCTATACAGAGAAACCCTGTCTCGAAAAACCAAAAAAAAAAAAAAAAACCTAAATGAAATCTATAAAGATTTTCATGTGCTTCAGAGCAATACTTTGTTTTATATTCTCTCTGAATGTATCCAGCTAAACTCACACAGAAATCTGGTTATAGCACTTTTCTAATCTTGGGGGGTTCATCAGACCAAATGCAGCAAAGACAAGTTCAAAGAATGACACCACAATATTCAGTTGGGGAATTTTTTTAAGTAGCTGAAAAATTAAAAAATGATGAGGCATTTTCTAAGCTCGTTTGCCTTAGTTATCCAACTGACAGAGCAAAGCCACGCCACGCTTGACCCAGTGGTGCGTGGGCTGGTCTGTCTTTAACAGCATTGCAATGACAAAGTTGGTAGAGTGTCCTGTAGTGGACAGAGTCCCTTTACGCTCACTCGTCTTGTAGAGGGGACAAACATAGGCATCTGTCTTCACAATCTTAGTCTTTACATCTTGAAAAAGAAATAGAAAAGAAGAGAAACATATTCATTAAAGAAAGAGGAAACAGCCTGTTTCTAAAAGAACAACTGTTTACCTTATAATAGAATGGCCAATATCTTGAGTGTGATATTTGGAAGATATAAATATAAATATAAATAGTTGGTATATTAAGGCAAGCACTTTCATATGGTACATGAGTCTAGGCCTAGAAATGAGGAGTTGACTGTAAAGTTCTGTTCTCTCATAGGACTGGAGAGATGGCTCAGTGGTTAGGACACTGCCAGATATCCCAGTTCACTTTCCAGCACCTATATCTGGCACCTCACAACTTTTCTAGATCCAGGAGCTACACTGCCCTTGTATGACTTCCACAGGCACTACAAACGTATAGCACACAAAGACAAGCACACAAATAAAAAAAATAAAACTCTTTAAAATAATTGTGTATGAGTATCTTTGTGTGGGAATGGGTGTATGTGAAGATAAGTTCAGTTTCCCACAGAGCCCAGACAAGGACACTGGATCTCCTGTAGCTGGAGTTACAGGCAGTTGGAAGCCACCTGACATAGGTGCAGGGGAGACAATTTGGGTCTTCTGGCAGAGCAGCAAGTACTCTTAACTGCTGAGCCATCTCTTCAGCTCCATAAAAATAAATCTTTAATAAAAACACAGTTTTGATCTCTTAGCAGGCATGAAAAACCTCTGGAGAGGATATGGAGAGAAGGGAATGGGGACAAATTGGAGAAGTCAAATATAGTGTGAAAGAAGAGATTTAGGGAAGAACTACTTAGAACTCTAATAGGCCTCTTTAGAGCTGCACCGGACATCTTGAATTTCAAATGAAGCAAACACCAAGAAGTCCAGTGTCCATGCAGCTGTAAAGCCAGCACTACATGCCAGTCAGATTTAACATGTCAATTAGAAGAAGTACCTTACTAATAAGGAAAATATACCAACTCCTGTAAACTCACAACATACCCTATGTACAACTCCCAGAAGCTAGATCTAAGGTGTTGGGAGTTTTTCTAAATGAAAGTTGCCCTTGTCATGGTTGAATCCCATTAATAGGAAAGATGTTTCATAGGTTGGGTGGTGACTATAGGTAATTTGTGAATATGTCTATCCACTGTTATTTAAGAATAAGAAAGTTGAGTGTAACTCAGTGGTAGGCACTTGCCTCTTATGTGTGAGGCACAAGGTCTGATCACAGCATTTCAAAAAGGGAACACTAAAAACAACTTTTAAAAGTTAGAAAAATGAATGCTCCTCATTATTGTTGTTATTAATTCACTATTACTAAAACAGTGACAGGCCTTTAATTTCTGCACTCGGGAGGCAGAGTCAGACAGATCTCTGAGTTCGAGGCCAGCCTGGTCTACAGAGCAAGTTCCAGGGCAGTCAGGGCTACACAGAGAATGCCTATCTCAAAAACCCAAACCAAATCAACAAAATTGAAAGAAAGAAAGAAAGAAAGAAAGAAAGAAAGAAAGAAAGAAAGAAAAGAAGAGAAAGATGAGCTTGGTAGACAAAGCAAGTGTCTCCTGAGGGAAACCAAACCAACCAGTGCAAGCAAGGTGGCATCTTAAGAAGATGCTAGTTCTTACTGTATGTCTTATGTGTGTGCGTCTATGTGTATGGGTGCTGTGTGGACTTGTGCCTACTAAGACCAGAATAGGGTGATAGAGCTATCAGCAGGTCAGAAGAGAATCTCAGATCCCCTGGAGCTAGGAGTTACAAGCTGTCAGACAAGCTTGGTGCAGAAAACTGAACTGTACCCTCTGGAAAAATGGCAAGCACTCTTAACTGCTGAACCATTTCCCCAGCCCTTAAAAGCATATCTGATATAGGCTAAGAGCATAAAGAAACTGAGTGATGGTTCCAGAATAATATAACTGCCACAAAATATTTACAGCACAGATATTCCATCTTTTATAAATAAAAACTGAAGTAAATCCTAAAAGGTTTGAGCAAAAACTTATTAAAGGGACCAATTAATATCTGCCATTATTCTCTCTAAAACTCAAAAGTACTTTGTTACATACTTACTTGGTTTTATCCATATGATGGGCATCAGGTCAAACAAAAGTTTGGGAAATTGTTCAGCAAGCAATCCACTGCAAAAAGAAATTGATGGACATTATTAGTTACTTCTGAAATCTGCTCATTAGAACAAGATTGCCAATGGGACATTGGCCTTCAATATAAGAGAGGACCAGAGATACAGAGGAAAGATTAGACTTAGGGGGGGAGAAGAAGAAGGAGAAGGAGAAGGAGAAGGAGACGGAGACAGAGACGGAGACGGAGAAGGAGAAGGAGAAGGAGAAGGAGAAAAGAGGAGAAAGAGGAAGAGGAGGAGGAGGAAGAGGAAGAGGAAGAGGAGGAAAAGGGGCTGAGGGAAGGGAGGAGGAAGCAAAATGAAGAGCTGAGAGAAAGCCCTGAAGATGATGGAAAGAGTCAACCAGTGGAGTAGTCTCAGCGCCTGCAAACGTTTATGCCGGTGAAGTAGACACTGTGCTAATGTAGTCCACCCTCAGCACGACCGTGTCCATTCCCAGTCCACAGACAGAGTGGGGCTTCAAGGACTCTGAAGAATCTTTTAGAGTTCCTGACAGGGTCAAGATTCAAATGTAAGCTGGGCATGGTGACTCACCCTTATAAGCTCAGTACTAGAGAGGCTGAGCCAGGAGGACAACTGAGTCCAAGTTAGTTATTGGCTATAGAGTAAGACAAACAAGATAAAAGCAAAATAAAATAAATTAAAGTTAAAAAAATAGGGTTGTCTCTCTAGAGACTCTTTTCAACGTGCTGAATCTGTTTTTGTTGTTGTTGTTGTTGTTGTTGTTGTTAGAAAGAAAGGAAAATGAAGCAGTGAGAAGGCAAAGAAGATTGCAATAAACGGATGAGGTGCTAAGACCAGCCATGGGGCTGCACTCCAGCAGGACAGTGCTTAAGAGGATGAGGCAGGGGAATACTGAATTCAAGGTCAGGCTAGCCTGGGCTACACTTCTGTGGGGAATATAACTCAGTAGCAGTGTTTGGCCAGCATAAGTGAGACCCTGGGTTTAAGTCCCAGAACACACACATACACACACACACACACAGAGAGAGAGAGAGAGAGAGAGAGAGAGAGAGAGAGAGAGAGACAGACAGACAGACAGACAGACAGAGACAGACAGACAGAGACAGAGACAGACAGGCACAGACAGACACAGAAACAGAGAGCTCAGAAAAGAGACAGAGAGAAATGATGTCTATCTGGGTATGGCGATTTGAATTTGGCGATGCAGAATTTGGAATTGGCCCAGCTGGTTTTAGCCCTGGTGTTGGCTTAGTAATGTATCATCATGTTTCCTTCCCTGCCTTTGGAATAGTAATATGTGTCCTGTAGCAAGTATGTAAACTGCTCTTTGATTTTACAGGGAGTTAAAGAGATTGCCATGAGTCTCAGAAGAGCCTTTGGACTGTGGACTCTTAAACAGTGTTTAGAGTGTAACAGACTATGGGTACTTTTGAAGTTGGACTGGATGCATTTTGCATTATGATACAGCTACAAGCCTATGGAGACCCGGGAGTGGTCTGGGCCTCTTCATTCCCTGTCTTGAAGTTATCTCTGTAGAATTAGCATATTGCTTCCTCATTAGCAATTTTCCCTGACTCCATCTGTCACAGACTCTGGAGCAAAGTCCAACCCTGCCTTTGAAAATAGATTGCTTGGATAAATGAATAGTTAAGACCAGGGTTCTAAGGAAGAAAATGTTCTGTCTTTTTATCTCTACTTATTTTAAATAAAGAAAAGCTTAATAGTTTCCTCTTATGTTTCTCAAGACAAAGCTGGAAATCTCTCTCCTCTCTCTCATACAATCAAATGTAAACAGATTTCCATTCAGTAAATGGGAGCTTTATTAAGCTGTCAGTTGTTTAAAATCGATTCAGTCCTACACATTACAAGTTGATAAGTGGAAGCAGGAGAACAATCTCGCCTACTTACTTTTCTAATAATGAGACCACTAGGATATTAGCTAAAATCACTAGGACCTAAAAATAATTGCTCATCAACTGTCCCAACCTGCATAATGATTTTGTGTAAGGATTCTGAAAACCCTTTGGTTTCTATGGTGGCAGAGGACCTCTCACTCACAGTACTAACCTGAGCCTGTCCCAGCGTGCTCCATCAAGATACAATCCATGAATGTAAACGCCATCTTCTGGTGGGTCGGAAGAGTAATCGACAGAAATCACCTGAAGAGATTAATACTACTATCAATAACCACACTATTAATCTTAATACTACTATCAATAACCACACTATTAATATTGCTCACCGCATACCTTCATCTCATGAGGAAAACTCTGGTGGACAACCAGGATACATAAAAATAAAACTTGCTAGACTATAAAGTTTTTCAGCCATAATCTATAAAAATATATAATATTGTATAGCTGTTGGTGTGTGTGTGTGTGTGTGTGCAGTGTGCACACAAGGGTGTGCATTAGTGTGCATGAGGATGGATGTGTATCTGTGTCTGGAGGCCAGAGGTCATCCTTGGGTGTCATTCTTCAGCAGCCATCTGCCTGGGTTGGCTGGCCCGTGAGCCTCAGGGATTCAGCTGTCCACCTCTGTAGCACTGAGAGTGCAAATGCATGTCACTGCCCAGCATTTTTTACACGGGTTCTGGTAGGAGACGTCATGTGCCCATGCTTCTGTGGTGAGCATTTCTTTTTTTTTTTTTTTTCCTTGTTCCGGTCAACCCTGCTCGCTCTGATCGACCCCGCTCGCTCCGGCCAGCCCCACTTGCTCCTGGCCGCCCCTGTACGCCCCCCCCCCCCGCTTGTTCCAGCCAGCCCCGCTTGCTCCGATCGGCTCCGCTTGCTCCGGTTTTGGCCCCGCTTGTTCCGGCCGTCCCCGTTCGGCTCCGCTCGCCAGACAGCCTCACTTGCTCCGGTTGGTCTCTCCGGTCCAAGGATTCATTTCTTATTATTCTTCATAAGTACGCTGTAGCTGACTTCAGACGCACCAGAGGAGGGCGTCAGATCTTGTTACGGGTGGTTGTAAGCCACCATGTGGTTGCTGGGATTTGAATTCATCACCTTTGGAAGAGCAGTCGGGTGCTCTAACCCGCTGAGCCATCTCACCAGCCTGTGGTGAGCATTTCTAACCAAGCTGTCTACTCAGCATTGTGGAGTTATTTTGAAGCATTTTATCAGGTTTTACTGTACCCCACTTTAATTTTTTTAAACATAAGAACAATGCTGGATTGGTTGTATCAAATAGTGAGATTATGAACGTTCTAGATACAGCAAGACAAAAATTATATCCTTTATATAACACAAAGAAAAAAAGTAATTTGATTATATTTGGCCTTAACATGTAACTTTTGCATATTTTTCTTGCTTAAATATATGACTGATTTATTATCACACTGTTTAGTTAAAGAAGTAATTGTACCTCAAATTCGTAGCCTAGTAAGTCAATAGGGATGGTGTATTTTCTAGCAAAATTCTGCATAGCTCCAGTTAAAAAGGCTTGGGTGAAAAAGAAACCAGAGATCCAAAACACGCTGGGTTTCCCAGAGAAGAACCAGTCCTATAGAGGAGAACAAATGTATTATTATGTTTATCTTTACCACACACAGTAAGTAATGTGCACTGTCCATGTGCTTCTCAGTCCCTGGGAAGACACTGCTGCCCTTCCTCAGCCCTGCTGCAGGACTCACTGAAGCTTTTCTGGTGGCAGAACTCTGCCTATCAAATGGAGTGGGACGCGTGATTGGTGCCTGGCCAATCATACTTCATGGTGGCAAGTGACACAGGGTAAGTCAAAGATATGGAAGCAGCTGGTACAACTTTCAGGGAGCATGCTACTCTCAAAGTATGCCTGTTTCTTGCCTTATACTTTCCTGTACCCTGAACATCTCTGTGTATGTGCACACACATGTGTGTGAACATCTCTGTGTTTGTGCACATGTGTCTGCATATACATGGGCACATTCTGGGAAAGGCCTGGAAAGGGAGAGTCTAAGAACTTCTCCCATTTTTGAGATAAGGTAAAAGGAAAAGCTCTGATTTTTTAAGACAAAGGACAATGTTGATAAAGCCTTGGGCCATTTTGTGACTTCCTTTGAGTATTAAAGTCACAAGGTAACATTAAACAGTAGTGTCTGGGAACTACAGACTTAGAACTTTCATAAATATAAATGTCACTTGAGTTTGACTAAAGTAAATGTCCATTTTGTACTTAGTGTTTCTAAGTGTATGTATCTTATAATATTCATATATATGGTTAGATAACCAGGAAACTACTAATTACACTCCATTTAACCTGGGGACACTGAAATGACCACAGTTCATTACTAGTATCTCCCTATTCAACAATGATAAGTCTATATTGCACTATGTGATCATTTGGGGCAATATTTGAATAAGTATTTTTCACTTGAAAAATATATATTTGAAGTATAAATTTATCTACCTAATCTATCAATCTATCTATCATCTACTTATCTACCTATCACTTATCTACCTAATACTTTACCTCTAAAAACTTCAGCCGGGCCAGGAAATCTGTGATGTAACTTCCAAGGGGCTTCAGACTTGGGTATGATCGTTTTGCCCACATTTCTGGAACCTTTCCAATAAGCAAACTGCCAGAAAGTGCTTCCAATGCAGAGTCCATCACAACCAAGCCTTTAGTAGCCTTCTTGAGGTCCCATAGGGTATTACGTATAGTTCTAATTAAACTGCAATGAAAGAAACTGTGTCATCAACATATTTGATAGTAAGCATCAATGTACAGTCTGCAAAAGAAGAGCCAACAGGAGACAGTTATAGCTTCATGGGCACGTTTCCCAAAGCACGGCCAGGGGTACTGCTTGGTAGTATGTGAGGTAACTGTAGGTGCCATTTCAATAAGTATTTTTTTCATTTCAGCCATTATATACTTTTTTTTTTTTTCTTTTTGAGACAGGATCTTACTATGTAATCTTGGTTGACTTGGAATTGGCTGTGCAGACCAGACTGGCCTTGAACTCAGATCCCCTGTCTCTGTTTCTTGAGTACTGGGATTAAAGATGCACACCACCATAACTGGCAAACCACTTTAAAGTTTACAATAATACCAGTCGCATCATGGTATTTTAATACACTTTAATATATTGATAAGTTCTGAAAACAAGATAAACATGGAAATATTACAGAAAACTCATAACGAAAAAATTCTTGATCCAATATTGAATTATAAAAAATTCAATAGAAGTCAGAGCAAATAATTTATTTAGCATGGTATACCTAAGCAACTTCAGTAAAAAATGGGAGCCAAGCATAGGACTGCACACTTGTAATTCAGCACCTTCAGAGGTGGAGGCAGGAGATTTAGGAGTTCAAGGCCAGTGTAAGCTTCATAGCAAGTTTGATGTTAGCTTGGGCTATGCTCTGTCTCAAAAACCAACCAACCAACAAATAAACAAAGTCTAATGGATAACTGATGGCTAACCTGGGCCACAGCATTTGGAAAAGAGAAAGGAAGCACATGCCAGTGTCAGAAACTGCCAGAAAAGACACACATCCAGTTCAGGCTCACTCTGTCTTGGTTTGTTTGTTTGTTTGTTTGTTTGTTTATTTATTTATTTATTTATTTTTAAGATTTCTCTTTTTATATATGTGCATGTTTGGTATCAGTGTTTGGGTGCAGTTGCCAGAGGAGGCCAGAGGAGAATGGAAATTGTGGAGCTGGAGATACAAGTAGTTGTGAGTTGTCTGATGAGACTGCTAGGAACGGAATTCAGGTCCTCTGGAGAAGCAGCAAGTGCTCATAACCTCAGAGCCATCTCTCCAGCCCCAGCTTTACTTTGTGAAGAGAGAGGACAGTAACAGATACGAAGTCATGTGACTAACAACTATTTCCAGCCAGTAAGAATGGATCTCTTTGTCATCATCATTTTTACATGATAAAAGAGTTTCCTGCCTGACAGTGGTGGCACACACCTTTAATCCCAGCACTTGGGAGTCTGAGGCAGGCAGATCTCTCTGAGCTTGAGGCCAGCCTGGTCTATAGAGCAAACTCTAGGACAGCCAGGACTATACAGAGAAACGCTGACCTGAACCCCACTCCCCCCCACACACAAAAAAATTTTTCCCGGGATCTAAGGGTATGGTGCTTAAAAAAAACAAAAACAGAAACACAACCAAAAGGAGAACATTTTAATACTTTTTAAAGATTTTTAAATTCAATACCAGCATGTCATTTTGTCAGCTTTGGTTGGCTGTGTTCTGAACTCCTGGGTATTTACTTACTTGTTAAACCGTTCCATTTCCTGCACTAACACAGTGTTCATGCTCTCTTCATACCTCACAGGATAACTCCTCAGTGCCGCTTCAATGTCAAAATCTTTGGGGAGCTGAAAGAACATATGCTGGAAATCACAAGTTGCTCTCGGAGCAGACTGTAAGTTTTATTTAGCTATAAGGTCAATAATAGCTAACACATAGGTAAACATTATTATTCCCACTTTACAGATAAGGACATTCTATTTCCAAAAAGCTGTGCAGTTTCTTTTTGTAAACTAAGTCTTGTTTTCCAGCAATAAAATGCATTTACAATTTTATAATGGTTTTATGTTCATTTATAATCAATTGTTGCTGGTTAACTTACTCTCCTATCAAAAAGCCAATCCTGTAAGTATAGAAATGGTCTAGGGCACAGGGAGAGAGAAAGTGTGTGATTTCTATGCAGTATTCACAAACACTGACAAGGCTTGTGGGCTGCTGACAAGTCCTGAGACATTGGAGTTCATGCTCCTCAAGCGACAAGGGAGTCTCCCAACCAGGGAATGGCTGAACTGAGAGTCAAGTTGCCTTTCCTGTCCCAGAGCCATAGTCCATGCTTGGTACTAAAGAACCTAAGTGCTGTCACCCAGTGACTGTGACTCAGCACACTTCCCTTATCCCAAATAAGTCATAAATCTCCTGCCAGCTCCTTGTTAGGGCTCTTACTGGAGAGAGAGCATTCGTGAAGTCAACAGCCTTTCCCCACAGAGGAAAACCACTGAGGCAGGTGTGAAAGGAAGCAGACTACTTAGCAGCTTGGAAGCCTGGGCTGACTACTGGCTTCCACTGTGGTGGCCAGTAGTGCCACGCCCTTTCCTACACTGATGACCATAGCCAGGATCACCGTGGGAATCCTGTGGTGGTACAGCCCATGGACTCTGGAGGCAAGCAGACTAGGGGCTAGGTACGTATGGGCATATTTCTAGTATTTACATTACAAGGGAACCATAAAGATTGCTGGTGAGGATTATAATCTGTTGTAGCTTCTCTTAGTCACTCTTTATTGCCCTTTGCCATAGAGTAGAGGTGATTACACAGCACCTCTCTGCAGACCCCAGCAGGCTGAGTCCCCTGGGATGGACCAGGGACGCACAGCTGCTGGCTGAGCACTGACATCACCTCTTGTGCTTTCTACCTCCTGAGGTAGAGATAGAAAAGCACACGTGCTCCTCGGACCAGCAAGTTCCGAACATTCCATTTTTAAAAAGTCTTTTATTTTTTATTTAGAAATTAAAATAAGCAATATGCACATTAGTTCATCCACAACTGTAGTTACTAAGTGTTTGGCTATGTAGTAGGCATTTTACAAACTATTTTAAATTAATTTCTCATTAATGTCCTAAAAAAAAATCCTTATAATAATTGAAATTATTCTCACCACCTAGCAGATTTGGAAAGCAGTGTTTGAGAAGTAAAGTGTCTTGCTAATCATTACACTGCTGCTTCCTTGCATTCCCAGTACAGGCCACGTTTCTATTACAGCATAAGCGCTGTACTTTAAGTCAACCGTTACCTGTGTGAGGATATCTTCAGTAATTTCTAACAGGACCTGGTCAGTGCTTCCTGAGGCGCCTGTCTGTTTGGCGCCACCCTGGGTTAGGAGCAAGGACTCAAAAAGGACTTTTGTTTGTTGAAGATCTTTGGAGATGTCAACGTTTTCGTGTAATCCGAATATTTCGGGCTCTTGAGTAAACGGAAGTTTCTAGGAGAAGATGTGAAGCACGTATCAAATACTCTGTGGATCAGGATGCGCCTCTCAGAAATACACCGCCTTAGCAGTCACCCGCCTTAGCAGTCACTTTAAGCCCAAGGTTATTTAATATGAATGGATTTAGAGTTTTCATCCTACCCTACCTAATAACAGGGCATAAGTTTCCCCTTGTGCTGTGCCAAGAAGAGGAGAGATTTTCTTCTTACTCGAGACAGAAAGCTATCCTCCATGAGTCTGCAGACTCCACTGAGGTAACATTGGCCTCCCTCACTGTTTATCACCCCTTGGGGTCCAAGGTCTCCCCTTGTGTAGTCAGATCTCTACAGGCACCGTGTGTTTAAATGGCTTTATAAACGCCAAAGGAAACTGCTTCTTTAAGTTTTCAATCTTTCGGTAAAGCTCCTGGATACATAAAATATTAAATTAATACAAGTTATATGCTTTTTCTCCCATTAAGCTGCCTTTCATCCAGATAATACCACAAGGGCAGATGAAAGTGGGTTCTTTTTTGTTTTCCTACTACGAAGCATGAATCCATAAGGCAGATACTCAAAGGGTTAAGAACCAACCAAGCATCAAGTACCAAAAGCTTAAGATTTCCTGATGTTTAGTAATTACCTGAGAGTTCATTAAAATCTTGCTTGCCTAACCTTGCTCATCATTCACTTAAATTTCTCTCTCTCTCCCCCTTTGCTCTCTCTCCTCTTTCTCTCCTCTCTCCTCTTCCTTTTTCTCTCATGTGTGCGCGTGTGCGTGCACACACACACACACACACACACACACACACACGCAGGCACACCTGTCTTATCCTAGCTTCAGAACACAATTTACCTTAATGAATTCAATGTAGTCATCATAAGTGCCTTTGGGAGGTGCATAATAGTTTCCACTGGGTGAGAACTTGTAGTGAGGGTTTTCAATGATGAATGGGTTGTAAAAGTCAGCTAGCATGGTCAACAGGAGGCGCCTGTCCCAGTCATCTGTCACTCTCCCTCCGTAGTTACACTCCCCAGTCAGGTAGGAGATAGCTTCGAATGGGATTGTGTCATATTCGTTTATAAACAACTGAAGCAAAGATAAAAGTGAGAAAAGAAAAAATTAAATCCTTTCACTTCAATTTGAAAATGGCAGTCTCTTCTCTTTCCCCTGCCTATGCAGAAAGGGTGTGTGTGAAAGAATTAAAATGGGTGCTAGGGAATGTATGGTATTCAGCATTTGATTTGGAATTACTTTGTCTCCATTCCCCAGTTTTCTGATATGTAAATCTATTGCTATTTAATTATTTGCTTGTACTTTACCATCCAGGCTGGTCTCAGAATCATGCCAATAGACCTGCCTCAGACTTTCCAGTGTTGAGTTGGCAAGAGTGAGCCACCATTCCTGGCTCATACGCTGATGTATGTGCATGTGTGTCCGTGTGTATGCATGTGCGCGCACTAATGTCTGTTGCAATGCTATGTTACTGACTGATAGAGTTTTGCCTGTCTCTGAATTATAGAATAAATGGTACATGGTTAAGAAAATATTTTTTAAGCTCTCCAGAGCCCAGTTAAAATAAGTCTTGTTTGAGACTCCCATGTTTGCAGGGGAAGAGAATTGTCAAGAGATTTGAGAGAGGACTGAGAAAGATGAAAAGTTATTCTTTGAGGGAAGGAATTTTGTGATATATGAAAACATTACCCCTTCCTTTCTTTAGGGGAAGTTATATGCATGTTCATCTGGGTTTCCCCAAAATTGGAGGAGCACCCAAGAGAACAGAATGTTAAATTTGTACTATATGCAAGAAATGGAGACAACCCTCCCTATTGACTACCCATTTAGTTGTGAGTTTTGGCTCTCTGGAGAGAGGTATCCTGCTAGCATGACCAGATGAGGATGGTTTAAAGATGAGTCTCTTCCCATGTCTCCACCCCCTAAAGGTATGAAAGATGGATCTAGTTGATGTCTGTGGTTTTCAGGGCTGGCGCTGGGAAGGTTGACCTCAGAAAATGCTATCTGGGATCTGGCAGACATCAAGTTCTTAGTTAGTTGCTTACAGTTGTGTGACAAATATTTTAAGTAAAATATTTTCCATATTGACTACTAGTTTCAAAATCAGTGTTCAAATCAAAACCATTCAGCATACATTACAATTTGTAAGTATGGATTTCAGAAACTATATGGATTCTCACAATGTAGGACTTATTTCAGGGAAGGTTTCTCATTCATTATTTTTACAAGATTTGATAAAATACTAATAATTTATTTTCAACTCTTTTTCCCCCTTCAGTGCTGGGGACCAAACTTAGGGTCTCATGTATATTAGGCAAATGCTCCACTACTGAGCTACATCTCCAGCTAAATATTAATAATTTCTATAAAAATAATCTGTAATCTTTATTATAAAGGTTGGCATAAATACCATTAATTGTAGCCTGGTGGCTGTTAGGCAGTGATCTTCATAAATGCTGGTTCTGTTTTATCTTACCTGTAGCTGCCGGATACTGATGCGTAGGTCAGATTCATTAAATCCATATGGAATATTCCACCCCAGGGGACCAAATTTCTTTCTCTCTTGAACAAGGGCATGAAAAAAGCAAACTCCAAAAAGCAACTTCTCCCACGCCTTTAATGCAGAAATTGTACAAGAGGAAAATCTGATTAGATTTCCATCAGTAAAACTAGAAAGATAGATGATCTTTTCATTACCAGGGTCTATTTTCAGATGTCATTTCAAACTTCTATTTTAAAATGGCATGTATCTAAAGACATACTTTATATAAAAACATTCATCTTATGCTTAATTCAAATGCCCAACACTAAGTAAACCATAATACTAAACTCTACTAAAATATAGATTATTACTATTTTATAAAGTTGTTGGTTAATGATACCTGTCGTTCATAGATTATCTCTAATCTCAGCACTCAGTATTATCTTGTAGATTTATGGGCACGTGCTTCAGACTATAAGTGCAAAAGAATGACTAAGAAAGAGAATATGAATAAACTCTAATATATAATTCCCAGTGTTGTTGCTTTTCTTTATGAGAGCACTGGTGAAAGCATTTTTAGTTGATCTATTCATGAGGTCTTCTGGTATTTAATATGGATGTCATGGATGCCTCCTGAATCAGTGCTCTGGGGCATGGTCACCCATCTCTTTAGATCTCTCACAGTAGATTGCAAGTCTTTGAAGTGGAAACTTTAAACTTAAGGGTTTGGAAAGGGGCCTTTGGATAGTGTTTTGCTGGAGCAAACACATGAAGGAACATTTTGTTAAGGTGAACAAAGCTGTGAAATGCTATTGGTCTGCCTTGCATTGCGTAGTAGAGCTGCATTTGTTGGGACTCCATAGAGAGAAATGCACCAAAAATCTTTCTGGTGGTGTGCTGCAGTTTCTTGCTGCTTCCGAGGTCTCGGGCTGATTGGCAGGGTGATGTCAGCTGAGACAGACCAACATGCTGAGGCAAGACCCATGGAGGGCATGTGATGTTTGGAGGGTATAAATAGGATTCAATGGACAGTATATTGTACATTGAGCATATTTCCTTCAGACCCCACATATTCTTTCTCATGCCTCTCCCCAGCTTGTTCTATTCCTTTTTATTTCCCTAGATATCTTTGCTTCTACTTTGATGTCATACCTATACATGATTTATTATATAAAATAGAGAAAAACAAATTAGAGAAAATATTTCGACTTGGCTTAATTCACTTATATTGTATATTCATTTTTCTGAAAATGACATAACCTCACTCTTCTTTATGGCTGAAAAAGTCCACTGTGTCTATGTATCATAGCTCCACAGCTTAGCTACTGAGTAGTACTGCAATAAACATCTGTGTGCAGGTATCTCTGTAATGTGCCGACTTGGAGCCCTTTGAAGAAGGATCCACATGTATTATATGGTAGATTTACTTTTAGTTCTTTAAAAAGTGATGTTTGAAAAGACTTTTATTAAGCCGGATGTGGTGGCGCACACCTTTAATCCCAGCACTCGGGAGGCAGAGGCAGGCAGATTTCTGAGTTCGAGGCCAGCCTGGTCTACAAAGTGAGTTCCAGGACAGCCAGGGCTACATAGAGAAACCCTGTCTCAACCTCCCCCCCCCAAAAAAAAAAGACTTTTATTTCATGTATAATATGTGTGTCTGCTTCCATGGATGTGCAGTACCCATGAGGATCAGAAGAGGACATTGAATCCCCTGCGGCTGGTGTTACAGATGGTTGTGAGACACCCCATGGGGTGACTCACTGTTCCCCAGCCTAAATGGCTGCCATTCTTCCTTGGGTCAGAGGAAGCCTTAATGTAGTTTTAATTTGTGTGTCTTTGATAACTATTGAGGTTGTGCCTGTTTTCATGTTTACTGAATGTTTGTATTTCATCCTTTGACACTATTCACTAGTCCATCGATTGACTGAGTTGTTTAATTTCTTGTTGAGGTTTTCAAGTTGTTTCTATGTTCTATATATTCATTCTGTCAGCTATATAGTTAGCAAAGATTTTCTCCAACTCTCTAGGCTGTCTCTTCAGTTAACTGTTTCCTTTCCTCTTTGACTTACTTGGAGTGGATTTTTGTGCAGTGTGAGAGGTGGAATCTATTGTCATCCTAATATGATATTCTCAGTACCACTTGCTGGACAAAGTTTCATTCTGTAGCACATTCTAGAGCTGCTTACATAGTTCAGGCTCATAGCAATCCTTCTGCATCAGACTCCTGAGTGCTGATATGACAAACCATGAACCATGATGTCTAACTGTGAAACGATTTTAGTTACATGGTGGAAAACACAGTATGTGAGCTTTTCAAAGGCACATTCCTCAGCATATATGTTCTCCTTGCTTTATATCTAGTACTTTGGAAATGCGCAACACACATATTGGTTGAAAGAGTGATTGGTATAATCTAAAACTCTTTTGGCCTTTAGTTTATAAACTAAACTACATTCATTCAAAAAAACTATTTATTTAAATATTTACTATGTTATAAGCAGAATATAGATCATGGGGGGGGGGTAAAATGATGAATCAGGTAGAAACAATTTCTGTCACATTAGGAAATACACCCAGTTTAGAAAACATACTAAATAAAAACCTTATACTAACATAGTTAACTACTGTAAGAACAAAATTGGAGAGTGCTGAAGGCTGAACATTACCAGTTCTTTGCCGTGGCATCCCTTGAAAAACTGAGTATCAGAAATTGGATCAGAGAGATATGATTGAAGGAGATTTAGCCGAAGACCAGTGGGAGGTTCATTAGTCATTTTTACTCCATTCTGTAGAATTGTTACTGGGAACTAAGATAAAACAAATGTAAAGTATTATGTAAGACAACAATCTTGAGCCCTAAAAATGCAAACACCAGTACATTAAAAATAAGTATTGCAGCAGAATATATGAAAGTCTCTAAGGTTAAGAGTTTAAAACTCAATTAAGAAACACAGTATAACAGACAGCTAAATAAAGGACCTGGGTTCTATCATAGGAATTAAACATACTTTTGGAGATGGATAGCTTGTAAGCCAAAGCCTAAACGTTGGATTGCAGATTTCAGGCGAAAAATCTTCACATATTTTTTCTAATGTGGGCATCCAGGAGACAGCAAGATGACAATTTTGTAGACAAACCCAAGTTCCTTCTTCTATTGCTGCTGTAATCATTTTTGATGCAACGGGTCCTTGCCCTTGCCCCAGTGAAATAGCTTGAAATTTATTTCCAGACATAGATTTATCATTTGCAAATTTCAGCAGGCCTACAAAGGGCAAAAATAGATGACACCACTTCTTTCTCTATTCTAGCTTATAGTTCCTGTGCATATGTGTTTTATCCTGAAACATTCTGGCTACCATTGCCTAAACACCAGATTTGTTAATGAATTTATAGTCACATAACAAATGTATATTGAACAAAATGTTTTAGTTATAAGTTAAAAGCTTACAATATATGCTGCATACACATAGTACATTCATATACACACATGCAAAGCATACACAGAAAACAAACTCTGCCTGTGTGTGTGTGTATGTGCATGCATTGCATGTGTGTGTGTGTGTGTGTGTGTGTGTGTGTGTGTGTGTGTGTTACAGTAGATATACTTACTGGCCATAGGATCTGCTCCAGGAGATAGCACAAAAACTAAAGGGATGGTGCAATTTGAATCCAGGTAACTCTTTGTCAAGTCAAATGGTGGAGGCTCTACAAATTTTTTCCCCAGCTTGTCAGTTACATAATTTGTTATAGCTGGGGTTATCTAGGAATAGAGAAGACACAGTCTTTTGAGCATGTTTTGCTGCATAGCACGGATTTATTGAAAAACACAAAATGTTAAAATTTGAGCATAATTTTCCAAAGGCACACAATGCATCATAAGATCAGTAATTTCCCTAATGTTAAAAAAATAATCTGAAGACTGATAGGACAAGAAAAACTTTCCAAAGGAAAGTGGACAAGGGAGAGTATCTGAGAAAGAAACACTAGTAAATCATAAACACAAGAAGACATGTCTCAGGACTGGAGAGACAGCCCATAGTCAAGAGTGCTTACTTCTCTTCCAGAGGACCTGAGTTCTGTTTCCAACACCCACATCTTACATCCACAACCATCTGCAACTCTAGCTCCTGGGGAGCCAACAGCCTCTTCTGGTCTCTATGCATGCACGCACGCACACAGACAGACAGAGCATATTTTCTTTCACACACATACATAAAATATCTTTTTAAAAAAAAATTCCTTAAAAAATAAGATCTTTTCACTTAATATGGCAAAAACTGAAAACTCTCGGCCTATTTTGTGTCCTTTAGGTAACAGTACCCCATGGATTTCTCAGCATTTTTTTCTGGCTAATGTCACATGTGACTGTTTTAGGTAGAAAGACACAAGTATGTAGTGGTGCATGCCTTTAATCCCAGCAGTTGGGAGGCAGAGGCAGGCGGATTTCTGAGTTTGAGGCCAGCCTGGTCTACAAAGTGAGTTCCAGGACAGCCAGGGCTATACAGAGAAACCCTGTCTCAAAAAACCAAACCAAACCAAACCAAAAAAAAAAAAAAAAAAAGACACAAGTATAATTTATTGTTTAATTTATTTTATGATATGTATTTACTTAATTTTGTATATGTGTTGTGTAGGTCAGAGGATAACTTGTGGGAACTGGCTGTCTCCTTCCACCCCGTGGGTCCTAGAAATCAACTTCAAGAGCATTGGGTTTGGCAGCAAATGCCTCTACATTACTGAGTCATCTCACTAGCCCATAGGTAAAAACTACATATATTATTGCCAGATCACAGTTTTATAAGGATGTTTCCTTCAATACCTTCTTTTCAACAGATATAGTGTTCATGAGGAAGCTTCAATCTTGCTAACTAAGGGGCTTTTCTAGGTGAGCAAAAGAACCTGAATTTCTAGGTGATCTCAAAAACAAAGTGAGCCTAGCAGGGTAGCCTCTGAGAAGGGATAGCAGTTGACACCTGGTGGGTTTCAAAGCAAAACAGTCTCAAATAGGAACACAAAGGGCTGGAGAGCTGGCTCAGCAGTTAAGAGGCTCACCCTTGCTGAGCACCTGGGTTTGGTTCCCAGCATCCATGTGGTAGCTCACCACTCTCATAACTCCAGTTCCAAGGGAGCCAGTGCCCTTTTGTGACCTCCATGGGCACCAGGCATGCACATAGAGTAATGTACATAACATACATGCAGGCAGCATGCTTATATGCATAAAATAAATACATCTTGGAAGGAAGGAAGAAGTAAAAAGGAAGCTAATTTATATTAAGGTGCCTTACCACTTGTCTTTGAGCTGTAGAGAGGAAAGTTAATTTCTAAGCAATTGTATTTTTGGTGTCTTTGTTATAGTGGGCTATTTTATACTAATATTTATTATAAGAAAAAAATAAATTATAACCATACTTAGATCTATTATTTTGCTTCTCATGCTGCTACACAAATAAGCAAAAGTTTTTTTTAAAGGCCATAATACCCAAGTATTTGGTCAGATAATAATCTACTCTTTGTTGCTAAGACTTTTTAGCAAGATTAATATTTAAATCCACAGATTTAAATATTAAGTATAAAATATAATAGCTGGTTTTCTCTATAATGTAACATGGGTAGGTCTCATTCAATCAGTGGGACCATTTATAGGGACAGGAAGGCATGGGACAAACGTCTCCTCAGCCTGCGTGTGGCCCTGAGCAGCAGCAGCAGTGTTTCCGTGGGTCTCAGTTCTCCTAGGATTCCTGCTGAGGGGACCATCTCATGACCCCCTCCTTAAACTCAACCAGTCCCTCTCTACCCAATGGGTTTTGTGATTTTGGAAATGATGCATGTTTTAATTCAATTTGGTTCAACTCACTTTGTAGAAATTGACTGACTATATAATATCTTCTGTGCAGTACTTTAAGTCTTGGAGATACACAGCAGAACAAGATATGGGTTCCCAATGTCAAGAGTTCCCTTGTCTCACTAGGGAGACCCTAACAAATAAACAAATATTGAGTGTTCTAGTGGAGTAAATTCTATGATATGTTGAGTTCAGCCTTCAAAACACAGGGGACAAAGCAGTAACTCCACAAGGCAGGGCACTAACTCTAGTGCCCACCAGAGAGCCCGCCAGCAAAGCAAATAGGAGTGTCCAGAAAAATCTTATTGGGCCAGTTCAGCAAAGTCTTTTGTTCTTCAAGAAGAAATTACCCTTAGTTTATTATAGCTTCTTAGCTTTATAAGCTTATACAACTTAAAAAAATTTTTTTAACATGTAGCTTATATAGACATTGTACAGCATCCTAATTCTATATGCTTTCTGCATTTAAATATTTAAAAAAAATTTTATTTAGGATTTTTGAAACAAGGTCTCCCTCTGTAGCCCAAGCTAGCATGGATTGCATAATGGTTCTCCTGACTCCCTAGTGCTGAGATCACATTTTCTATAACAAGACCCAGAAACGTGAACTTTTCCCCTTATCTTTCAACTCTGGCTAAAACTGTAAAAAATAAAAATAAAAAATCCACTTCCCTTTGCCTAGTTCCGTCTCTAGATTTTCAGTACAGCTATGGAGTAAGACTAAGATTCCAGTTCCGCCATTTTTGCAGTTAAGAGGCCCTTTATAGACTACAGTGTCATTATGTAGCATGAAGCTGTTGAGTTTAGGACTGGTATATCATAGACTGCATTTTATCTGGATTTCAAATTTGGTTTTTTTTAATTTTGTTTGTTTGTTTGTTTTTGTTTTTTTTACCTTATCAGGCCTTAGACATCGAAGAATTATTATTTTCTGCAGTTCGTTCAGCGTCTTATCCATTGGTTCTGGAAGTTTCATATTGTGCGGCTCTTTGCTGTTATAGATTTCCTCCCACAAATATATGTAATTACAAAAATGCTCCCTAATAGAAAAAAATGATTGCATTTTCACTGAGAAATATTTTAAGAGATGATTGAGCAAGGGAAGGAATAAGGCAGCACGGGCACCATGTTAAAATCACTAGACTATAGGAGTTGTTTTCCAGGGAGGCAGAGAATGTGCTCTATCTAGGAACAGACAGATAGAAGCTTCTGGAGGAGAGGGAACAGAAGCTGGGACCCTTGGACCAGACAGCAGAGTTGTAGTGAGAGTTGGGGCCTGGGTCTCCTACAGCCTGCAGGATGCGTAATGAACATAGAGACCTTTAGGTAACTGTGATATCCTCGGAGTCTCTTCTTTGTAGCAATGTCTGCCAGTGTGAGGTAAAACTGGTCCCTTACCAGAACAGAGAGGCCTGGGATCTGACTCTGGGCCTTTCTAACTCAGAGCATATGGGCTAGTCATTGATGACAATGGGTGGGGGGAGCTTTGGTTATTTTTCTGTTCATCTCTCTCCATTTCTTCATACATGGTGCTCTTCTTTTGTGGAGATACTACAGTGCTTATATCAGAGAGCAAGAAAAAGTGGCATGTCTTTTCAGGACTGAAACAATCCTATGGTGCATTTGGCAGGAAACAACTCACTGTTGAATGAAGTCAGCCTTATCTGTCACCCCGGGGGGTTGTGGGCAGACAGAACACCTCTACCTGTGATGTTACCTTCCAGAATGTAAGGTATAACAGGTTGTGTTTCTATTATGGTGACTTAAATGTTAGTTTCAAGGATACAGGGTTGAATAAAACTTGCTTTGATTTCTTATATTGCAGGAGCGATAATCTGTGAAACGTTTATGAAAAAGACCCTTGGAAACTGATTTTGAGAATCAATATATTGACTCCCCACTTGGGCCTAAGTAACATAACTTAGTCACAATAAATACCTTGCCTTCAGTTTATTATGCCTGTCTCTTTTACTTTGGGTCACCTAATTACTTCTGCAGGTCTTCCTGTAAGTAACTCACAGAGTGTCTATCTAACCCTATGTCAACCCTTCAAGGCAGAAAGCACAGAAGTGAGTTATAGTTCTAAACCCGCAGTCACCTTCTGTGCCTTGGGGGCACAAAACCTCAGCGGGATGAGCTCCTGCCTCTCAGATGAAGGCAATTACACATGAGGGCCAGGCTGCATGTCCAAACAGAAGTCCTCACTCCTCTCCCACAAACCCTTGTGAAGATTTCTTTGGACACTTTGCAGGACTGGAGCGATGGCCAAGAAGATGCCCCTGGACCCACAATGACAACAGGAGATAGGGATTGGTCTGGTGCTGTAGAACAGGATCCTTGGTTCCTGTGCTTGGGAGGAAGCTGGAAACAGCTTTGGTTCTGTTCTGGCCAGAAGCTAGAAATGGCAGGAAAAGTAGGGTGGGCTCCCCCCCCCCCACTTTGGTCTCTTATCTTTTCTCCTAAATGCACATTTTTGCCTGGAAACTTTGTGAGGCCGTGACTGAAGTCTGAGAACATCTGGACAGCACTGAGGCTGAGCAGACTGACCAGCTCACCCCTAGTGCCTCACCCCAGTTTCTTCTACAAGCCAGATAAAATCCTCCTGGACCACTCAGTCAACAGCAGCCTGTTCCCTGGGCCCTGCTTCTGCTGTTCAGGAACCCTGCCTTCTTTCTTTATGCTAAGCTCCCGCCTATGGTCTCTACTAAAACTTCTAAAGCTTGTCCTTCTGGGGCTCAGGAATTTCAGTTTTCAAGTTTACAAGACAAGAACCTGGATTCACTGACTCAGGAAAAGTCTGTGAGCTTATGTACCCAAACTCTGGCCCACCTGAGGCTAGGATTCTCTGGCATACTCAAACCCCCTTCTTTTTGACCTTATGGCAGTCACTTTTCTAGTGTCACTGGAACTAATTACACATAACACTCGCCCTAAGTCTTCCCCTGTAGACCTAGATCTTATATCAGAGTTCTGAGTATGGACTTGGGAGGGGAGCTACTGGACTCCTTGGTTTCTCTTCCCGGTGTGACTGCATGGTCAGCTGTCTCTTTTATTGGTATATTGGGATGATGTAGCTGCAGGAGACCATGGTTTTGTGTGTGAAGTGTTATGTTATGTGAGGAGCCTGTCTTTCTACTAGACAATAAACTGGAAAAATTTTAGATTACAAATTTTTATGTCACCACTCAATGTTAAGTGTTGGAAGCCATTTTGCAGCTTCCCTGAAAGAGAGAGAGAGAGAGAGAGCTCCTGCCAGGCAGAGTCAAGGCAGGTTGGGATCTATTGGCAGATTTCCTGAGGCATGGAACGCTAAGAGGAGGTGCACCTGAGGCTCAAGGCTAGGAGCTGAAGAGCCTATTGACCTTGGTGGAATGAGCAGAGGCTTTTGGGATAGGAAGGAATGTCTTGTGTACATTTTAGTAAATTGTTTGTTAGCTTGTGGCTTTGTTTCCCAAGATACTGTAAAGTATATAAAGCTTAAGAAAATTAAACTTGAGGCTGCCATTGTACTGACTGGACAGCCCTCCCAATTTCTAACCTTTGTCTCTGAGGCTTCTCTTCTGTCTTTCCTATAATCATCCTCTCTCCTCCGTCACTTGGTACCAACCAGACCAGGACAGTTACGTCACCAAATGCACATAGTTACCTGAGTCCATGGAAGACTGGAAGTTCACTTGCTCTGCAAATCTCCTCCCAGCTTTTATCCTGTAGCCAGTCTGGGTCAGGATTTTTCTCAGCACTCTTGAGACTTACTCCTCCAGTTAAAAGAAACATCAGTTCCTGGTATTCAATCTCTTTCTTGGCCCTGTGTTCCCAAACAGAAGCTGTTGTAAACTGTTGATGTTAAAATGAGATGCCATCTTCATTCCATGTCAGCCATGGATCCTCAGAAATCCGTTCTGCCAGGGGCCCTCAGTGGCCACCCTGGACTGGGCCTCAGGTAGGTTATTTTCACTAGCCTCCTGGCCCTCCTCTACTCTTAGTCCCATAGCAGCCTGCCTGCAGAAGCCCCTCCTCCCACCCTTCCCCCACACCTTGGGGACTCCTCTAAGTTTTCCCTCATATTCCATTTCTATTCCTGTCACCATTGGACCACAAAAGCACTCTCTCCCAGGGATCTATAGCCACCATACTTGCCTAGGATCCAGAGAGGGCAATAGTAACCTCAGGAGAGAACCAGCGCCTGACAAAGACTACATACCAACACCAAGAAACACTTCAAATATTCTAAGTCCAGATGCCTAGACCCAAAGCAAAAACACAAACATGAAATATCAAGACAATATGCATCGTCTAAAAGCTTGTGATCCATTAGAGTAGGCCCTGAGAAATGAAATACAGCTAAATCACAAAACAAAGACTTCAAAATTGCTCTTATGCATATGTTCAAGGACCTTAAAGACAATATGAATAAATTCCTTAATGAAGTCTGGGAAAATAAAAGCAACTGAATGAACTAGTGAAAACATTTCAAGACATAAAGGTAGGATTTAACAAAGAAAGAGAATCAATGACAAAAACTCAAAGTGAGATAAAACTGGAAATGGGGATTTTAGAATGTCAAAACCAAGAGGAAAGGCTCACCAGAGCACAAGGCATGGAAGAGAGGATCTCAGGCATTGAAGACAAGGTAGAGGAAATGAATAGCTCAGCCAAAGAAAATGTTAAATCTAAAGAAATTGAGACACAAAACATCCAGGAAATATGTGACACTGTGAAAAAACCAAACCTGTGAATTATAGGTAAGAGGAAAGAGAGGAAAAGCAGGTCAAAGGCAGAGAAAATACATTATCAACACATAAAAGGAGAATTTTCCAATCTAAGCGAGGAGGTTACAAGAAGCTTACAAAACACCACATAAGCAGGACCAGAAAAGAAATTCCCCATGACACACAATAATCAAAACACTTAATGTACAGAACAAAGAAAGGATGTTAAAAATTGCTAGGGAGGAGGAGCAACATCTAAAGGCAGACCTACTAGACTAACACCTGACTTTAATGAGTAGACAACTATATGCATTAAAGCTAAAATCTCATGTTTATGTTAGATCTTTTGCCTCTGGCTTAGACCAAAATGTAAAAGGAAAATAATGATGTTTAAAGATAATTATGAATATCCTTATAATAGTTGACTGACAGTAAAGTATTTTCACTAACCAAAGACTATAAGCCAGGTAATATTAAAATTAAGAATTTGTGTTAATTAAGAGAATGAAAAGGCATTTTTTTTCTGGTATAAAATGAAGTTTTTATTTGGGGGTATGAGAAGGGAGGTGAGAAGGAATGTGGGACAGAAAGAGAGAGGAGAGAGAAAGAAGGGAAGGGGCTGGCTGGGAACATGTGGAGAGACATGGGGGGGGGCAGATGGGTGGAGAGAAAAACAGGGCTGAGAGTATAAGGCCAGAGGGGTAAGGGGAGCCAAACAGCTTTTTCCCCCCAGAAAAGGCATTTTTGATCCTGAACGACAAGCACACATTGTTGTTGTGTTTGGATCTAGATTATATGAAGAACTCATGGAAATCAGTTAGAAAACAACAAAATCCCAATAGAAACAAAAGTATGTGATATAAATAAATTTCCCTCTCCAAAAAACAAAACAAAACAAAAAACCCAAACCCTATGTGTATGTGTGTGTGGTGTTGTGTGGTGTAGTGTGGTGTGGTGTGGTGTGGTGTGGTGTGGTGTGTCTGTGTCTGTGTGTATGTCTATGGCTTGCCATCTTTAATCATCATAGAGATATCACAGAGATGTAAGCTTAAACAACAAAGGAATAATACTTATCACATATTAAAATGTATTTTGAAAATTGCAATAAATGGCACATAGCTATAATTCAGCACTTGTGGGAACTGAGGCAGGAAGGTTGTGGGTTCAAGGCCATCTACTTAGGAGGACCCTGATGTAAGAAGATTATTTTTGGGTACTACAAAATTTTGGTGTATACCTACAACAATAGGAGCTTGCACTGTTGTGGGATATAAACTGGAGCATCTGGGATATACGTTGTGAGTTTCTTTCTAGCTCTCTTCAAAAAAGAAGTGTGTGCACGAGAGCACCAAGACCTTCACACAATAGTGTCTGTGGTGCTGTTATTTATAACAGTGCCAAACTGAGAACAACTCAAATGTCCACCAAAAGTGGAACAGAGAAACTTTAATGAATTCATACAATGGAATGCTACAATACAACCAATGCAAACAAATAATAGGTTCCCAGACGAATCTTATTAAAGTTATGTTGATGGGCCAATAAAGAGACTTGCTACCAAGCCTGATGATATGAGGGTGACCTCTAGGTCCCAGGTGATGGAAGGAGAGAAAGAACTCACACACACACACACACATACTCTCTCTCTCTCTCTCTCTCTCTAAAAAGTTTGAATGATAAGAAAAAAAAACAGACAAAAGAGCTACATTTGGATACTTTTTATATAAAAGCAAAATAAACTGCAGCCCTGGAGAGGAGAACAGTAGTCCCCTTTGGAGAGAATAGGGGGAGAAGCACAGAACAGACTCAGGGATGACTGCAAGGCTCTATTTCCAGCATCAGCTTTGTAAGAATTGATTGAGCTTTATGCTGTATTTTGTAAACTTTTATAAAATATATAAACTTTAAAAATTAAAAATACACATCAGAATATCAATATGATTGTGGAAACTACTGTTATGCAGGAAATAATGAATTAAGCCAAGCAAGGCATTATACCAATCTCTAAGAAGCCATTTTGTAGATATATTTCCAAGGCAAGCTTTTTAGATCAGTAAATAAGGCCCAGAAGGGAATAGGAACTCCACAGGAAGACTATCAGAGTCAACTAACCTAGACTTTTGGGGCTCTCAGAGTCTGAACCACCAACCAAAGAACAGGCTGGACCTAGACCTCCCCATTCATATGTAACAGACCTGAGCAACTGGAGGAGAGGGGCTGCTATTCCAAAAGCTGTTGCCTTTCTGTGGGATATGTTCTTCTAGTTGGGCTGCCTTGTCTGGCCTGAGTGGGAGAGGAAGCGCCTAGCCTCAAAGAGACTTGAAGTGCCAGGGTTGGGGAGATACCTGGGCCAGGGCAGGTGTGTGTGGCACTTGCTGAGAGGAGAATGGGGGAGGGGCACAGGGAAAGGATTGTGGTAGGGGGTTATCGGGAGGGGGGCACTGAGAGGGATGTAAATTGAATAAGTAAAAAAATAAAATAAAATTAAGGAAACACAAGTTACTTACAGAAGAAGATTAGCACATAACAAAAAGGAGAACAACAACTTGTCTTTCTCAAACAGAGATCGGCATATGTTGCAATATAAGTTGTATGTGAAGTGGTCATTTAAATAGCGCAGGCGCTTTTCCAAGATTTTGGATCTGTTGCTAAAAAGTCAAAAAAGAAAAAATATGTTGTCAAACAAACATAGGGAAAGTAAGTGACCTAGATTAACCTATAAAATGTTCTACTTTATTCAAGTTTTCATCACTAGAAACATTCGAAATCACTCACATACAAATATAAAACTTGTCCCATTCGAGTGATTTCTAATCGTTCTAATTCCTCCAAATCATCACTGAAACTTGTAAATGACATTTTAAAATTCTTTAGCCTGACTGTCTTCCTCTATTACAAGCACAGTGTAAAATCACATTCTAAGTCAGAGCCCTTAGGGATTTTAATTATCCTACCAGGAGTTGACATAGAAAGAAATTTCTTATGGTATATATATGGGTTTGAGTCACATTTAAATACAAGGCATTTTTCTTAACACTTTGAAAATATCTCACTTAATTTTCAGAACTACCAGAGGAGACAAGTATAATTATTATTTCTATTTTTATAAAGAAGGCAACTGGAGCAATTGCAGAAAGGGTAACTGTGCCCTTCCCCCCAGCCTTGAGCAGGCTGGCTCAGACCTGGTTTGCCAAGAGGGCTAGCCCACCTGGGTGGAGTCTTCCGACCTAGGTAAAGTCTATAGTCCTGCCACATCTGCAGCTTTCCTCCAAGACTCCACTACCTGCTGAGAGGCTGAACTGTGTTTTCCTGATGCGATCCTGACAAAGCACCCAGATCCTGGCATGGTGGGGGATGGGTCCCCCCTCACCCCCCTTCATAAGCTCAGACTCATAGGTAAACATTGGCCTTGATCAGAGAATTTTTGTCTTGGCTCCTTATTTCTCTTGCTGCCTTTCTCATAGGAACCCCATCTTTCCTTTCAGGAACCCAGTAACCCATGGCCACTGGTGGCTACCGGTAACTGACTCTTCTAAAGTCCTGTGGCTGGTATCAGGTCAAATGGAGATTGAACAACATCAAAATGTGTATACACTCATTGTGACAGTTAAACTTGCTTGTCAACTTGATTGATTTAGAAGAATGGTTTAAGATAACCTCTAGGAATGTTTGAAGGTTTTTATAGATTAGGTTAATTGAAATGGTGGCATCATCCCATGGGCTGGAGGGGAAGGGAACTGAGCATCCATCTCTGTCACAGTGTGACTACCCACCTCACACCCTTCATCACGCCTTCCCCTGCTGGATGGACCTTCAAATGATACAACATAAACTTTCCTTTCTTAAGTTGATTTTTTTCAGGTGTCTTGTTTTGGCCTAGCAATAAGGAAAGTAACTAAAACATTTATTAATCTGTTACAGTGAAAATTTCTAGCAAATAAATATAAATGTGGTACAGCCTTTTAGGCACCTCAGAGATGGAAAAAGAGACATTAGAATTGTCAGCAAAAAGAGGTCTTGGGCATCATTGGAATATATAAAAGACAGAGAGAAGAGTCAGGTATGGTGGCACACTTGTCATCTCAGCATTCAGGGAACAGAGACAGAAAGACTGCCCCCAAGTCTGCGACTAGCCTGGACTAATAGGAAGTACTCGGTCAATGCGGGTTACATAGTGAGACCATCCCTGTGTGCATAAATCTTAGGTGTGTGAAACAACTTTTTAAAGGGAAGACTTCAGATGTCTTTTGCTCTGTTTTTCCTTCTTCCACTCAGTGATCTACAATGAAAACTCTACAGAAATAAGTAGAAACAGTAATTGATTTTTTTTTTAAAAATGGAAAACGATGGTGAAGAATCCAGCCTAGGGAGGACGGAGGAGGAAGCAAGAAGTCTGCTTACCTGTCATGGATGGAGTTGATGTACAGGTTCACAAACCAGGTGAGAGAGTACTGGTACATGGGGTCAATGTTGGCCAGGTCTGCAATGCTAAAGAACAGCACTGACGAATGCTTGGCGATGGGTCTGTATCCTTCTCGCGACTCTGCTATTTTGAGCTCTGTTTTTTCTGCAACCTGGCAGAGGAGAAGAGCCAAGATGAACGAAAAGGGATTTTCTCCATCATGTGCTTTTCTTATAATGAATTTTTACATATATTTGAAAAGCCCTTAACTCAATGTCAAATTTTAAGAACTTAATTCAAGTACATTCTACAGGAGAGGGGTTCCTAGCTTAAAGCTAGAAAAAAGAGGAAAAAGGAAGAATTACAAAGGATGAGGAAGCTGAGAGACAGGAAAGAGGAAAGGAAAAGAGACAGACCTTACACCCCTCTCTTATAATCTTTATTAAATAATAAAATAAAAAATCTAATATATTTTTTTAAATTTTAGCTAGTCTGAATGGAGGTCTGTTCTTTGTGAACTTTCCCTAAAATAGATAAAATATAATCACAATTGACCTGAAAGTTCTGAACCTCAGTCTTGACTATAAGAAGGAAACAAAGTTAGCAGCAATTGAGAATTAATAGTCTTTCATGTAAACCTACTACTCCTATTTAAACCTGACCCACGTTTCCTTCCTTCCTGCACCTTCCTCTTCCTTAGGGCCACACTGGGGCAGGTGTTGTATAAGAAACCAAGCTGAGCAAGCTATGAAGGTCAGGCACCCTGCTCTTGATTTCAGTTCTGTCCCCAGTTCTTGCCTTGAATGCCTGCCTTGGTTGACCTTGATAATGAACTGCAACCTTTGAGCCAAATAAACCCTCTCTCCCCATGTTGGTTTGAGGCAGTGTTTCACCACAGTAACAGAAAGTCAACAAGGATGTTTCTCCTCTCCAATGAACGGGAAGTTTACCAGCTTCCTTTGCTCTGATGAACAGGAATTGGGAAGATAATATCTCATCCACGCTCTCAGATATGGGCTGCTATAGAATATTTCTCTAAGACACTGTCTTCTTTGCTTCTTCAAAAATGTAAAAATAAGAGAGCAAACACCTGACAGAAAAAATCTTTATCAACACATCGTTATAAAACGAAACCTCTTAAACACTTGTCCCAGAGTGGAGCTGGATTGGAAGGGGGCACAGTGAAAAGATGCTGAGTGACTGATATAGCCTCTGCTTTGGTTTCTGTTAGATATAAGGATAAAGTAATAGGAGCTGGAGGGATGGCTCAGTGGTTAAGAGCACTAGCTGCTGTACTTGCAGAGAACTTAATTCAGTTTCCAGCACCCAAATTGCAGTTCAAACCACCAGAGGATCTCCTACTCTCTTCTTGCCTCAGAAGGCAGGAGGCATGTTTGTAGTGGACAGATATATTAAAAAAATCTAATTAAAAAAATTTAGCTAGTATTTAGCTGAATTTAGCTAATATATGCAGTATATAAAACACTCATACATATACAAAAATTAAAACAAAACTTTAAAAAAATCATTTAAAAAAATTTTTTTTTGGTTTTTCGAGACAGGGTTTCTCTGTATAGCCCTGGCTGTCCTGGAACTCACTTTGTAGACCAGGCTGGCCTCGAACTCAGAAATCCGCCTGCCTCTGCCTCCCGAGTGCTGGGATTAAAGGCGTGCGCCACCACACCCAGCTTAAAAATATTTTTAAAGAGAAGTACAAATCAGTAACAGATGTTGTAAAGGGCCAGGTCTTAAATTGAGGTGGTGAGATGGTTCGGTTTAGTTCCTGCAACCTGAATTCCCTCTCCAGAACACATGCAGAAAGCTAGATGTGGCGGCTCGCATCTGTAACCCCAGAACTTTTATGGCAAAATAGGAGGCAGAGGCAGGAGAGTCAGCTTTAATATCTGTGACAGGGAGTAGCAGCAGAAACAAGAGAGATTTGGCTTCAGTAGAGTAGAAGGAGGGAGCCAATTTCAACAAGTTGGCCCCTGACTTCCACACACGCACCACTGGCCTGTAACTTCATGCTTCATCTCATAAATAACTTTTGGAGGGGGCCAGGGAAGAGATGTGCTATAAAAAAATAGCACTTTCCTGTTTGATGAATTTGGAGTATATTATTGGCTATAGACCATCTGACACTTATTTTTGCTCTTCTCTTCTCTTCTCCCCTCTCACCTTTTCCCTCCTTCTCCTTCTCTCTCTCTCTCCCCTTTCTCCAATAAGCCAACAGAACATCCCCTAGTGGTTCCAAGAACCACTCATTGCTCAGGCACTCAGGACTTATCTCCACACACCCCAAACTCCAATCGCTAACTGTGGTAAGACAACTTTCAAAGATCAGTTTCTAGATGAAGAGTCAACTAAAGCGGAAACAATCCTGGCTGTGCTGCTTACTTGGCCAGGAAATTAATTTGCTTCTTCTGTGTATAGATAATGTATAGACTGAACTAAATGTAGAGAAATTCAACAGTAAGATATTCTCTTCTGAATTTAACATTGGTTTCTAAGCTTGTGTATTTTATCAGGTTTTCTTTTCTTGAAAGCCTATGAGAGCTTTTCCTCAGGAACCAGAGACAAACCCAGATACTCGGATCCAAACATTTCTAGGAATCTTTATATTCACCTGCTGCTTCTTCGTGATCTCATTAGACATAATTTTGGCAGAGTCTAAGACTTTTATTGCACTTTCATCTTCCAAAATGTTCCCTTCTGAAGATGATAATGTTTCTAAAATCTTTGTCTCTATATCTTTGAGCTGCTTCTTGTTAGCTGCAGACTGAAGAATGAGGGCATTTCGCTCCTCCTCTAATTCTGGTCTAAAAATGATAGAAACATTGACTGTAAATTTGTGGCATTCAATCTAACTTCTACCTAAATATTATGTATAACATTTTGTGAATAATTGAATTATTACATAGATGTAAAAAAAGAATCAATTTTACTATAGTAAGAGGAAAATAGCTGCATACCGTAATGGTTATTTTAATGGTTAACGTGATATAATCTAAACTTGCCGGGAAAGGGAATCTCAGCAAGGGATTATCTAAACCAGGTCAGCCACCACTTTACAGGCTGGACCCTGAGCTATGACAACGGGAGAGGAGACTGAGAGCTGGCACGCATACTGCTCTCCTCATAGTAGACGTCATGTGATCCCTTCTCTAGCACTCCTTCTGCTGTGACTTCCCTGCAAAAAAGGACTATAAACAGAACGGTGGGCTAAAATAAACCCTTCCTCCCACAACCTCTTTTTGTCAACATATTTGATCACAGCAATAGAAAATAAAAAGGCTCATACAAATATTGATTTGAGAAGCTTAAGCAAAGAAAATTCATTTGTATACTTAAAATGTGACAGCAACCCTAAGATTATATTAGGTTGTTCTTACGGTATTGCTGGTTATATATAGAAAAATAAAGATTTTTTTTATTAATTCACTGGGTTTGTCATCAGAAAGTCTTCTAAAATAACCACCATAGGAAGGAGAACTGTTCTGACTGACTTTTTAAGTGAAAGGCAAAATTGATATTAAGCGTTAATGAGCAAAATGGAGTAAAACTTCAAAGTAATACCATCTGCTATAGAGAGTGTTATAACCTAGATCTTGTTTATTTTTAAATTTTGGAAGTAACAAAGTTACTTTTATATCCTTTTAATTTGACTGCATTTAACAGGCCACTTAATAAAGTCATATTAAGATTCAATTCAAATCTATTATTTTCCTCCAGAAGAAGTTCTTTCTTGTAGCTTTCTGGTTTGTTTGGTTTTTTTTATTTAAAAAACTTTGTATGTTAGTAATGGAAAAATACAAAACAAACAATAAAGCCATAAAAATTACCTATGCTCTTATATATTAGGTAAAATAACTGCTAACATTCAGGTATATTTCATCTTAATCCTCTTTCTTTTTTTCATTTTGAACACAGATTCATCCATCATTTTTCAATACATTATTATTTATACCACATATGTAGTTTTATATCCTATCCTGAGCAGTTTCTAACATTAATACTCTGTATAGAAGAAGTCTTTGAATACACTTCTGATTTTATCCATGGCCTATATTACTGTGGACAAAGCTCCTAGCTCAGTCTGATAGAAGTTATGGCATGTTTTCTGAATCTCATCACCCGTAACAAAAGACTGATATAACAAGACTTGGCTTAAAAGTTATTATTGAGTGACTATTTTTAATGACTATATAACTGATTTATAATAACAAAATATAACATTTTTAGTCATTTCAAAATAGTCCCAAAACAAAAGTATTAATGGCCTACAGATACTCTCTAAACTTCCTGAAGCATCAAAACAAAAATACATACCTCTCCTTTGCAACAACAATGCCTAGTAATTGATCTTCAAGCCCTTCTGGAGTTATCATGAAATTGAGCAAAGACACTTTTGTAGCCAGTTCTGGCATGTAGTGTGGATTTCTCAGTTTTGTGGTAATATAAAATTTAAAATCAAAAGAATATTCAATAATGACTTCACCAAGTCTGATGCAATCAATACCACCTATATTCCAGGAAAAAATAGATAACAAATGAGCCAAAGTTACTTAGCCTCTCTTCCTATGCACTGCTAAGGTCCTAAATTATAAGCCAAGTCCAAAGTAATTTGAGATAGAAAAAGGCTCTGACAAAAGCTACCGCTGCAAAGATAAACACGCAAGTACACAGTAGGGCTCATTCTGTCATAACATATGACACTGTGCTAGGCAGTCACAGAACTTTATAAATCAAGATACTTTTTGAGTCTGGTGGTGGTGGCACATGCCTTTAATCCCAGCACTTGGGAGGTAGAAGCAGGAAGTTCCAAACCAGCCTGATTTACAGAGTGAGCTCTAAGATAGCCAAGACTACACAGAGAAACCCTGTCTGAAAAAACCAAACTAAACCACCACCAACAAAGATACTTTTTTTTTTCTGTCAAATTTTAACTGTGATTCTAAACTGTGATTAAGGCTCACCAAAGTATCAGAGCGTGACAGAAATAAATGTTCATCAGCAGAATGACACATGTTTACCTAGGTTGAACTCTGGCCACGTTCTTGTTATTATTCATAATTAATGAACTTTTTGAGGTCAGTGGTCATAAAACAAGGGGATTTCAGACTGGCTTCAACTGTATTATGCTCTCCACAGAGCTAAAATTCAGGGAATAGTAGATAAGGCAAAGTAGATAGGGCACAGACCTTATCTTAGGATTCCTGATCAAGCTTCAGTTTTAAAAACTTGTTTCAGATTTCTTTCCATACATAACAATGACATGTGAGTTTTAAATTATCATTTTTGTTAAATTTATGTGTTACATTGTGCTTCAAAATAATCCAATCATCTTTCAATTCTACCTTGTTTAAAAGTTTGTTTAAGTAACAAAGGCTCCAAAGAGGGATCCAAATCTTCACCAACATTTTCCAGGAGAAGTGGAGTTCCAAACTGAATGCAGTTTTCCAAGGTTCTCATATAGTCTGTGTCTGATAACTTAATAACACTGAGCTGATTATCTTTCTCAGAGTTTTTAATCCATTTATTGGCTTGACCCTGGGGGTCAATCATTAAAGGCCTGGAAATGAAGAGGGAAATTCCAAGAGGTACACATAAATACGGCAATTTCTCAAAAAATCTATGCAATTTAAGTGAATTTTGTCACAAATGCGAAGTATTTTACTTAAAGATTTTTCTTTTAAAAGTCCTATGATTATATATGTATATGCATATGACAGTAATAACTAAAAAAGAGGTTATAAATTTGGCAGGGAGGTGAGCACAGGAGGAGTTTCAGGGCAGTAGAGGGGAGAGTGAGGATAGAAATTGTATAAATACAGTATTCCTGCACACAGTTCTCAGAAAATTAAAACAAAAAGTAAAAAATGTGTTCCTGGCTAAACCCAGTGGTCACAGAGCAAAAACAAAAAGACATGAAAGTACAGAGGGAACTTGGTGGAAGGAAGTAGGAGGCGGGCCTAGCGGTGGTGGGAGGAAGTAGGAGCAGGGCTAGTGGTGGTGGGAGGAAGTAGGAGATGTGGCTAGTGGTGGTGGGAGGAAGTAGGAGATGTGGCTAGTGGTGGTGGGAGGAAGTAGGAGATGTGGCTAGTGGTGGTGTGGGACTAGCAGTGGTGGGAGGAGGACACAAGAGAGTAAAAGGATGAATGTGACCAGAACACATTATATACATACATAAATTTGTTAAAGGAATAATTTAATTTAGAAAATAAAAAAGAATTTCATTCTTTCAAATGAAGAAACTCAGCTCACATTGGTAAAACCCCAAGGTTCTAAAACTACCCCAGTGTGAGAAGAACTAGGAGTTTGTGACTCGGTGGGCTGTGCTGTTTTCAATATAACACTGACACCACAGCAGTCTTAAAGCACAGCGCCAGCGAGTATGATGTGAAAGATAATTCGCTAAAGGTTTAAAATAAAAGCACATCAGCTTATAAATGATTTTTACCAGTTTGTGAGTAGGACTATAGAGAGTGAGTGCCCAAGTTAAGTCTGGGACACAGTTAAAAATCTATTTAGGGATGCTTTTCTAGGATAGTAAAGGTTTTATGTTTAAGACTGTACAAATTGGTAGTTGGAGTGATGGCTTAGTGCCTAAGAGCATTTGGTGCTCCGGCAGAGCAGCTAGCACCGTGTGGCAGCTTACAGGTGTCTGAAACTCTAGTTTAAGGGAATTTAACACCCTTTTCTGCCCTCAGTGGGAAACCAGGCATGCATAGAGCACACAGAAATACATGCAGGTAAACA
Organism: Mus minutoides; assembly: GCA_902729485.2. Lineage (NCBI taxonomy): Eukaryota > Metazoa > Chordata > Mammalia > Rodentia > Muridae > Mus > Mus minutoides. Next base: position 881,076 of record LR749882.1, read on the forward strand.
CTCATGCACATTAAACAAACAAACAAACAAACAAACAGATAAATAAATCTATAATATATATATATATAACTAATCAGGAGAAAATAGAACAGTGTTTAATCAGGCTGGGCCTTGCTGGAAGGAGGAGGCTGGAGAAGATAATAGTGTATGGGCATTACATCACTGGAATAGGAACAATTTTCAGTGTTTGAGAAATTAGTTTTCTTTGAGAAAGTCTCCTCAGCTGTTATTGAGCCAGTGTGGCTGGCTTTAAGTCTTCCCATGGGACCATTTCTAACACACATCAAGATATCACACTTATGAGTTCTCATCTTCATCAGATACTAAGCATCTGTATTTTTATATCATTCTGATTCAGGCATACTTACTGCCATGATTTATATATATATATGTATATATATATATATATATATATATATATATATATATATATATATATATGCAAGGATAATTTTTAAAATCTTTAATTTGGTAAGATACCTGAATAAAAGGTGGAATCATAAACACTGAGGTGTTTGTACAATAGATATAACTCTCTCCGAAATATAATTCTCCCTGAAACATAACCCTCCCTAAAATAAAGTACTCATATGTGGAGTAATATGGATGAATCTCAAAACAGTTATGCTGAGAGGAAGATGTCTCATATGTATGTATCAAGAAATAGATGTGATGTTCTATAACAGTCATAACTAGTCTATGATGTTCTATAACAGTCATAACTAGTCTATGATGTTCTATAACAGTCATAACTAGTCTATGATGTTCTATAACAGTCATAACTAGTCTATGATGTTCTATAACAGTCATAACTAGTCTATGATGTTCTATAACAGTCATAACTAGTCTATGATGTTCTATAATAGTCATAACTAATCTATGTTGTTCTATAACAGTCATAACTAGTCTATGATGTTCTATAATAGTCATAACTAATCTATGTTGTTCTATAACAGGTATAACTAGTCTATGTTGTTCTATAACAGGTATAACTGTTGGGAAGTATTTGGAATGATGGTTTTATGGGGTGGGATAAGGTCAGGAACGGAGTGAAAAGAAACTCTCCAGGAGGCAGCCTTGCTCTGCATCTTTATGGAGTCCAATTTGGGTGCACAGCAGTACACTTTTTCTGAACTCACCAAACGGTAAATTTGAGTTTTTTTGTTTTATTATTTGTAATTTTTACCTCAAACAAAAATATATAAACTAAATGATCTTTATCAATAATGTGCATGTTGAGGTGGCTAAGGGGGAAACGCATGTCTGCAGCTCATCCATAAACACATTTAGAAAGATGGGTTGGCAAAGGAGTAGCTAGATTCTTCATTAAGCAGCAAATAGGACACAATGCTGGCTGTAGAGTGTAGGGGTGACCATTACACTGGAACTTCTTGTCAAAGTCTTTCAACTTTTATACATGCTTGAAGACTTCCACATGAGACAGGAGGAAACTTTTTATGTTCCTTACCACCGTCTAGAATTATTAACGATCACGCCATTGTCTATGGAGAACGTGTCTGTTGGTAGCCCGGCAATATTCCAAGCTCTAATCTTGACTGGATCCCCCAAGGTTTTACTCAATGAGAACTCCTCTGAACATGGGAATTTTTTTTCCTGTAAGAAATAAAAGTGTGATGTTTTCTTTCAACTTATTAATTGAAACAATTTTAAGTTAAAATATATGTTTAATTGTCATAACTAAAGATCAGAATAAAACTGCATTGAAGGTTAGACTTTGGGAGTATTTTACCAGTCAAAGAAGAAGTAGAGGGAGGGAGAAAAGGAGGGTGAGAGGGAGAGAGAAAAAAGACTTCCCATATTTTTAGTAGGATTTTTTTTGATGTCCTCATCACCATCATGTTTTCCAGCACATATGTTGAATGTTCTCAATCAATATTTATTATGTAAATTTACTGTAAACCGAATGAATACCTTGCACAGCTTGCTCCAGTCTTCCGTACATTCTTGTCGAAATCCAGAAGTGAAAGCACCAAGGTAAGCTATGACTCCTGCTGCCACCAAGACGTCACCAGTTAGGTTTTCATATGTTATTTGAAGGTCATCTGCAGCTTGGGACCATCTGTACAACAAACCAAAGGCAAGACAGCACACGATTGTATGGGAAGGGCCAGCTGGAGGGATGGCTTAGTTGTCAAGAGCACTGACTGCTCTTCTAAAAGACTGGTGTTCAGTTTGCGGCATCCACATGGTGGCTTACTATCTGAAGCTATCTGAAGCTAAAGTTCAGGGATCCAGCATCTTCCTCGGGCCTCCACAGGCACCAGGCATGTAAGTGGTGCACAGACATACATGCAGGCCAATGAAAAGAATAAAAAGGAAAGTGCATGGGCCTTCTTGTCTAAATGCTATAAAGAAAAGGCTATGGCATGTTAGGATCTGTGAACTGAGGAGTTTGGATCCCTTCTAGCTCTGTTACACCGCACTCTGTGACTTTCTGCTTTTCAGTCTTAGAGCAGTGGCTATGTCCAGCAGCACTCGGCCTCCCCACAACCACAACCTCAAGTTTTTGCTTCAGAATCTTCTTTAGGGCGATTTTTGTCCTAGTGTTTGTTTTGGTATTTATTTCTAGATAATAAGAAACATTTTTCATTCATTTCAGAAATGCTATTTTGAAGCAAGACTATTTGATACACATTAAATTACAAAGTTGAGATTCTGCAGATAAAGTTAATAGTTTTTCCAGTCAACAAAACTGACAATAGAAGTTATTCCAAAATCATTTCACCTGAACTAAATTACTACATCATGCTATTCATGGAATAAACATGATCAATAATGAAACAGCTGAATGTGCAAGCCAGTTTAAAAATGCATAGAAAATTGGGAGAGAATCCCAATCGCACTTAGATTAGAGGACTGAAGGCACTGTGCTTTCTTTTCCTCCTCCTCTCTCTCCTTTTGTTTGTTTGTTTCTGTTTTGAAAGCAAGTTATAAACTCTATCCTCAACACTGATCTTGCTCCCTTGAGAGTCCCAGACAGGTGCTTTACAGAATGCTGCATATTCTCAATCATCCGCTGTCAAATCAGATGTAACTGTGACAAACAGGTGAGGACAGTCATTTACTCAAGCCTGTTGTCCTAGCCCCTGAGAAGCAGCTCTACCTTGACTTCTCGCCACCTAGCCCTCCGATTAGCTTTGAGGCTCGTTCCAGCTTCTTAGCACACAGTTCCACTTGGTCCTCTAGAGCTGCCTTTTCATCTGTCTTCTCTTGAAAAGTCTTCTGTAAGTTTTCCAAATGATGCTCTACTTCGGCCAGTTCTGCTCTCTTCTGATTCAGAAGCTCCATTGTCTCTGCTAAGGACCTCTGGGCCTCTGCCAAGCGAGCTTTCTTTGGAGCCACAACCTGGTAGGGAACAATATGCAGATGTGTGTTCTGTGTAGATGTTATGGGTCAGACATGGGGTTTAACAATAACTTACATATAATAAGCTCTTAAATCTTATATAATGCAAAACACCTATATACTTCATAAAACACAAATCATTTGGATTTGTAAACTATGGCATACAAAATAAATTATTCTGGAATAATATAGTTTAATGTAGAGTAAAAATGACACAATATGTAACAAAATGTTTTATTTATTTATTTTTATTAGATATTTTCTTCATTTACATTTCAAATGCTATCCCCAAAGCCCTCTATAGCTTCCCCGCGCCCTGCTCCCCAACCAACCCACTCCCGCTTCCTGGACCTGGCATATGATCTTCACAAGACCAAGGGCCTCTCCTCCCATTGACAGCTGACTAGGACATTCTCTGCTACATATGCAACTACAGACACAGCTCTGGGGGTTATTGGTTAGTTCATATTGTTGTTCTTTCTATACGGTTGCAGGCCCCTTTAGCTCCTTAGGTACTTTACTTTCTCTAGCTCCTTCATTAGGGGCCCTGTGTTCCATCCAATAGATGACTGTGAACATCCACTTCCGTATTTGCCAGGCACTGACATAGACTCATAAAAGAGAGCTATGTCAGGGTCCTGTAAGCAAAATCTTTCAGGCATATGCAATAGTGTCTGGGTTTGGGGTTGTATATGGGATGGATACCCGGGTGGGGCAGTCTCTGGATGGTCTTTCCTTTCGTCTTAGCTCCGAACTTTGTCTCTGTAACTCCTTCCATGGGTATTTTGTTCCCTGTTCCAAGAAGGAACAAAGTATCCACACTTTGGTCTTCCTTTTTCTTGAGTTTCATGTGTTTTTCAAATTGTACCTAAGTTTCTGGGTTAATATCCACTTATCAGTGAGTGCATACCATGTGTGTTCTTTTGTGATTGGGTTACCTCACTCAGGATGATATCCTCCAGATGCATCCATTTGCCTAAGAATTTCATGAATTTATTGTTTTAATTGCTGACTAGTACTCCATTGTGTAAATGTACCATATGTTCTGTATCTATTTCTCTGTTGAGGGACATCTGGGTTCTTTCCAGCTTCTGGCTATTATAAATAAGGCTTCTATGAACATAATGGAGCATGTGTCCTTATTACAAGTTGGAACATCTTCTGTGTATATACCCAGGAGAGGAATTGCTGGATCTTCCAATAGTATTATGTCCAATTTTCTGAGGAACCGCCAGACTGATTTCTGGAGTGGTTGTACCAGTTTGCAATCCCACCAACAATGGAGGTGTGTCCCTCTTTCTCTACATCCTCGCCAGCATCTGCTGTCACCTGAATTTTTGATCTTAGCCATTTTGACTGGTGTAAGGTAGAATCTCAGGGTTGTTTTGATTTGCATTTCCCTGATGATTAAGGATGTTGAACATTTTTTCAGGTGCTTCTCAGCCTTTTGGTATTCCTCAGTTGAGAATTCTTTGTTTAGCTCTATGCCCCAGTCTTTAATGGGGTTATTTGATTTTTCAGGAGTCCATCTTCTTCTTCTTTCTTTCTTTTTTTTTTTTTTTTTTTTTTTTTTTTTTTTTTTTTTAGTTTTTCAAGACAGGGTTTCTCTGTGTAGCCCTGGCTGTCCCGGAACTCACTCTGTAGAACAGGCTGGCCTCAAAATCAGAAATCTGCCTGCCTCTGCCTCCCGAGTGCTGGGATTAAAGGTGTGTGCCACCACGCCCGGCCTTGGAGTCCATCTTCTTGAGTTCTTTATATATATTGAATATTAGTCCCCTATCTGATTTAGGATTGGTAAAGAACATTTCCCAATCTCTTGGTGGCATTTTTGTCCTATTGACAGTGTCTTTTGCCTTACAGAAGATTTGCAATTTTATGAGGTCCCATTTGACAATTCTCAATCTTACAGCACAAGCCATTGCTGTTCTATTCAGGAATTTTCCCCCTGTGCCCATATCTTTGAGGCTTTTCCCCACTTTCTCCTCTATAAATTTCAATGTCTCTGGTTTTATGTGGAGTTCCTCGGTTCACTTAGACTTGACCTTAGTACAAGGAGATAAGAATGGATCAATTCGCATTCTTCTACATGATAACCGCCATTTGTGCCAGCACCATTTGTTGAAAATGCTATCTTTTTTCCACTGAATGGTTTTAGGTTTCTTGTGATATATTATTTGTGACTATTGTGAAGGGTGTCGTTTCCCTAATTTCTTTCTCAGCCTGTTAATCCTTTGTGTAGAGAAAGGCCACTGATTTGTGCGACGCGCCTCCCTCAACCAGCAAGAAAGTCACGCCACCACCGGGATCTTCTCAGTCAGCTTTATTCAGGAGCACCTTGATAGTAGATTCCCAGGACCCTGGACAGCAGCAGAGGTGCTGCTTTTATACTCTCCCAGGGAGGGGGGGGGAAGGGTGTCGTAGTGGATGCGGATTGGTGTACCAAGCCACACCTCATTTGCACGTGGCCTGTTCATTGGTGCCACAAGCCACACCCATTAGCATATTGCCTGTTCAGGAGGGGCTATTGCTTGAGGAGGGCCTGAAGAGAGAGCTGCGCATGTGCACTGGGCTCTCTTCCCTGACAGCCAGCCGGTCCCCGCCATCTTGTAATGGCAGGGAGCCTGATGGCCTTCCCAGAGCCCGGAGCTTCTCAGAGCCGGGGCTTCTCAGAGCTGGAGGCTTCTCAGAGCTGGAGGCTTCTCGGAGGCGGGGCCTCTCAGAGCCTGGAGGCCTTCCTGGAGCCCAGGCAGCTTGCAAGCAACTTTGCCTGCCAGAGCGCAGGCGAACACGGGGGTGGGGGTGGGTAGGAGGGTGTCCACGTCTCCCGTGCTGTGGGCTTCATGCCCTGTGTGCCCAGTGCGGAGCGGCCGCGGCTTCTCAGAGAAACCGTGGCTTCCTACAGATTTGTTTGAGTTAATTTTATATCCAGCTACGGCACTGAAGCTGTTTAAACCTGATGGTTTAAGAGTTCTCTGGTGGAATTTTTAGGATCACTTATATATACTATCATATCATCTGCAAATAGTGATGTTTTGACTTCTTCCTTTCCAATTTATATCCCCTTGATCTCCTTTTGTTCTCTAATTGCTCTGGCTAGAACTTGAGTACTATATTGAATAGGTAGGGAGAAAGTGGGCAGCCTTGTCTAGTCCTTGATTTTAGTAGGATTGCTTCCAGCTTCTCTCCATTTACTTTGATGTTGGCTACTGGTTTTCTGTAGATTGCTTTTATTATGTTTAGGTATGGGTCTTGAATTCCTGATCTTTCTAAGTCTTTTATCATAAATGGGTGTTGGATTTTGTCAAATGCTTTCTCAGCATCTAATGAGATGATCATGTGGTTTTTGTCTTTGAGTTTGTTTATATAGTGGATTACTTTGATGAATTTCTGTATATTAAACCGTCCCTGCATCTCTGGAATGAAACCTACTTGATCATGATGTATGATCGTTTTGATGTGTTTTTGGATTCTGTTAGCGAGAATTTTATTGAGTATTTTTGCATTGATATTCATAAAGAAATTGGTCTAAAGTTCTCTATCTTTGTTGGGTCTTTATGTGGTTTAGGTATCAGAGTAATTGTGGCTTCATAGAATGAATTGGGTAGAGTATCTTCTGTTTCTATTTTGTGGAATAGTTTGAGGAGAACTGGAATTAGGTCTTCTTTGAAGGTCTGATAGAATTCTGCACTAAACCCATCTGCTCCTGGGCTTTTTTTGGTTGGAAGACTATTAATGGCTGCTTATAATTTTTTAGGGGATATGGGACTGTTTAGGTCATTAATCTGATCCTGATTTAAATTTGGTACCTGGTATCTCTCAAGAAATTTGTCCATTTCATCCAGGTTTTCCAGTTTTGTTGAGCATAGCCTTTTTTAATAGATTTGATGATATTTTGGATTTCCTCAGGTTCTGTTTTTATGTCTCCCTTTTCTTTTCTGATTTTGTTAATTAGGATACTGTCCCTGTGCTCTATAGTGAGTCTGGCTAAGGGTTTATCTATCTTGTTGATTTTCTCAAAGAACCAGCTCCTGGTTTGGTTGATTCTTTGAATAGTTCTTTTTGTTTCCACTTGGTTGATTTCAACCCTGAGTTTGATTATTTCCTGCCTTCTACTCCTCTTGGGTGAATTTGCTTCCTTTTGTTCTAGAGCTTTTTGGTGTGCTGTCAAGCTGCTAGTGTATGCTCTCTCTAGTTTCTTTTTGGAGGCATTCAGAGCTATGAGTTTTCCTCTTAGGGATGCTTTCATTGTGTCCTATAAGTTTGGGTATATGTGGCTTCATTTTCATTAAACTCTAAAAAAGTCTTTAATTTCTTTCTTTATTTCTTCCTTGACCAAGGTATCATTGAGTAGAGTGTTCTTCAGCTTCCAAGTGAATGTTGGCTTTGTACTATTTATGTTGTTATTGAAGATCAGCCTTAGTACGTGGTCATATGATAGGATGCATGGGATAATTTCACTATTTTTGTATCTGTTGAGGTCTGTTTTGTGACCGATTATATGGTCAGTTTTGGAGAAGGTGCCATGAGGTACTGAGAAAAGGTATATCCTTTTGTTTTAGAATAAAATGTTCTGTATATATCTTTTAAATCCATTTCTTTCATAACTTGTTAGTTTCAATGTGTCTCTGTTTAGTTTCTGTTTCTAGGATCTGTCCATTGATGAGAGTGGGGTGTTGAACTCTCCCACTATTATTGTGTAAGGTGCAATATGTGCTTTGACCTTTACTATAATTTCTTTAATGAATGTGGATGCCCTTCCATTAGGAGCATATGCAAGAATTACCTTTGATGAGTATGAAGTGCCCCGTCTTGTCTTTTTTGATAACTTTGGGCTGGAAGTCAATTTTATTCAATATTAGAATGGCTACTCCAGCTTGTCTCTTGGGACCGTTTGCTCTGAAAATCATTTTCCAGCCTTTTACCCTGAGGTAGTTAGTGTCTGTCTTTTTCTCTGAGGTGGGTTTCCTGTAAGCTGGAAAAAGTTGGGTCCTGTTTATGTAGCCAGTTTGTTAGTCTATGTCTTTTTGTTGGGGAATTGAGTCCATTGATATTAAGAGATATTAAGGAAAAGTAATTGTTGCTTCCTATTATTTTTGTTGTTAGAGTTGGAATTCTGTTCTTGCAGCTATCTTCTTTTAGGTTTGTTGAAGGATTACTTTCTTGCTTTTTCCAGAGTGTAGTTTCTGTCCTTGTGTTGGTGTTTTTCCATTATTATCCTCTGAAAGGATGGATTCATGGAAAGTGTATTGTGTGTATTTGGTTTTGTCATGGAATACTTTGGTTTCTCCATCTATGGTAATTGAGGGTTTTGCTAGGTATAGTAGCCTGGGCTGGCATTTGTGTTCTCTTAGGGTGTGTATAACATCTGTCCAGGATTTTCTGGCTTTCATAGTCTCTGGTGAGAAGTCTGGTGTAATTCTAATAGGCTGCCTTTATATGTTACTTGACCTTTTTCCCTTACTGCTTTTCATATTCTATCTTTATTTAGTGCATTTGTTGTTCTGATTATTATATGTCAGGAGGAATTTCTTTTCTGGTCCAGTCTATCTGGAGTTCTGTAGGCTTCTTGTATGTTCATGGGCATCTCTTTCTTTAGGTTAGGGAAGTTTTCTTCTATAATTTTGTTGAAGATATTTACTGGCCCTTTAAGTTGAACATCTTCATTCTCATCTATACCTATTATTCATAGGTTTGGTCTTCTCATTGTGTTCTGGATTTCCTGAATGTTTTGGGTTAGGATCTTTTTACATTTTGCATTGTCTTTGATTGTTGTGTCCATGTCCTCTATGGAATCTTCTGCACCTGAGATTCTCTCTTCCATCTCTTGTATTCTGTTGCTGATGCTGGCATCTATGGTTCCTGATTTCTTTTCTAGGGTTTCTATCTCCAGAGTTGTCTCCCTTTGGGTTTTCTTCATTGTTTCTACTTCCATTTTTAGGTCTTGAATGGTTTTGTTCAATTCCATCCCCTGTTTGGTTGTGTTTTCCTGTCATTCTTTAAGGGATTTTTGTGTTTCCTCTTTAAGGTCTTCTATCTGTTTAGCAATATTCTCCTGTATTTCTTTAAGTGAGTTATTAATTCCCTTCTTAAAATCCTTTACCAGCATCATGAGATATGATTTTAGATTTGAATCTTGCTTTTAGTGTGTGTTGGAGTATCCAGGACTCGCTGTGGTGGGCATACTGGGTTCTGATGATTCCCAGTGGTTCTGGTTTCTGTTAGTAAGATTCTTACATTTTCCTTTCACCATCTTGTAATCTCTGGTGTTAGATGTTCTAGCTGTCTCTGACTGGAGCTTGTTCCTCCTGTAATTCTTTAGCCTCTGTCAGCACTCCTGGGAGACCAACTCTCTCCTGTTTCCCAGTGGTCAGAATTCTCTTTGCAGGCAAGCTCTCTTCTGGCAGGGAAGGTGTCCAGGGTTCTGGGTCTCAGCTGTCTCCTGGCTGAAGATGAAGGCCCTAAGAGACCCTGTTGAAGAAGCTCTGTTGTTTCTGCTACCCACATGTTCTCCTGTGTAGACTGGTCTCAGTGATCCCAAGATTCTGGGTGTGCTAGGGACTGCCTTTGTGCATTGACCCTGTTGCTGCTAGCACAAGACCCTCTAGGACTGTTGGAACTGATGTTGCATTCCATTCACCAGTGATCTCAAGGTCCCAGGTGTGCTAGGGTTCCTGCAACGTGGAATCCTCTGGGAACCTTAGGGCCCTCCAGCGAGATTGCACCAAAGATCAGTAAAGTGTTTTAAGATAATGAGGAGTTGCATTCTACTGAAAAGGAGGAGGTAAAGTCCTGTGGGTCTGTCTCTGCCTTCTGTTTTATTTCACGTGTTCTTTTGAGAAAAGTTCTTCCTCTGTAATCCTGACTCGTCAGGGAGTACAGACACTCATAGATTGGTAAGATGAATATTGTGAAATGGCTGTCCTAAGCAAAGCAATCTACAGATTTATTGCAATCCCCATCAAAAGTCTAATGCAATTCTTCATATAAATTGAAAGGATCATCTTGCATTTCATAAGGAAATACAGACTTTCTCCAATAGCCCAAATGATCATGAGCAATAAAAAACCCTGTAGAGGTGTCACCATTCCAGATATCAAGTTATACTTACAGAGCTGTAGTAGTAAAAGCACCATGAGAGTGCCCTAAAAGCAGATCTGTTGGTCAGTGGAATAGACTACATATGACATACCTATTCTAGAACCACTTTGTTTTTTTGCTTTTGCTTTTTATTTATATATTTTTAAAAAGATTTGTTTATTCATTTTATGTATGTGAGTACACTGTCACTGTATTCAGACACACCGAGGACATCAGATCACATTACAGATGGTTGTGAGCCACCATGTGGTTGCTGAGAATTGAACTCAGGACCTCTGGAAGAGTAGTCAGTGCTCTTAACCGTGGAGCCATTTCTCTGGCCCTATATTATTTCATTTGTAGATGTTTATGATGGTATATCAAAACTAACTTTCAGAGACAGTGGATGCTATTATTTTAGGTGTCACCAGTTTATTTGATGAAATACTTGAGGAAGTCCCAGCAGAATAGATCTTCCATGGGATGCCATTTCAACAGTGGTTTCAGTCTACATACTTCCCAAGAGTGTCACCATCTCTAAATTGTCTTCTAGAGTTCCTTTGACACCTTCTTATTCTGGGAGAGCATTGTCTCCAACTTTCAGACTAACTAACTGAATTTCCCCAACTTCCTTTTTCATGCCTGACTGTTGCCTGAAATGCTTTTCCTGAGATTATTCTGGAAGCATGATGCTACTCTTGGTTGTAGTTTTGGTTACACTCTTTTCTTTCTTTCTTTCTTTTTTAATTAATTAATTAATTAATTAATTTTTTCCCTCGTTCCGGTCAACCCTGCTCGCTCTGGACTGCCCCGCTCATTCCAGTCGGTCCTACTTGCTCTCTCTGGTCCAAAGATTTGTTTATTATTATTATTCATAAGTATGCTGTAGCTGACTTTAGAGCATCAGAGAAGGGTGCCAGATCTCATTACGGGTGGTTGTAAGCCATCATGTGGTTGCTGGGATTTGAACTCATCACCTTCGGAAGAGCAGTCGGGTGCTCTTACCTGCTGAGCCATCTCACCAGCCCCGGTTACACTCTTTTCAACTAATATTCTATCAAAGAGCAAAGGAACGTTCTGAAAGCTTGTCTTGCAGTGACATTCCACCACAGCTTGGACACTTGTCATTTGGTTTTTGACAAAGAGGCCAACAATACACATTGAAGAAAAGATGGAATTTTCAACAAACGATACTGGGCAAATTGGATAGCACATGTAGAAGAATGAAAACTTGATCAGTATCTCTCATTCCACACAACACAGGATCTGATACTATGAATTTGATAGAAAATAAAGTAGAGCCTACACTTGATTTCACTGGCATAGGAAAAACAAACATAGGGACAAGCCCTGATAACACGGATATTAAGGTCAAGAATTAATAATGGGACCTCATAAAACTAAAAAGTTTCTGTACCACAAAGGATACCATAACTTGAATAAAGAAGCACCCCACAGAATGGGGAAAATCTTGACACAGCAATATGTCTGATAGAGGATTAGTATCTAGAATAGAACTAAAAAACTCTAAACATCAAGAAACCAAACAACCCAATTACAACATGGAGCATGGAATAAAACAGAGTTCTCCAAGGATGAAAAACAAGTTACTGAACATCTTTTTTTTTTNATAACTTGAATAAAGAAGCACCCCACAGAATGGGGAAAATCTTGACACAGCAATATGTCTGATAGAGGATTAGTATCTAGAATAGAACTAAAAAACTCTAAACATCAAGAAACCAAACAACCCAATTACAACATGGAGCATGGAATAAAACAGAGTTCTCCAAGGATGAAAAACAAGTTACTGAACATCTTTTTTTTTTGGTTTTTGGAGACAGAGTTTCTCTGTGTATCCCTGGCTGTTCTGGAGCTCACTTTGTAGACCAGGCTTGAACTCAGAAATCCACCTGCCTCCTGAGTGCTGGGATTAAATGCTTGTGCCACCATGCCCGGCTCTGAACATCATTTAAAAAAAAAATGTTCAACATCCCTAGCTACCAGGGAAGTGTGAATTAAAATTACTTTGAGATTTCTTTTATCCTACTCAAGTCAGGATGGATAAAATTAAAAAACAAAACAAAACAAATTATGACAAATTCTTGGGTAGATATGGGGAAAGAACACTTATTTATTGCTAGTAGGAGTGAAATCTAGTATATCTGATAAGGAAATCTTTGTGAAGGTTCCTCAAAAAAACTAAAAATAGACCTACATATGGTTCAGCTCCACAACTCTTAGACATATCTCCAAAGACTTTGTAGCCTACTAGAGAGATGCCCACTCATCCAGACTCACTGCTGCTCTACTCACAATAGCAATGAAATAGATGTCCATAAGCTGGTGGAGAGATAAGGAAAATATGGTGTATTTACACAATGGAATATTATTCTGCTATTAAGAAAAATGAAGTTATTTAATTCACAGGTAAATGCATGGAGCTGGAAACAATCATTCTGAGGAAGGTAACTCAGACACAGAAAGATAAAGGTCACATGTTTTACCTCATTTGTGGATGTTAGCTTTGAATTTTCAGATATGTATGTTTCATTTGGAATTCCCACAGAGGTCTAGAAATTTGTGGGGCTAGGGTAGGGCTTTCAAAGGAGGGGAAATAGAAAGTTTAGAGGGAATTAATGAAATAGGAAGGGTTAAATTGAGGTGGGACATGGGAGGGCAGGTTAGAGGAAGGAATAGAAGAGGTGATAATTAACTCTAAAGACTTTTTAAAAAATCATATAGAAACCTTACTACTCTAGAAGCTTACACATACATGCTTACACACACACACACACACACACACACACACACACACACACACACACATCTGTGGCTAGACACATCACAGGTATTAGGGAGAACCTACTACTATATTTTGCTAAATGAACAAAGTATTAAACTGACTCCTAATGACTTATTAACATATTCATGGAGTACTGCATCTTTCAGCCTTCATCTGGGAAGCTTCTATTTACAGTAGATAGTGATTAACAGAGACTCACAAGTGGCCATGGTACAGATAATAAGATCCTGCAGAATTCTTAGCCCTAAATAGAACATATGTACTGACTGTATCTGCTCCCAAAGCTCCCGGATCTAGACAGAAGAGGGCGTGGAAAAGTTCTAAGAACCAGAGACAGTTCGTGAATACAAGCAGATAAGTGCCCTCAGGATATGACAAGGCAGCTGCACTTATGAACTCACAGCACTTGTGGCAGCATGCATAAGCCCACTGCAAGCTCAAGCTACATCAATCCCAGGAAGGACAGGGCAGGTAGAAAGGAAATTCTCCCCCCTCCCCCCTTCACACCCCCTACCCGAGTTGAGGAGCTCCTGGGGGTGGGGAAGTCACTTCTCTTTAAAAGTGTTGCCACTGATTTGCTGACCAAGCTCCAGTGGAAGACCACACATCTAAGATTATAGGAGCAGCCCAAATTGGGCTTGGTGGGTTAAAAAAATAAAAGTTGGATAGGTGGGAAGGGAAGGGGGGTAGATCTGGGAGGAACTGGGGAGAAGTGAATATAGTCAAATCTCATTGTATGAAATTCTGAAAGAACTAAAACAAAATAAATTTTAAAATTTAAGGAGTATGTTTTAATTTCTGAGAATATTTAAGTAAGAAGTGGATATGCAAATCCTGAAAATACCTTTGCAACTCTGTCATACACTTCCATAGCCATGATCCATTTGCACAGACCCTCTGCAGCAGAAGAAGCTTTAGCAACCTTGGGGGGATCAAATTCAGGGTTTGTCAAATATTCACTGCGAATCTTCTGCATAACAGCCACCTATATGACAAAGATTTAGATTTTAAAACTATAGATGCATCACATAACCATAAAGTGGAGGAAAGTCATATGTAATTTGAAAAAGTTGAGATGACTTATCTGTTGGGTAAAGATATGTGTCACCAAGCCTGATAATCTGAGTTCAACCCCTAGAACTCACACGATGGAAGGAGAGACCTGGTTACCCTAAAATAATGTCCTTTGGTCTCTACCTGAATGCCACAGCACATGTACCTTCCCCTCCCCATTCCCTCTCCCCTCCCCCCCCACATACATACACACACATATTAAAGAAATGAATTTTTTTTAAAGTTATATTATGTTTGTTTTAAAACTCAAAATAAACATTTAGGGATAATTTCAAAAGTACAAAGACATCAACAAACCAAATGATCCAATTTAAAAAATGGGATACAAATCTAAATGGTAAATTTAGGAATCTTTAATGGCTAAGAAACACTTAAAGAAATGTTCACCATCCTTAGCCTCCACTGTTCGTGTGAGTATAAACTCGTGGGGAGTGCTCCTTCATTGCTGGTGTGAGTGCTAACTTGCACAGTCACTTTGGGAATCAATTTGGCAGTTTCTCAGAAAACTGGGACTTGCTCTCAAGACCCAGTTCCACTCCTGAGCATATGCCTAACGGATGCTCCACCATACCGCGAGGACACTTGTTCAACTATGTTCATACCAGCTTTATTCGTATTAGCCAGAAACTGAAAACAATCTAGACGTCCCTCAACCAAAGAGTGGATAAAGAAAATGGGCTACATTTACTCAATGGAGTATTACTCAGCTGTTAAAAATAGTGACACTATGAAATTTGCAGACAAATGAGTAGAACTAGGGGGAAAATCAGAGAGAGATAACCCAGACCCAGAAAGACAAACATGGTATGTACTTATTAATAAGTGGATATTAGCCATAAAGTAAAAGAAAACCATGCTACAATCCTCAGGCCCAAAGAAGCTAAGTAACAAGGAAGACACGGAGGACGGGGGATGTTTGAATCTCACTGAAAAGGGGAAATAGAATAGACCTTGTGGGTAGATGGGGGTGTGCTGGATGAGTGTAGGGTCTTGGGATGGAATAGGAAGAATCAGTGCCAGGAAAATGGAGGGAGAGAGTACTAGGAGAGACAACTGGAATTGGGGCTGGGGGACATCTAGAAACCTAGGGAAATGGAAGTTCCCAGTGTGACTCTAGCTAAAACTCCTAGCAATGGAGGCTATAGAGTCATCTGCCATCTCCTGTAACCAGGTAAGACTTTCAGTGGAGCGACTGAGACACCAACCCAGCCACAAAACCTTCAACCTACAATTTGTCCTGCCTACAGGATATGCTGGGGTAAAGATAGAGCAGACATTGAGGGAGTGGTCCAGCTTGATATTCAGACCATGAACGGGAGCCCATTCCTGATACTGATACTAATGATATTCTGCTTTACTTGCAGACAGGAGCTTAGCTTAGCCATCCTCAGAGAGGCTTCTCCCAGCAGCTGATGGAAACAGCCGAACTTTCAGCAGAGCCTGAGGAATCCAAAGTAATAGCGGGAGGAAGCATTGTAGGAGGCAGAGGTGTCAGATACACCACAGGAAAGCCTACAGAATCAACTACACTAGAGAGCCTGCATGGGACTGACCTGGGCCCTCTGCACATATGTTTCAGTTGTATAGCTTGGTCTTCATATGGAACTTATAACAGCAGAAGCAGGGGCCGTCTTTCACCCTGTTCCCTGCCTTTGGGACCCTTTCTCCCTACTGGGCTGCCTCCTCTAGCCTGAATAGGAAAGGGTGTGCTTAGTCTACTGCAACCTGATAGCCAGGGCTAGTTGACAACCACCGAAGGCCTGGCCTTTTTTGAAGAGAAAAAGAGGAGGAGTGGAGCATGCTGGGGGAAAGGACTGGGAGGAGAGGAGGGAGAGGAAGCTCTAGTCAGAATGTAAAGTAAATAAATAAATATTTAATTAATAAAGTAAAAATTATAATTAGAGAAGAAACAAAATATTCATGATAAAAACCTTAAATGTTTAAAAACACTCAGTGGAGTAATAGAAAGTTTGAAAATAGTATACAATACTTAATGTTTATGAAGTAACAATTCAAACGAAAAATCTGATACCTTCTTATTTTATGTAAATATGAGCAATATTTCCTAATAAAGGAACTATTTATTACACAAAGATATTTAAAGAACTTTTTCAAGTTAACAGTACACCAAAATAGTAATTTATTAACTCTCGAATCTAAGAGTGGGTTCTTTTTGTTTTGTTTTGTTTTTGCATTATGAACATTCACTATATAGCTCTTAGTAAATGATCTTCCATATGGTTTCAAAATCACACTTAGAGAAGAAAATCCCACATCACTCACTGGAATGTTGTCCTTGTCATACTCCCGCAAATCTCGGAGAAAATTCATATCTCCCAGGAGTTTTTTGCTAGGTCCCCAGTAATCAAATATCTACAAATAAATTTTATGGAAATGTATTAGCTGTAGAATTAAAAGTACACATTAGTCAGAAAGAAATGTTTACATCTTAAAAATCTTAACTACTTTAAGAACAAAGACTCATTTCCTGCCAGATGTGGAAACACATGGCTGTAATTCCAGCATGCTAGCTAGAGGAGGCAAACAGATCTCTGTGAGTTCGAAGTCAGCCTGGGTAACTTATAATGTTCCAGGTGAGTCAGGGAGATGTGTGAAACCCTGTCTAGAAAAGAGAAGAGGAGAGGAGAGAAGAGACAAGACTCCTCTCCCTGAGACTATGTTAAGTAAATAAAATATGAAGCATTTTAAACATGGATATAAACATATATTAAAAATTTAATCAGTGAAAATAGAGGTGATTATTTCTTTTGACAATTTTTTAAAAGCAGTTACTGTAGCCACTATGATAACTATTTCATGCAAGAAAATAAATTTTTATTACTTCAGTCTTTTAAAAACCTTTAACCTATAATTTGCCCTGCTTGCAAGATGTGCTGAGGTAAAGGTGGCCCAGAATTTGTGTGAGTCGGCAGCCAATGACTGGTGCATCTTGAGACCCATGCCACAAGAGGGGGCCTTGCCTGACACTACCTGGAGGGCCAGGACCCAGAGGCTAGATGGTAGCCAGAGACCTAGAATAGAACCAAATATGACTGAACCAAAAAATAAATAGATAAATAAATAAAAGCGATTCCTAGTGATAGTCTACTATCCTTGTAGACCAAAGCCTAGTATAATCGTCATCAAAAGAGGCTTCATCCAGTATAAGAGCAGATGCCAAACATTAGGGGGAGCTTGGGGAATCCTGTGGAAAAGGGGAGGAAGGATTGTAGGAGCCAGAGAGGTAAAGGACACTACAAGAGAATGGTCCACAGAATCAACTAACCAGGGCTCATAGGGGCTTACAGAGAATGAAGCAATAATCAGAGAGCCTGTATGGACTGACCTAGGCCATGTGCATGTGTGTTATGGTTGTGTAGCTTGGCATTTCTGTGGGACTCCTAACAGTGAGAGCTGATGTCTCTCTGACTCTTTCACCTGCACTTTTCTGAAGGGAAACAGAAATAGTGGATTAGAGTTAATAGTGGTGGTGGGCACTGGGAGAAGAGGAGAGAGGGAAACTGCAGTCAGGATATAATAATATATAAAAGAAGAATAAATAAATAAAATTTAAAATATTTGATTACTTCAATTTTTTAAAAGATTGGATCTTTTTGTTTTGTTTCATTAAATTTGTTTAGTGTATGTGTAAATTTGAATAACTAGACAATGTCTACTTACATATTATTTTAATGAAAAATAAATTTTAAAATTAATTTAGGAATTCAAACCCAGATATTATGAAACCCTGGAAAGAAAGTGTCTGCAAATTCAATGTAGACTGCCTTCCTCCTTAAGGGATGCATGCCTTGAATTATACTTGCAATACAGGTTACATTCATTGTGTGTTTTATGTTTATGAGGCTTTCTATATACGAGCTTTATATGCATGGGCTAAGGTCCTCTAACTTTGTGAACTGGATGCTCTGATTATCTTTTGAATAGAATCCTTCAGAGATTCAGACACTTTATCCAGAGGTCACATGGTTACTGGGGCCAAGGTTTCTAAATGTGGATATTCAGATCCACAGACCTTGCTTTTACGTTATTATTTTATAGACAGAATCTCACCCTGTGCTCAGGCTGCCTTGGAACACACTGTAGAGCCCAAATAGGCCTGGAATTCATATCAGCCTTCCTACTTCAGACTCTAATGTGTTAGAATTAGGTCAGCCACAGCCAGTGTCCTTCCCTGGCCCCTGCCCCACAACCTCCACCTTTTTGAGACAGGTTCTCTTGCTGCCCATGCTGGCCTTGAATGGTGACCTTTATCCTTTTGCCTCCCCTCTGGAGAGCTGAGATCACCAGACCCAGCAGCATAAACTGTTTTTTTTTTTGTTGTTGTTGTTTGTTTGTTTGTTTTTACTTCAATTCTAAAAAATCCACACCTATATGTTGTATGTCACACATTCTTACAAATCTTAGCTACAGATGACAGGACTCAACACATACGACATCACAGAAAGGGGTCTGTTATGTACAGAAGAGAAAATAGAAGCAACTAGAATTGCAGATATCTGGTGCTATATTTACTAGAACATATATAGACCCTACTTTCTGCAGTTAATTCTGAATTCATTAATCTGGAAAACAGTACTTCTTCCCTGGATTACAGGTTGTTGGTATTTAACTTGATAACAGTTGGTACAAACAGGTTCTATGAATTCATGAATATGGTTTAAATCAGTTATTACCTTGCCTCCTGTTCCTGAAGGATCTGAAATCTTTTCTGGTTTTATATCTTTCATGACACAAACAGCAGCCATGACTAATTTAACACCAGCTGGAGGATTCTTCATTGATTTTACAATTGTAATATCAGCTGGCTGTATTAAAAGACAACAAAACATCTTTACAGAATAACTCATTTTTAAATAATGTTGGGACCAGGTGTGCTGGTATTCACTAGTCTCAGCTCTCAGGAGGTGGTGGAAAGGGTGATTATGAGCTTATGGCTAGCCTGGGCTACATAACAAGCTGCTATCTCAAAACACTGAAAAGAAGTTATTTGAGGAAATAATGAAAAAAATTGAGTAGTTTTTGTTTTGCATGGTAACAAAAGAGAATTAGCAACAGAGAACTGAACACAGAACAAGCCTAATAGTTCTCAAATGTTTGAGGGATCCCAAGTCCTTATGAAGGTAACATGTGTTATCTCCTTATTAATTTCCTGACATCCTGGGTAATTCTAAATGAGATACACACATCTAAAGATTTGAAGCTAACATCCACAACTGAGGGAGAGATATGACATTTGTTTTTCTGGGTTGACAATGGGAATTATTGCTTCCAGCTGATTCTGATTGAAAATTATGCATGACATAGGAAAAGCAAACATGTAACTATAACATTGTATCAAAGAAGACCTGTTTAGATGCAAGCTTCATTTAACTTGACAAACGACAGGACAGACCCCACCATAAGAGAGCCCATGTCCCATTAACCAAAGACTTGCACATTGCTACCTTTTCTTGATGAAACCCCAGGTGGCAAATCCAATACTTTCCTTAAGTGTGTCTAGTGCAGACAGCGCCGCTTCCAAGGCTGGGATTGCCTCGGCCAGGTCACTCTCACACTCGTTTTTCAGAGCCTGGGCTTCCTCAGCCTTCCCGCTGGCTATTTCTTCATCTAACTTCACAAATTTTCTTTTAGTTTCTACTTGTGCAGATTCCACCTCAATTATCTAAAGAAAAGAAATGTGAAAACATGAAGACAGAATTTCAAGTAACCTGATGTTTCTTCAAGCCTAGAGACAAGACTAGTTGAACATCTGGGAACTCAACACATGATGGTGAGAGTTAGAAAGGTCTGTTAACAGAAGGAAGGACCATCCAGAGATTGCCCCACCTGGGGATCCATCCCATATACAACCCCAAACCCAGACACTATTGCATATGCCAGAAAGCTTTTGCTGACATGACCCTGATATAGCTGTCTCTTGTGAGGCTATGCCAGTGCCTGACAAATACAGAAATGGATGTTCACAGTCATCTATTGGATGGAACACAGGGCCCCTAATGAAGGAGCTAGAGAAAGTACCCAAGGAGCTAAAGGGGTCTGCAACCCTATAGGAGGAACAACAATATGAACTAACCAGTACAGAGCTGTGTCTCTAGTTGCATATGTAGCAGAGGATGGCCTAGTTGGCCATCAATGGGAGGAGAGGCCCTTGGTCTTGTGAAGATCATATGTCCCAGTACAGGGGAATGCCAGGGCTAGGAAGCAGGAGTGGGTGGGTTGGGGAGCAGGGCAGGGGGAGGGTATAGAGGGCTTTGGGGATAACATTTGAAATAGAAATGAAGAAATATCTAATAAAAAAGAAAGGTCTGTTAAGAAAATTGTTATGAAATTTGAAGGCAAATGGATAGAGCTGGAGACAGTCATTCTGAGTGGCAATCCAGACCCAGAAAAACAAATGTCATATCTTCTAACTCAGTTGTGGATGTTGGTCTCATTTAGACCACCCATAGGTGTCAGGAAGTTAATAAGGAGGCGGAGAGGGGTTTCAAAGGAGGGAAGACTGACCACAGTGACGTAAACGGGAAAGGAGGGGTGATGCTGCAGGAAGGGTTACCTAGGGTTAGAGAAAGAGAGTCAAGGGAAAACAACTAACACTTAAGACTTTCTGAGAGAGAAAAGCTGCTGCTGCAGAAGCCTCCTGGGACATCTACATACACAGAGAACTTCAGTGGAATTGTCCTTAACAAGGCCCTACTAGGCACTACAAAGGCCCAATGTCAGAAATGTGTTACCTCTATAGGACTTGTTGGCCAATAAGTTTCCATAGACACCTACATACGGCAGGCTATTCTCATTGATCTGGGTGACTCTGCAGAACTAAATGCTAAGACCCTGTTGTTGAAGACATCACACACTGGAGGAGGCATACAGCTTGAAGAAATCAAGCTGGTGTTTAACTTGGAAGCTTCATCCCTACTGGCTAGCTGTCACAGTGCCGATGCTATGCATGTTGCCAGAGGAGAAAAGTAATTATCAATCTTACCCAGCTGAGAACCCTGCCAGCTGCAATAATGACCTGCCTGGCCGGAAATCTTCCCTGGTACAACCGTGGAACACATGGAATGGGGGGGGTAATAAAACACTTTCCGATAAGACTTAAGGCCTGAAACACAAGATGCAATCCATACTTGGCCCTGTTCTTGGGGCTGAGAACCACATGGGTTGTAGGCAGAAACTGGTACTATTACTTTGCTGATCCTAACAATTTCTCGTTATAACCAAAGATTAATGTAGCTCTCAAATCTCATTCAAGAAGCTTCTAAGTCACATCCTCCTTCTCACGAGGTTGGGATCATTGCAGAGGAGGGAGTAGAGAGACTTTGACAGGCAGAGGCAGCAGATGACTACAAAGACACAGGAGAGTTGCATATGTGACCCCAACAACTAGGACAGCATGCACCAGCCCCAGGCAAGCTCACACAACAAGCACCCGTAGCAGAAGAGCTATGGAAAGTGATAGCTGGTGGGAGAGAGGGAATTAGCTTTCTTTAATGGCATGCCCCTTGGCAGGTCTAACTAACATTCTCTAGTATTTAGGAGTATATATATAGCACTAATGGGACTCAACAGGTTAAAAAAAATGAAGGCCCAAAGTTGGGTGGGTATAGAATAGGGAGTGGGATCTGGGAGGAGATTAAAAGTTTCTAAAATATAATGTATGAAATTCTGAAAGAACTAATAAAATATTTGAAGACAAAGGCCAGTTCTAGAATAAAATAAGAGGAAATATAAATACATGTCACTTTATTTGGAATTGGGTTTCATAACAGCCTTTAAAAGTGACAGACAAGTAGAACCAGTGAGACCCCCAATCCAAAGGTTCCAGTGACAAAGAGTTAAGGATTACTTTCAAGACTAGTTTTACAGTATTTGATTGTCCTGTGAATCAGTAAAAATATTGATACCTACCTGCATCATACGTGCATTTTCAATTTTAGCGGCCTCCAGTTTGGGCTGTAACTCAACAAGCTCCAGTTTCATTTCACCAACCTAAACAGACAGTTTGTCATTAGGTTTTTACCTTCTATAATAGCTGATATAGAAATCAGAAACTTAAATGCATCATAAAATTCTGGACATGAAATATCTTCATTTTCCCAGTTCTTTGCATGGTTAACAGTATCATGAGGGCATAGCCAGTTCTTCTCACAAAAGGCTTTGAATCTTTAGGTATTCACAAGGCACCGGGAAAAGGTAGTAACGATGGAGGAAATGCACCCAGAGAACAAGGTATCAGCTCAGGTAATCCCATTATTCTATGGTGTACAATAACGACAACAACAACAACAACAACAACAACCCACTAGTAACTATAACTATTAATAGCATTGAACTCATTAGAAAAAAAGCCCATTTCGACCTGATATAGCTGTCTTGTGGGAGGCTATACCAGTGCCTGGTAAACACAGAAGTGGAAGCTCACAGTCAGCTATTAGTTGGAACACAGGACTCCCAAGGTAGGAGCTAGAGAAAGTACCCAAGGAGCGGAAGGGGTCTTCAACCCTCTAGGTGGAAGAATAACATGAACTAACTAGTTCCCCCTGCGCTCATGTCTCTAGCTGCATATATGGAAGAAGATGGCCTAGTTGGCTATCATTGGGAGGAGAGGCCCCTTGGTCATACAGACTCTATATGCCCCAGTACAGGGGAATGCCAGGGCCATTACGTGGGAGGGGGTGGGTAGGGGAGCAGGGCGGGGACGCGGGAGGGTAAGGGAAAATTTCTGGATAACAGGTGAAATGTAAATGAAGAAAATATCTAATAAAGAGAAAAAAAAAGAAAAAGCCCATTTCATATTTAACATCTGCCAAAAATATATTTCTTATACTCTTAAATGACAAATTATTCGAGTCTCTGTGGTTTGGGCCAACTTAAAGAGTTTCTGTAAAAATTTTTTGTTGGTTGATTTATAACCCAAATAACTAAGTAAATCTCCTCTTCGTATTTTTTCTGAAACCCCCAGCATGGCAGAATTCTTTATGCTACCTTAATCATATTCTCTAAAACATCTTTGTCAGAATCAGCCAAGAAAATGTCACTCATAAGTGATAAGTGACACACTACGAGACTTGCTTACAAGTTATTTCTAATGCTTGTTGCATAAAATATTCACATAAAGTTGGACTACTGAACATTCCCCGTGGAAGTACATTCTAATAATATCTTTTCATTTGAACACTTAATTCTCTGTAAAATGAAGACTTGAAGACTGATGACCTCTTGTAGTTGGTAAAAGAGTAACTGGAACAAGGGACGTGATGTACATAACACACTGAGAGTAAACAGCTGCTCTTACAGCTCTTACATTTATCAGTAGTTTTTCTTTTTCTTTCTTTCTTTCTTTCTTTCTTTCTTTCTTTCTTTCTTTCTTTCTTTTTTGGTTGGTTGTTTTGGTTTTTGGAGACAGGGTGTAGCTCTGGCTGTCCTGGAACTCACTCTGTAGACCAGGCTGGCCTTAGAGATCTGCCTGCCTCTGCCTCCAGAGTGCTAGGATTAAAGTCGAGCGCCACCAACACCCAGCTCAGAATATTTTAGTATTTTGAACAGCTTATTAGCTTTACCTGAGACTCAGCAAAAGCTAACTGGTCAAGTCCATTCACATAGCGCTGTTTTGCTTCCATGACAGCTTGCCGTTTCTTAGTTAAAAGCTGCCGAAATGAGCCAATAAGTTCAAGATAAGAAGTAGCAGTAACATAGTTATGTCGTCCTAACTCTTCTAAGAACCTGAAAAAGAATCAGGTAATAGGTCACAGCATTAATAGTAGATTTCACAGTGGTGTGAATTCAGCAGAGCATTAAAGATAGGCAGTTATGAATAGAGGTTAAGGTTTATGTAGAACATGTTAAGTTTTTAACTTCACGAAACTCTAGAAATTCAAAGTTCTTATCTGAAAAAGAAATCAGACAATAATGACGTGTCCAAAAAGCACAAATCAAGGATGCCTATGAAAGGTGAATTACTGCAAACAAAGATACAGTCTTTATTTTTCTATGTGTCAAATGCTAGCAGGCCCTAGCCTTGTAAGACACTTGAGCTATTGTATGAGGTAGGCAAACCTCAGGAAAGGAGACTGCAAATGGGACAAGGATGAGTTATACTGTATGCTACATGTTGACTAAATGTATAAGAGCAGTATATTGTATACATGGAAAGACATACAGGAATATACAAAGATGCAGACTACAGCACACTTCCTGGCATCACTATCCAAGCCAAGTATGCAGGATAACTGACTCTATATGTACAGTATAACAGCACTTAATAAGTTCATGCTTCTAGATACAAGGATTAATGATCAATAGTTAGAACACATTCAATGATGCATATCAGAAAACAATTGTGTTTTTAACAGATTCTAACTTCTTCTGCTCATTTTCCAGATTTTTGTGAGGCATTCTTGGATCTTCAAAATAAATTCTCCCTTTCTATTGCTTGTTAGCTGAGGGTTTTAATTAATTAAATAACCAGAAAAATTAGAAGACAAAGAAATAACACCAAAATGTTAGACTTTTGTGGAAAACACAGGCACTTAAAATACAAGGCATTTGCACAATTTAAAGTATCATCATTACTAACCTTTCTGAAAGGTGCATAATGGAAGTATGAAAGTGTTTACAGATCGGGACTATCTCTTGTCGCTCAACCTTAGTGAGCTCCACAGTTTCTAGGAAATTCACAGCTACACGTTCGAGAGCATCTTCAGGCCATGGCTGGAAAGAGGAAGAAAAATGTATTAAAGATGAGCAGCCTCAGTGCAGGCATATACATTGTGACGTCACCTAGGGGAAGAGTTTAGGGTTATGAAGAGGTTAGGGCTTAATGAGAATCAAGTAGGCTGAGGGCCCGATGCTTTTTAGATTTTTTATACATTAAAATGAAAACAAGGACACACGATAAGGATTAAAGACTTGTTGTATGTTAAGAACATAATTATCCCCTTCTCCACCCCTCTACATGGTTGTCCATTAGGCATCTTGATTTTAGCATGTTCACTGTAGACAATGCTGTCTGCTTAATATCTACTAGCCCCTTTTCCCATATGAGAAAGAGGAGAAAACCTTTTTAAATTTGGATTTCTGTCACTAGAAGTCCTTCATAATCCCTATCATAACTCTAAAACTGAAGTTTTTGGTTTTTTTCTACCCAAAAGTTCTTTTTGCCAATCTTTTTCTGCCTCAGTGAAGTGCTTTCTTCTGCTCTGTCTGAACTATGCCAACTGCGATCTTGCTCCTAGACCTTTCTCTTGCTGTGTCCTCTGACCAGAACCCTCTTTTCTTAGACTTTGATGTGGTTCACTTTCTCACTTCCTTTATGTTTATGCCCCAGATAATGATAAAGTTCTTCCCAGAATGATATTTCTAGAACAACCTCCTTCCTGTTATTTATATGACCTCTTGTGAGTATTATCTTCAGAACTTACTAACCAATACCTCACACATCATTTGCTCATTTGTCTGTTACTGGCTTCCGTTCAACCCTTGACAGAAATAAAACCCATGGAAGCAAGGAGTGCCTACAATGATACTTGACAACTAACATTTTAAATGTTTAATTAAACTTTTTTTTTTAACTTTTTGTTAGAATATTTTTCAGATTTCCTTTCACTCAGTTTCAACAAGATGCTTGTAATTTTTTCCTTTTAGGGCAGTGTGCATTTTAAGATTCTCCTTTTTGGGGATGAGAAGTTCAGGACAGGATTTCTCTGTGGAGCTCCAGCTATCCTTCTCTGTCTCTGCTTCCCAAAGGCACAACCCACCACCCTCATGTCAGCAGGCCTCTTTTAATCAGAAGTCCTGAACCAAAGAACAGTATTGCTCTTCTTCCAAATAAAGGAGCAATTTATCCTCTCTGACTGCCCTCAGGCTGGCACATTGGTTTTACTCTTGGCTTCAGAATTCAGAAGACCTCAAAACATGAGCTCTTCAAGGTCTTGAGCCTTGTGGCCTTCATACTAGAACTATAGCACTGACTTTTCAAGACCCCCACTTTGTGAAGTGAAGATCTTGTAAGGCTCCAATATCATGGGGACCAAACCCATTCATAATCCTCCCTCTACACACACACCCCCCTTTCTGTATGAAATTTTTGGGCCTATAGGCCTGGGCTCCATGTTTAAGAGCACTAAGCTATCCTAGAGGACCCAGGTTTGATTCCCAACATTTATTTACAACTGTCTTTAATTGCAGTTCCAGATATCTGATGCGCTCTCTCCGCCTTTTGGGCATAAGTGGTACACTGACATACATTCAGGCAAAATACCCATACACATAAAATTAAATTAAACTAAAAATAAATAAATTAAAACATGTGTAGCTTAGAGGAAAATGCTACTGGCCCAAGGGTGAAGGTTTCAGCCACTTTTTGATTAGACTGGAGGCCTGCTCTATAGAAGGACACACACTCCTCAAAGGGAAGAGTTAATTAGTTATTTAACATGAAATTATAATACATAGTTGACACAAAATTATATAATATAAGTTTGTATTAATCCCATTTATACAATATATATGGGTAACTACATATTTTGTTAATTCACTCTCCCTCCAACACACACAAACACTATCCTATGGTTCCACATCACCTTTTTATGTAACTGATTCATCTTAATACTTTAGACATTCTCTTTTTTTCCTCAGTATACACTTTGCACACCAATATTATGTCTCTTCCTTTTCCTGCCCATTGTCTTTCATATCTTCTAGTCTAGACTATGAACTCTTTCTAGGAAACACATCATCTTATCAGCTCCTACTAAGTACTATGCCTATCATCATACTAACTGAACAATGAATAGTAGTCATTGCCAATGACTAATTAGCAATGAATTATTAATCAACTAACTGCTGAATATTAGTCAAGCTTAAATAAATTTGATAAAATTCTTAGAATTAACAACTCTGTTCTCTCATTACAAACAAAACAAAACAAAATAAAGTAAAACCAACCTGAAACCAATCAATAGTACAACAATTGATGAGGGATGGGAACTGTCTCAGACGATTTCGGAATGCATCTCCAATAGGGCTAAAGGCCACTACGATGTGAAGATTCTCTTTGCAACGGTTCACAAAGAAGGCAAACAGGGCTAAGGGACTGAGTTCACCATGTTTATTGCCAGCCTGAGCTACTGGACGGACACCCTACAGAAGAGAAAATAGAAACCTTGTAAATAAACATAGACAAATGCAGCATTGGTTTCAAGAGGAAAAATAGAAGCTACTGCAATGCCTACCAGTAAGAAACTAAACTCATAAAACATCCTTATAACCTTCATACTGGATTTTACATAGCTGTTTAAACAACAAAGTGAAAGCAGACTCAGAAAGATAAATATTGAATGCATGCTTTCTCTCATAAGCAAAATCAAGATTTTATATGTGTGTATATATTATACATATATAATAAATATATATGATGTACAGTAGAAATGTGGAGAAAGGAGACTACAGAAAGGTTGAGGAGAAGGAGAAGATAATAGGAGGGAAAGAAAAAAATAGGCCAAATACCAAAAATTTTCCTCTCAAATGTAGAATTTAAAGTAGAAAGGAGAGTTTCTGGGGGAAGAAAAGGTCCAGAGGAAGGAGATGAGCTAAGTACAGTGTCACAAGAAAAATCTGTTAGGTTTGTATGCATACTAAAGCAACAAAAACAAAACTATTAAGACATATTTCTATGTGCTATGGTAAGATCAGCAAAATAAAATAAGTGGAAAAAACCAATCAAGTTATGTAAGAATACATAGAATTTGAGTCTATCGTGTTAAGTTTAAAAATATGTAGTCTGGAGGCAAGGTATGACCACTGGTCTAAGAGTAGCACGGCTGTTATGGGGGTAACCACTTTCTGATCGGATCTGAGGCCTGCTGCTCAGGAGGGATTCGTGTCTGGTACTTACCGCCCCTCCCACTCCCCAAGTCAAAAGCCCACGGCTCACGAGGCCATATGCCGAAGGGGAAGCCTGCTACTGCTGTTTTGTTAAATGGGCCTGTTGTCAAACTACTTTCTAAATATTTATGCTCATTCATAAATCATGGCTGCTTTCAACCTTGATCAGAGAAAGTTACTTTTGGCACAGGACCATGGTTAATGCAGAAATGCATCCCTGGATAAAATACTGTTGAGTTCACAGACCTACATGGGACATCTCTATCACGCCCCGCCCACCCAAAGGCTCAGAGATCATCATAGGAGAAAAGTTGAGCTGGGTGTAGCGCGGAGCAGAGGGAGGAGTGCTGTCAAAGGCTGTCTTCTGGCCGTGAATTGTACTCATGAACACAGAAGCTGTAATTACCTGCACAAGGTCAAGCCAGTCAGCATCCCAGCATGGATGAAGGAGGGCTTACTAGTCTTCACCCATAGCTGAGGTTGCTAGTGGCAACTGATTATTGCTGGAGAAGGGAGAGTCAATTTTAGTCAGAGGAGTGGCCACTCAAGTTCATCCATGCCCCAGTGTACACCTCCATTCCCATGTGCATGCTGGCAGCAGTAACTGGATTTGGTGGCGTATAAAAATAAACAAAGAAGAGCCGGGCGTGGTGGCGCACGCCTTTAATCCCAGCACTCGGGAGGCAGAGGCAGGCGGATTTCTGAGTTCGAGGCCAGCCTGGTCTACAAAGTGAGTTCCAGGACAGCCAGGGCTATACAGAGAAACCCTGTCTCGAAAAACAAAAACAAACAAACAAACAAAAAAAAAACAAAGAAAAGAAGGAAGGAAGAAAGAAGACAGGCAGACATGAAGAGGGTGAGGACTGTATGTGACAGGTCTGAGGAGGGAAAAGGGAATTGGTTAATGGACATAATCAAGATACATTGTGAAATTGTGAATACATGTAAGAAATTGTTAAAGGATATGCATATTTTTAAATATATAGGCTGGATGTGGTGGTATATACCTAGCCCTTAGTAGTGCCGAGGTAGAAGCACACTAGTGTGGTATCCTAGCACATAGTAAGCTGAGGTAGGAGACCAGCCAGAGCTATATCAGCGGGGGCCCAGGGTTGTTTGTTTGTTTGTTTGTTTGTTTTAAAGTATATGTGAGCTTGCTATGGTGCGCACCTGGAACTACTCAGATCTCAGATGGCTAAGGCAGGAAGACTGCTTGGTCCCAGCACTTGGAGCCCAGCCTGAGAAACACAGAGAGATCTCATCTCAAAGGTGTACACAGGGACTAGAGCAGTTGTTCTCAACCTTCCTAATGTTTCAGCTCTTTAATAGTTCCCCAATCATAAAATTATTTTATTTCTACTTTATAACTTTTGCTACTGTTATAAATCACAATGTAAATATCTGATAATGCAGGATATCTGATGTATGACTCTCAAAGGGGTCCCAAGGCCCAGATTGAGGGCCACTGGGCCAGAGAGATGCTTTAATGGTTAAGAGCACTCATTGCCCTTCTGGAGGACCATGGTTCCCAGCATTCATGTCTGGTGGCTCAGAAGTGGCTGTAACTTCAGTTCCAGGGGATCAGAGGCTGACACTGACACACACTCTCATACACATAAAAACAGGACATTTTAAAGGTGTACATAAAATATGCAAATTTAAAATAAAATAGTGAAGTAGTGAAAAGTTTAATAAAATAACAATAGAAAGTTAACATATAAAGCAAGCAGGAAAGTCTGGGAAAGGTAAAGAAATCTTATTAATTCTTCTTAGTTCTTTCTATTAATTGGGAACATCGTCACTCATGAGCTGTCTTCATGATATCCCTAGTATTGATAAGGTAAAAACAAAAACACTTTTCTTTTTTAGCCCAGGCCACAAACTAGTAACACACCATTTACCAAAGGGTTTCTAAGTGTTCAACACTACATATGTGCTTCCTTCATCTCACTATAACCCTATGTAGGGGAACTGTTATCTATGCTCCTACTCCATACAAGGCAAAAGGAGAGGGCCTAGACTACGAGGGCCTGTCCACTTCACTCCAGGATGAAACAACCAGATACCAGTAATAAGGTAAAAGTAATTGTAGTCAATGAGAAAGGAGGAGATCATAGAAATGGGGATCAAAGCATTTGACAGCTGGCAGTAGCAAGTGCTACACTATTGTATTTTGCCAATTGGATTACAAAACCCGACTTTCATTTATATCATTCATATATAACTCTTTTATAGTTTTAATATATATTTCTAGATACATATATAACTATATATATATAGTTCTAAAGATAATTATATTATATATAATATTAGAATTTTAAGAGTTTTATTAAGACTTTTGAAAATTATTCTGGACAGCAGAAAGCCATACAACTAATCAAGTAGGATTAGTTTCTTTCTTCCTTTGTCTATTGTTTCTTTGTTTTACTTTTGAGATAGCATCTCAAAATATAGTCTAAGCTGTAGTTGAACTCTTTCTTGATCCTTCTGCTTCAGTCTCCTGGGTACTGAGATTAGTGGTGTATGCCACTGCACCCAGCTGTTGTTCTTTTATCAGTTTAAGAGATGATATTAAATTTTAATTAATCATATACATGTGAAATACCACCAATCATATAAAGTTGTAGTGATGATTTTGGAGTTTTGATTTCTTTGAAAAATATAGAAATATAAGAATGTGGTTTTGTCTTAGTCCCAGGTGTAGGATATGGGGCTGCTTCAGACTGTACACAGCAGCTGACTATGGTTAACCTGGTGCTCTAGCAGGGGCATGATTTTGTCTGTGGAAAGTTTCAGCAATTGCGTGATGCTGGGAATTCTGGGGACTTTTCAGTGGGTATATAAATGCTAGGGCCCCAGCTGTACTACACTCCTGGGCATATACTCAGAAGATGCTCCAACATGTAGTAAGGACACATGCTCCATTATGTTCATAGCAGCCTTATTTATAATAGCCAGAAGCTGGAAAGAACCCAGATGTCCTTCAACAGAGGAATGGATACAGAAAATGTGGTACATTTACACAGTGGAGCTATTAAAAACAATGACTTCATGAAATTCTTAGGCAAATGGATGGAACTAGAAAATATCATCCTGAGTGAGGTAACTCAATCACAAAAGAACATACATGATATGCACTTACTGATAAGTGGATATTAGCCTAGAAACTTAGAATACCCAAGATACAATTTGCAAAACACATGAAACTCAAGAAGAAGGAAGACCACAGTATGGATACTTCAGCCCTTCTTAGAAAGGGGATCAAAATATCCATGGGAAGAAATACAGAGACAAAGTTTGGGGCAGAAACTGAAGGAAATGCCATTCAGTGACTCTCCCAGCTCATATACAGTTACCAAACCCAGACACTATTATGGGTGCCAACAAGTGCTTACTGACAGGAGCCTGATGTAGCTGTTTCCTGAGAGGATCTGCCAGTATCTGACAAATATAGAGGTGGATACTCACAGTCATCCATTGGACTGTAAACAGGGTCCCCAATGGAGGAGCTAGAGAAAGGGACCAAGGAGCTGAAGGGGTTTGCAGCTCCATAGGAGGAACAACAAACAATATGAACCAACCAGTACCCTCAGAGCTCCCAGGGACTAAACCACCAACTAAAGGGTACACATGGAGGGACTCATGTCTCCAGCCCTATATGTAGCAGAAGATGGCCTTGTGGGATATCAGTGAGAGGAGAGGCCCTTGGTCTTGTGAAGGCTCGATGCCCCAGTTTAGGGGAATGCCAGGACAGGGAAGCGGGAGTGGGTGGGTTAGTGAGCAGGGGGAGAGGGGATTGGATGGGGGTTTTCAGAGGAGAAATGAGGAAAGGGGATAAAATTTGCAATGTAAATAAAGGAAACATCTAGTAAAAATAAAAATAAAATAAAAATGCTAGGGCCCAGAGAGACAGGGTGGTTGGTTGTTGGTTGCTGTTGGACATGGTTTGTTAATTAGTCATGTGCAAAGAAGAAAGAATAAGAAGAAATTAGATATCCTGACACTGAAGATCAAACTTGCCTCAAGGAACTCAACACTTTTAATCAGTAGGAAGTAATCTAATAATTAACATCACCCCCTTCTCGTGGTATCCTTTTTTCTCCCCTATCTAGTGTTAGGGGGTAGGAGATTGAAGAATCTACAAAGTAGCCAAAGTCTGGCTACATAAAGCAATTGCTAATTTATAAAGGTAATAATTATAAAATGATTTCTGACTCACAGCTGCGCTAGAATTTAACATTTACTTGGATGATATATTAAATTAATATACTTTAAACTGTATAAGCTACATTTATCCTGAAGAGCAGAACAAAGTTTTCATGATAAAAGGAATCCTTGTTTGGAGAGCAGGACTCCCCCCCCCCCCCAAAGCGTTTACCTCCATCACTTCTTGCTTCTCATCTGCTGCAAAAATGTTAGGAACTTCACCGGTATTGAGCACATTGTCGATATCTTCTAGGAAAGCTTCCTCCTTAATCTGAGTGTCTGTGATCAGAAAGACTGTCTTCTGGCCTTTCACACCAACATTTCTCAACAAGGTCTTAAAGAGAAAATGTACTTATAAACAGAATGTGGTGGACTTGGGATGGGTTTGCTTTCCGCTTATTTTCACTCATTGATGTAAGGGTACTTTGATTCTGCTGGGACTGTCAGTCAAGAACTCCATTTCTCCCATACTTTAGGTGGGCAATCCAAACTACTCAGTGCCCTCAAGTTCCTAGACACAACAGTTGGTTCAGAAGGACTCAGTCAAACTGTTAGTTGGAGGACTGAGATGAACTTAAAATATAGTCCTTATTGTACTGAGAAAGGTGCCTACAAAGACCAGTAGTACTGAATGCTACTATGCTGCCTGGGCAATGAATCAGCTGGAGAAGGGAGACAACACTGCCAGGGAATAGAGAGAATTTCTTTCTTTTTCTTTTATTCTTTTTTTTTAATTAGATATTTTCTTCATTTACATTTCAAATACTATCCCGAAAGTCCCCTATACCTTCCCCCCCTCCCCTGTCCTGCTCCCCTACCCACCCACTCCTACTTCTTGGCCTTGGCGTTCCCCTGTACTGGGGCATATAAAGTTTGCAAGACCAAGGGGCCTCTCTTCCCAGTGATGGCTAACTAGGCCATCTTCTGCTACATATGCAGCTAGAGACACTAATTTGGGTCCTTAAATTGAGTCGTGTTAAATGACTATATACCTCTGAACATTTAAATCCTGTAAACCAAAGACTTCCTCTATTTCTTAAGTTAGCTTGAGCTGTTTTTCTTTGTTTGTTTTGGCCAATTGCAAGCAAAGTTCCTGAAGTTAAAATATGGACCTCATAGTAAGATAGAGCTGACTCGTCTAGGGCTGTTAAAACTGACTTGAAATTTCAAGAACTTTTGAGGAGATTTTTAGATTTAGCCAGGATTAAAATTAAGTGGTATGACAGTGTTCTTCCCAGAAGTCTTAGGTTATCAAACAAAAAGCCCGGGGTCTGGGATGAGTTACTTCCCTTGGTGTTGTTAGGCATGGGCTTCACAGGGGCTCCCTACACACACAAAGAAAAAAGAACAGTATAGGCTACTGCCACTGCTCTTGATCATTTGCCAGACTCCATGGTCAGCCCTAGAAATGACGGGAAACTTTCCCCGCTAAATAGCTTTCATAGAAACTGAAAGGTGCTATGTAGGCTGCTGTGAGAGAAAAGGTCAGCAGCTGTCTTACTCAGTGTGAACCCTATGAACTGCAATGCCCATTGCAACAATGGCATGAATATTCTGGGGTGCAGGGGACAACCAATCATTTTGTGATTGGTTTCAAGGCCTGCTCTGCCGGAGGGAACTCATACATGGTAAACTTGGTCAAGAATCCTTGCTTGGAAAGGTAACTTTTCCAGGGGGGGGGGGAACATAAAAGTGTTATTTTTGCTTAGTGGATATAGCGTTTTTGCTGGATAGTTTTATATCAACTTGACACAAGCAAAGTCATCTGAGAGGAGAGCACCTCAATTAAGAAAATGTCTCCATAGGCTGGGCAGTGGTAGCACATGTCTGTATTCCCAGCACTTGGGAGGCAGAGGCAGAGGCAGAATGATTTCTGAGTTTGAGGCCAGCCTGGTCTACAGAGTGAGTTCCAGGACAGCCAGGACTGCACAGAATGTGGGAGGACCCAGCCTATTGTAGGTGGCATCACCTCTGGGCTGGTAGTACTGGGTTCTATAAGAAAGCAGGCTGAGCAAACCATGAGATGCAAGCCAATAAGCAGCAACCCTCCATGGCCTTTGTATCAGCTCCTGTCTCTAGGTTCCTGTCCTGTGTGAGTTCCTGTCCTGACCTTTGATGATGGATCATGCTGTGGAAGTGTAAGCCAAATAAACTCTTTCCTCCACAACTTGTTCCATCACAGCAATAGAAACCCTAACTAAGATGGCATTAAACCTCCTTATAAACACTTCTCCCTTTATCCACAGAACCCTAACTAAGATGGCATTAAACTTCCTTATAAACACTTCTCCCTTTATCCACAGAACCCTAGCTAAGATAGCATTAAACTTCCTTATAAACACTTCTCCCTTTTTCTACAGGTTAGTTGGGCTCTCATCCCTCCTTAGAGAATTTTCTTATTGTAGTGGATGGTCATTAACACAGACTCACAACCAGTAAAGCTGCAGAGAGCAAGTGACAGTGAGGTGCTCAGCTTCAAACAGAAAACCGTGTCCCCCTTCTCCCTAGGCTCGGGAAACATCACAGAAAGACTCTAAGAGCCAGAACTTGGGAATGACTGTGTGAGTTACTGCTTTTTTGGATAAGATGGGGCTGCTGCACTCATGAACTCAAAGCAGCTGTGGATGTCTGTACAAGACCTTATGGAAAGCATGTATTCACTTGAAATAAATCTTCTCAGGCTAGAATAAAGACAGAGTCAGTGCCAACCGTGGTAACTTGCATCAGGAAGCCTGTTCTTGTTATCTATCATTTCCTTTAGCTTCAGTTTCTTTAACAGTGAAACAGAGACAGCTATACCTACTTTATCACAGTGTTGTACCTAGGGAATGAGATTATGTAATTAAAGCACTCAGGAGGTGTTCATCCCTCATAGCAGGCACCCATTGGGAAGTATTAGCATAACTACTCAAATATTCATAGCTATGTATGGTGGCTCCCCTTTACTAGTCAAGAAATCAACTATTTTCAGTTTTCACTGTAGGTATCTTCATAATTTTACCTTGATATCCTCTCTCCACTCATTCATACCATAACTCTTAGAAATTTCTGGTTGGAAAATTTGCATTTTTGCCATCGATGTAGCCAGTTTAGTTAAAGACTGCCGACCACTTCCTCCAAGCCCAATAAGCAAAGCATTTCCACCAGACTGCTTTAGAATGCGGCATATTCTTGATAAATGTTCCAGGACATACCTGCCAAGAATAAGGGTTATTATCCATAGTAATACACATGTACATTTTCTTATCATTTTATTAGACATATTTTATAACATCATGTTTAATATATAGATAGACACAAAATTTCCTGAGAAAGTAAACTGTGCAGGAGGTGGGGTTGGGGGAGTTCTTGCTGCAAACAGAATGACTTAAATCCGACTCTCTAGAACTTACATACACATCTGGAGGTAACAGCACAAACATCTGTAGTCCCAGAACGCATAGGTGGGGGAGGGGAGCTACAGATTCCAGACTCTCTAGAGGCTCATGGGGCCACCTTGCCTGGCTTATGCAGTGGCAAAGAGGTCCTGTTGTAAACAAGTAGAAAGATGAGGACAGGTACCTCCGGGATGCCCTCTGACCTCCATACTCTGTCCAAAAACACAGTAGTTTCTTTTTAGTTCTACAGACTAAGGGGAGGGCTGGCTGAAACAAGAACTTAATAAATTACTGATATTTTATATGGTAATATATATGACAAGTGTTTACTATTTTTTTTTTGGTGTTAAATAGTTCATGAAAATTTATAAATAAAAGTTTCAAGCACATACATAAATAGAAAACAGAAGTACCTAAACACAACAAGATTCATTCTTCTTTTGTGAGTTTGATTATACTCATCTAAGCACTGTTCAACAACATCATTAAAGTGGTGAATATCTGGAATTTCAATATAAACTCGATCATCTCCTTCTAGATCAGGATTCATATAATCCCCAAACATGAGATTTCTTAAGTCTTCTTCAGTTACCTATTGAATAGAAGTTAAATTTAAAAATAAATTTAAGAAAAAATACAAAAATTTATTTTATGTCATAGTTGACTATTATCTAATTTTTTCAGACATTAAGATAAAAATTATATATGTATGAAATCAACACAAAATGATAGGTTTATGCAATAAAAAGAAAAGATCAAAAGATGTATTTTTTTTTTATGAGTGCTTTGCTGGTATGCATAGAAGTGAATCATGTGTGTGCTATGCCTGAAGAGGCCAGAAGATGGCATCAGATTCCCTGGAGCTGGAATTATAGGTGGTTGTAAGCTGCCACGAGAGTGGTAGGACTCTAACTCAGGTCCTCTGCAAGAGCAGCCAGTGCCTTTACCTGCTGAGCGTCTTCAGACACTTTTTCTATAGACTGGAAATTCATCTTTCTGACTTTGTTAAAGAAGAGTCTATGAGAGGTGGTACCATGCTATGTACTCTGTACCATATCATTAGCAGCTACCATGGAGGATTTCATGCTCTAGATCACATGCATTCTTCTAAAGACTAATCTCAAAATAAACACACATTCACAAGAAAAAGTAAAAGAATAGGTTCAATAAAAGCCAAGTGCATTTTTGTAAGATAAATTCACTAATTACAACAGCTGCTGAGATTCTGTTTTCAGCTGGCATGTTTTTAATTACTAAGTATACTTACTGGAGCATTCCCATTCCGCAGATGATTAAAGACAGTATCAAATGACTCCTTAAAGTGATCTTTTATGACACTTTTAATCAATAGGAAGAGCCAATTCCGATCTTGATCATTAATAAGTCGATCATAGAACACACGGAACACCTCATGCACGAACAGGCGGATCATAGTGTGTTTGCTCTCTATAGCATCCTTCTGAACGAGTAAGCAACCCTGGATGACACGTGAGAAGTCACGCAAGTTGAAAGTATAATGAGATTTTGCAGGAGTGGGCAGAAGATTTCCCATAGATTGTTTATATACCTGTGAAGGAAAAACACAACAGTTAAAAAATAAAATGCTTATGATTAACAGTCCTAACAAAGTAGTACCAACAATATTTCATTTATCCTATTAGATTCTATCACTTTGGAACTGTGTATATATTGAGTGTAGCATGGAGTACATGTTTACTTTGCTCTACAGCATTAAACCAGGTCCCACTACGTTCAATGAACTTAATAGCCCCTTAACTTGAATTCCATTCAACCTTACTTTACTTCCCATTTGTTATAATTGTTCCACTACAGATGACCTGAAAGTTAGTAAGCAGCTTAAAATTGCAATAGGAACCAAAACCAGGTAACTCACTCTCTACCACTCTAAATAATGTCTTTTAAATTACCAATAACATTACCCAATCCGTTTTCTCCCTTTCTCTCTTCTGGTTAGACTCTGGTTCCTCCTCCTCCTCCTATTTTAATTGGAGGAATATAGAAACAAAGTATTTTTTTCCTGAATGCTGCATTCATTGTAAAAAAGTTAATACTTTTTTTTTTAAAAAAAGAAGGTTAATTAATTTCAAAGTATATCCTGACAAAAAGAATGACATTATTTTTCATGTGGATGTGTTTTGTAATTTATCCCCTGTCCCAACATCTCTCCAAGCTTCAATGAGAGAAAAAAAAAGTATCTTTTCTACCTGACCAAGGCCCAACAACTCATTCCAAGTAATATCTGAAACATTACATTTTACAAATAAAAGCACTTTCTTGTGGTAGAATAAATCTATTCAGTCATGGTTTGAGTCTGAAATGTCCCCGCCAATGGCAGTCATGTTCAAGACTTGATGACAAAAGAGGGCTTAGATGCTGGGGGCTCTGATCTAACAATAGACTCACAGCACCGTGGCATCATCAGGAAGTTAGAGAACCGAAAAGATGTGGCCCAGTAGGAGGCCCTGTAGGCCTGCCCTTGAGGCCCAGTAGGAGGCCCTGTAGGCCTGCCCTTGAGGCCCAGTAGGAGGCCCTGTAGGCACGCCCTTGAAAGATACTCCCTGTACCCAGACCCTCTCTGTCGAGCTTCCCAAGAGCTTAGTTAGGTGAGGTTGTCACTAAATTTCCTTTGAGTGCATTTTCCCTTGTGTCACTGGATGTGAGGCTGTTCTAGCTTCTGAGTGAGGGCAGATAATACACCTGAGCACACCAGGAGGCCTCTGACCACATGGGCATGCGTCTTTACTCCCATCCGTACATGCTCTTATTTTTCCCAGCAGTGTGTTAGTCCGAATAAAAGTAATGTGTATATAAGTTTATGGATTCTTTCTTCTTTCTTTCTTCTTTCTTTCTTTCTTTCTTTCTTTCTTTCTTTCTTTCTTTCTTTCTTTCTTTCTTTCTTTCTCTCTTTCTCTCTTTCTCTCTTTCTCTCTTTCTCTCTTTCTCTCTCTCTCTCTCTCTTTCTCTCTTTCTCTCTTTCTTTCAAATTATAAAGAGCAAGAGGGAAGATAGAAAAGAGAAAATGTAATAATAAATACCCCAGTTGTAACCCGACCATCCAGGAAATGCCTATGATGTGGCTGGTACTGGCTATGGGAAAATTTCTTACACATGAATTATGTGTCATTTCAGTGATGAAAACACTGGGCCTCCAAAAGGTCAAGCTGTTTGTTCCAGGAGATCCGCCTATGGACAGCAGCCAGGGCACAATGTCAGTTAGATTCTTTGCTTCCAAATCCATGATCTTCCTGCTCAGAAAGCATCTGAGCAGGATCGCTGAGTGGAAACCAAGGACGGCTAAGGAAAGGAACAGTGAGTGCGTCTGTACTCTTGCTCACCTCCATCGTCCCCTTGACTATTTGGTGTCCGAGTGCAAAGTACTCTGGAGAAAAATCATGAGTCCTAAGGTAAAACGCCATGATTGATGAGAAGATTCGGACCATGGTTTCGTCGCTGAAAGAATTGATAGTGCAGATGTTGAAATGTCGAATAAAACGGGGGGTGACAGCATTCCTTCCGCCGCCTGGAGGACCCATGGCAGCTATCAGCTCTATATCAATCAGTGTGATTTTACTGGTGTCCTTAAGGTCATACCTGGAAGGCACACACAAAGAGGAAAAAAAAAAAAAAAAAAAGAGAAGAACACAGAATGAAACATGGTAACCTTAGAAATTCAATATAGTTTAGTTCTGTAGAAGAGAATAGTTTACTTAAGCCACAGCTCTAACTCTCCTCTCACAGATGGCCATCCTGTTTCCCTTCCCTGACTTTCCCTTTATTTCCATGCTTCATTACAGTTTGATTATGTCAAATTTTCTTTTTTTCTAAAACCAGAATTCTGGAAGACCATTCTTATGATGTACTTGTAGCTGGTATGGTTAGGGGTGACAGTCCCACTTTGCCTAAGGTGAGCCTGGTTTGTGCTTGTTATCCTGGAATAATTATCAATAACACCCTCCTCTTATTTTCAGCTCTGTCTCAGTTTGTTTTGTTTTGTTTTTTTGGTTTTTCGAGACAGGGTTTCTCTGTGTAGCCCTGGCTGTCCTGGAACTCACTTTGTAGACCAGGCTGGCCTTGAACTCAGAAATCCACCTGTCTCTGCCTCCAAAGTGCTGGGATTAAAGGCGTGAGCCACCACGCCCGGCTCTGTCTCAGTTTGAACAATGAATTATAAATGATTAATCACTCTGGTTATAATAAAGTCCTGGTCTTATCATCTTAGGTTTTATCTTCAGAATGTATTAATAATAATCTAAATATTACCTACTCATTTTTTATATAGAGAGGGCTTCATTACAAAGAAATAAAGCTGCAAAGAAGTTCTAATTACTTATTTAAATGATAAAATTGAGTTGACCATTTTCAACAGGCCATCAAGATCTTTAATATTCAAGCTTTTATCTGAAGGTCTGAAGAGTGGGGAACTTGGGTTCAAAAGTCTTGCAAAAAATGCTGTCTTTTTTTTTTTTTTATCAACTAGTGATAGGACATCCGTATGTAGAAATTAAATTTAAATACTGATTCTATACACCTTTCACAATGTTTAATTCAAAATGGATCACAGACCTCAAAATTAAGTGCAAAACCATCAAAGTTTTAAAAGATAACTGTAGCGAGAATTTTGTTTTTTTTTTTTTTTTTTTTTCTGAAAAACACAGAAATATTATAAGAACATGTTTTAGTTTCAGTCCCAGGTGTAGGATATGGGGCAGCTTCAGACTATCCACAGCAGCCGAGCAGGATGATTTGCCTCATGCTTTAGCAGGGCTGTGATTTTGCCAGTAGCAGATAGTTTCTGCAACTGTGATGTTTGGAATTCTGGGGACTCTTCTGAAGGTATATAAATGTTGGTGGGCTGCTGGCTGCAGTTTGTTAGTAGTTGTATGCAAAGAAGAAAGGAGGAGGAGGAAGGAGAAGGAGAAGGAGAAGGAGAAGAAGAAGAAGAAGAAGAAGAAGAAGAAGAAGAAGAAGAAGAAGAAGAAGAAGAAGAAGAAGAAGAAGAAGAAGAAGGGCTTAGATATGCTGATGGTGAAGATCAAACTTTCCCCAAGGAACTCAGCACCGCAAATCAGCAGGAAGTCGTCTAACAATAACATCGGACCCTTTCCCCTCTATCCTTTTTCTCTCTCCTATCTAGTGTTAGGGGGTTGAAAGGGTGAAAGAAGAGGGGTGGAGAAGGGTGGGGAAGAAAAGAACAAAGTAGCAAAAGAACAGCTACAGATAACATTTGAGAAAAATCTAAATTACTTTAGGTACGGTAAGTTTTTAAGTTATGATAACAAAGGCTCAAGTTGTGAAAGAAATAGTTGAAAAAGAGGTCTTCATTCTTCTGGAGCTGGAGAGATGGCTCAGTGGTTAAGAGCACTGATTGCTCTTCCAGAGGTTGTGAGTTCAATTCCTAGCAACCACATGGTGGCTCACAAGCATCTGTAATGGAATGTAGTGCCCTCTTCTGGTATGTCTGAAGATAGCAATGTTGTACTCAAATGCATAAAATAAATAAAACTAAAATAAATAAATAAATAAAAACTTCTATTTGTGAAAGTCAATAAAGAATATAAGACTCTGGTTTTTACTTTGTAGGGCTGGCCTCCTACTTTAGCCTCCTGAATGGTAGGATTACAGAAGTGTTTTTACCATACTTATCTTAAAACTAAATAGTATTACCATAACAATTTGTGAAGGTTAGTCTTTTTTTTTTTTTTTTTTTTTTGCATAGTACTTGGTTTATTTATTAGAAAAACAAAAACCAAAACTGGATGGGTCTTATATACAAAATAAAATGCTTTTTGTTTTCAAGGGTTAAAAACAATCTAAAATTTAAAGTGGGAACATGGATGACACAAAGTTGTTCCTCCCAGAAACACAAGAACAAATATGCACAATGGATTTATTATACACAGATCCAAATCATTTAGGACTACAGTGGGCCCACAAAACCCTGTACCACTCTCCAACATGGCAGCCACAGAGGACAGTGGGAATATGCGTCAGCATTTGGGCACAGAAGTGATTTACAATTCAGATCCAGGTGCATAAAGTAGAAAACTCACTTCCATGTTAGAATACCAACAAACTTCAGCCACAACATAGATGTGCAGCAATCCAGTACACTGAGCTGTAGCACTCAGGGGAGTGTGCAATCACAACATAGATGTAATCTTCACGTCTGGGGTCCAGCACATCTTCTGCTTCCAGTTGCCACAGGCACCTCAGCACTAAGGCGGTATCTCTCTGCCAAACTCCCAGGACCCAATGCCTGCAGCCTGACCTCAGCACTGGCCAGGCCCTTCTTTCTCCTGGGTAGAGGCAGGGTTGCAGAAAGCCATGCAGCCTGCTGGTGTTATCATTGGTTATGCACAACTGGGCTTTGAGTCATACACAACAGGTGTGGGAGGATTTGTCCTCACTGTTTCCAGGGCTGGGGCTCACCATCACAGGTGGCTAAGGTATTTGGGGACCACTACTCACCCATACATACATCAAGAACAGGACAATCAAAAGGAATATATGGGATCATCTTTTAGAGCCATGATTAAAAGCAAATCTGTAACCCTCATATGAAGGGGTTTATATGGATGTTAGAATCCCCTAGCAACTGGATACTGGATGATCTGGGCTCAGCTGAGTTACAGAGCCAGTAGCTAGATTCCCACACTAGATACGAGATAGTTGGTTAACTATTTGCCAGCTGTTGTGCTTTGAAATGTTTTCTAACTACAGGCCATGACTACAAAATTCAGAGATAGCCTCTTTCTGGCCAGGGATACTGTTGCTCCAGTGGTATCCTGACACCTCAGCCACATTAGCACTTCCAATGTAGATAGTTGCTGCGATCTCCAGGCCTAGCAAATGGTGAACAGCTCCAGCCTCTGTCTCTGACCCTCACAGGGTAGAACCAAGGGTTTACTTATCTCTCACATATGCACTGAGACATGCACAGAGAATTGCAGCTAGGAACACCCTACAAGACTGAACGACATTTCCAAAAAGTATTTCTTACAGCACTTTTAAAATAATTTACAAAAAAACTACAATACCCATTCATTAAATAAAATGTCATTTGAGGTTAGTGTACATATGGAGGGTGCTGCATGGAAGGAACCTAACTTTTTGCTCTTTAACTGTCAGAATCCCCTTCTTCTACCCTATGCTGCCTCACACACACAGGAACACATACACACACAGACACACACACACACAAAGGCACACAAAGGCACACAGAGAAAGGCATGCACACATGCACGCATGCACATCAGACAAGACATGAACACTGCTTCCCACAGCTATGGCAAGACCCACGACATGCCTGTCACAACCTGAGGCCTTTACTGCTCACTGTGGCACTGTCCCCATCCTCCATGGAAGTGTCACTGAATTCGCTGGCATCACTGCCCAAGGTCTTCTGGTCCTGCTGTTCCCTGCCAATCCTGTGCTGATATTTAAGGTCTAGAACTTTGTCCACCTAGCCAGAATTCCTCCTGTCCTGCTGTCTGAGCCTTCTAGCTTTTTTTTTTTTTTTTGAGACAGGGTTTCTCTGTGTAGCCCTGGCTGTCCTGGAACTCACTCTGTAGACCAGGCTGGCCTTGAACTCAGAAATCCGCCTGCCTCTGCCTCCCGAGTACTGGGATTAAAGGAGTGCACCACCACGCCCGGCTTGATATTCTGGTGTCTTAATTAGGGTTTTACTACTGTGAAGAGACACCATGGCCAAGGTGAGTCTTATAAGGACAACATTTAACTGGGGCTGGCTTACAGGTTCAGAGGTTCAGTTCATTAGCATCAAGGTAGGAACATGGCAGCATCCAGACAGGCATGGTTCAGAAGGGGCCGAGAGTTCTACATCTTTATCTGAAAGCTGCTAGCAGAATAATGGCTTCCAGGCAGCTAGGATAAGGGTCTTAAAGCCCACATCTACAGTGACACACCAACTCCAACAGGACCATTCCTACTCCAACAAGGCCGCACCTCCTAATAGTGCCACTCCTGGGTCAAGAATTTACAACCCATCACACCTGGTTTCTCTCCACCATGGTAGACTGTAACCTAGAAGAGCTCAGATTAGCTCCTTTTCTGTTAAGCTGCTTTTGGCAGAGTATT
Source organism: Mus minutoides (assembly GCA_902729485.2). Taxonomy (NCBI): domain Eukaryota; kingdom Metazoa; phylum Chordata; class Mammalia; order Rodentia; family Muridae; genus Mus; species Mus minutoides. Next base: position 925,005 of record LR749882.1, read on the forward strand.
TTATCACAGCAGCTGAAGAAATTAAGATACAAATTACACTAGCTATTTTTGTAGTTGATATTTATCTAATTCAGCTTAAAAGATATCCACATAATATTTTCATACAACTGTTGATAGCAGTTTTAGTATTAATAGTTGTCAAATCTGAAAGCAACCAAGATGTCCTTCAACAGGTGAGTAGACTAACAAATTATGGAGCATCTATACAAAGGGACAGTAACTCAACACTAAGAAGGCACGGAAGAAATTTAAATGTGTATTACTAAGTGAAAGAAGCCAGTCTAGAAATGCCATACATTAACTGATTCCAATTATGTAGCTGCTACAGTTTAAATCTGGAATAGTCCCCAAAGACCCACAAAGGAAAGACTGGATAGCCAGCTGAGAAGCAGTAGAACACTAGAGAGATGAGGACTAGTAGGAAGTACTCAGGTCACTGGAGACAGGATTTGGAGGGATTGCAGAAACCCAGTATCTTCTGTTGTGCTTCCCAGTTATAAGATAAACAGCTTTACTTTCCATGAATTCCCCACCATGATGTATTGACTTGCTACAAGCCCAAAACAAGAAGGCTGTAAATTGAAACTTGTAAGTTGATTGTCTCTGCTTTTTGTTAGTGTAACAAAACGTTTATTAATATTATGGGAAAGGTTAAACTGTAGAAATACTACAAGGATCATTGGTTGCCAGGGGCTTGATGAGGGTCAGGGGAAGTGGAACACTGCACAGAGCATAAAGCTGTAGAAAATTCTCTATATGTCACCAAAATTATGAACAAGTGACATTGTACATTTTTAAAACTCAGGTCATATAAAACAAAAAGCAAGCCCTATACTAAGAACTCAGATTTATAATGGCATATTGATTCATGCTTAGTAACTGGAAGACACCTGCCATCTGCTGAGAAGGGTGGTGAGCAAGGTGATGCATTTGTGAAGGTAAAAGAGATACGAAAGAAATCTCTGCACTCTCCCAGGATTTATTATGAATCTAAAACTCATCTATATCCTAGAAGATATAGGAGAAATCCTTCCACATTTTCTTTATATATCATCAGACCAATAATCACTTTCTGTAAATAACTTGGAAAATATATCATTTTGCTTTGAAAAACTAAAATACAGAATGAGATATGACTTTAGCATGGCTTATTAAGACTTAAAGTATTTACCAATGTCCACAGTCAAAAAACTGTCGTAATAACTCAATAGGGGGCTGAGCTCCATATTTCTCCAATGAAGGCATATTCATATCATCTATAAATATTACACATTTCTTTCCCATAGGTGGTCCAAATACTCCCTTGCGCCTTTTGTCCAATCTAGCCATAATGATGTTCTAAAAATTTTAAAAGACAGAGGCATATTACATATGTTAGTATTATAACCTTGCTGTTATTATCATAGTTTAAGTCAATATTGAGATAGTATACACAGACTAGCAGTAGTAGCTACCATTTGTTTAATTAGTCAATAACTTAACATAAAAATAGTTAACATCAGAAAAATAACCAGAAGAATCTTTGAATAGAAATAATGTTATATGTATATTTGTTATGAGTTACTCTTACTTGATACTTTTTTTTCCAAGACAGGGTTTCTCTGTATAGCCCTGGCTGTCCTGGAACTCACTTTGTAGACCAGGCTGGCCTCGAACTCAAGAAATCCGCTTCCCTCTGCCTCCTGAGTGCTGGGATTAAGATGTGTGCTATTACTTCCCAGCATTATTCCTGATATTTTTTAAAAATCTTGCTTGTCCATTGTAAAACTGAATATCAAAATTCTTTTACATAAAAATTCTACAGTATTGTAACTTTGCAAGATTTTGAAGTTAAGACAAATCTATTGGCTAAAAACAACAGAAAAATGGCTGGACTAATCCTAAGAGCAGCAAGTACCCATAAAGCCATACAGAAATGTATAGAAAGAAAAATTGAATATTCAATTATGCCACCCACCACCCTTGTGTGCACACACAAGTGTCTCTTTCACTTTCTTCTCCAATTAAATCAATTTTTGCTTCTCAGGCCAAAAAAAAAAAAAAAGACAAATCTTAATTAAGTGCTAATATAAAAGTGTTATCTTTTGATTCATAGATTTATAAAGTTGCATGTTTACCATAGAGCTTTAAATAATTTACTATTTATTAAATAAGATAAAGTGTAATAATTATAAACCCCATGTTCTGACTTTAACTCACCTGAACCTGATTGGCACTGGTCCGTGCAGAGAAATTAACATAGAAAGGAAAGTACTTTTCCTTTTCCAAGTGATTCATTAGCTTATCCTTCACATACACTGACTTTCCTGTACCAGTGGGACCCACAAAAAGTAGCGGCCTTTATAAAAACAATAAATAACATAATTCAAGATGGAAGGAAGCATAAATGCATTTTTTATGGAAAGAAACTCAAATACATATTTTAAAAACTTTAAATAGTAGTCAAATAATTTCTTTCTAATACTATATACACTTATAATTGTGCATGAAAGACTAATAAAGGAAGGCTCAGGAGATGGCTCAGCAGGTAAAAGCACCTGCCATGCAAGCCTGATGGCCTGAGTTTGGATCTCTGGAACCCATATGAACATCAGACCTGCTAGCTTGTGTCTCATCCCAACGCTACTATGGTGTGGGAAGCAGAGGCAGGAGAATTCTCCAGAAGTTCACTGACCTACTTAGCCTGGAGGCACCTAACCTGTGTGTAAAATGTATAAATTTGTGGTGTGTATGGGTGTGTATGCATGTGTGTGCACATGTACACTTGTATGTAAATGCATATCGATGTGTAGGCAGGCACAGGCATAACACATGTATGGAGCTCAGAGATAACCTTGTTGGTATACTAGGCATTTCCTCCTTTTGTTTGAAACAGGGTTCTTCCCTGGAAGTTTTTCAAGAAGGTTAGGTTAGCTGGCCCATATACCTGTCTCTGTCTCCCAGCTAGCTATGGCTGTTATTACAAGTGTGCACCATGTTTCTGGCTTTATACCAACCTGAACTCATTGATTTTTATATGGAATCTGGTTCCACATACTTATGAAATAAGGCTTTTTACTGACTGAGCCATTTGCCATCCCAGAGTATAAAGCTTTTCTTTCTTTCTTTTTTTTTTTTTTTTTTTTTTTTTTTTTTTTTTTTTTTTTTTTTTTTTTTTTTTTTTTTTTTTTTTTTTGTGGTGGCGCACGCCTTTAATCCCAGCACTCGGGAGGCAGAGGCAGGCGAATTTCTGAGTTCGAGGCCAGCCTGGTCTACAAAGTGAGTTCCAGGACAGCTAGGGCTATACAGAGAAACCCTGTCTCGAAAAACCAAAAAAAAAAAAAAGCTTTTCAATAATCACACTGCAAGTGCTTTTTGGTGACTTAAGAGGCAATGAACTATTGTTCTGTTAAAATCTTGGAGTAATAAAAGAAAAAGCTGAATTCTAGGTTTTCCAATAACAGTAAATGTCATTTAAAACACATTAGTTAGCTCCCAGACATTGTCTCAGTTACCTGAAACTCAATGACCTCAAAGTTTACTTTAAAAATTGATGCCATTTTATTAAAATGGTCCTGTTACATTTAGAATTCATGTTTAGAGTTTCTTACTTTGCAGAGGTAATACTCAAATCCATTAGGAAAGTATATCTAATTGTGTCCATTGTAGGGACTATAATATCTTGAATCTTGGTACGCTTGTCTTCTAAATCAGAACTTTTAATTAATTCATTCCAATGGATCCAGCGACCTCGGTTTCTTAACTGTAAGAGAATATATTTTAGAATACTGTAACTATATGCTTGCTACATCTGAAAGGATCTTTTCAACACTTATATCATTTGCTTTTTAAAGTTTGAGCATAAGATAAAGCCTAGCATCTGTAACACACAATGAATTTTTACCAATTAACAAGAAAAAGTTAATGTAGTTGAATCCTGGGTAAAGAGCAAAAGCATGTCGTTTATAGAATCAATCCAAAGGGCAACAGGCAGTTGCTCAGTAAAACTCTGCAGCTTGAGATAACATGGAGAGGCCATGCACTCACAACCACAGCCCACAGCCTGTACTTCTGGATCCTCAGCACTGGAAAGAGACTTACTGTGGTTTTGAAAACTATGTTTTATTAAAAACTCTAAATTAGGGAGAGATGGCTCAGTGAATAAGACCACTGGCTTGTCCTCCAGAGGATGCAGGTTCATTTTTCAGAACCCAAATGTTGGTTCACAACTGTAACTTCAGTTCCAGGGGTCTGATGTCCTCTTCTGACTTCTGTAGACACCAGGCATTCACATAGCATGCACACATTCTTGCAGGCAAAACACCAATACACATAAAAAATTTTAAATATTGTAAATGGATCCCCCAAATTGAAAACTTTAGTCCTTTCCTGTTTTATAATGAATTGTCACAATAATTCATATTAAATATAATATCTTTAGTTATAAAGCAGATTAATAAATAGATAAGCATGAATCTACTACTCAATACATTAATTTTTAATTATAATTCAAAGAATATAAGTATCAGTCTATCATAATTTAAAGAATATAAATATCAGTTTATCATAAACTCAACAAACGTAGAGTTTATGTCTTTTAGTTTTTGAGTTAGCCCTGCTGTGTAGACCAGGCTGGCCTTGAACTCAGAGATCCACCTGCCTCTGTCTTCTGAGTGCTGGGACAAAAGGCATGCACCACCACTCCTGGCTGAATTTATATCTTCTTAATATCTAATCATCCCTAAATGCCTTTAAAATAGTCTTTGCAAATACTAAGTATTTCAAGGTCATTTTAGTGTAACTTAAGTTACAACTTGCTAGATTTTGGTTTGTATCTTTCATGTTTTTTGAAGTAAATGAGCAATACTCTAAGGAAAAGTAAAACACCGTTTGAGACCTCTCTATGTGTTGGCCATTTTGTCTTGTTGATCTAGGCTGCTGTTCAGCCAAAAGAATCCCCAGATTGTACTAACAATTAAAGTCTTGAGGTTCTTTTGAACTACTGGCTGAATGTGCTGCTGTCTGGATGTCAGTAACAGCCTTAACCATTATTTGTCTCTCCTGATTAGTGTGGTCCCCCCCACACCACTCAGCAAAGCAGCAGGAGTCTAGCACCTGCTGCAATGTTATGGCTGGTGCTAAGATTTTTTTTTTCTGTGTTCTATCAGGCAAGCAGGTGTCACAGCATGCTTGTGGGGAGCAGAGGACAGTTTTGGGGAATCCATCCACTCAAGCTAAAAGTTTTAGATTTAAGAAAATGATGCCAGGTGTACTGCATGCCTTTAGTCACAGCACTTGGGAGGCAGAAGCAGGTAGATCTCTGAGTTTGAAGCCAGCCTGGTCTACAAAGTGAGCTCTAGGACAGCCAGGGTTACACAGAGAAACTCAGTCTTGAATAACAAAAGCAAACAAATATAGGTTAAGAAAAAACAATAGTTCTTAACTTCTACTTTCTCTTTCTCAGTAGCAATTAATTACCTATTCAAACTGGATTTTGACATTTACTTTCAGTTTTTAGAAAACATGCTTGTGCTACTGAGATATTCACTCTTTAGAGATTATTTCACTGACTTTCTACTATGACTAATAAAGATAAACTTTCCAATCAAATTCTTAAAATTCTGTGTTTATGGGTGAACAAGTTAGTTCTCCACTGCTGGTTGGGTTTGAGTTCTGCCTCTAGATTTCTGTAATTTAGGTAGAATTATAATTAAGGCTCTACTTAAATCTTATGGTTGTAAAATAAAATTTGCATGAATAAGATGACTAATGAGATGTTTTCTGTTTTAAAGAAGGCTTTGATGAATTCTTTCAGAGTGGAAAATTACTCTAAAATTGCACATGACATCATAAGATACAATGAGAACAAGTTCTACAAGGAGAAGTAAGGATACAGGACTAAGCATCTCTCCATGGGAGTCCTAAACTCTGATGAAAACCCAGATGCTGTGCACGCTGGCGTTGTGAGGGCTGGGGGTGCTGTGAGGGCTGACCCAGGGCTTTGTGGTTCACATTTTATCTCAATACACATTTTAGGTCATACCTCATACATGTAGTCATAGACTAGGCCCTTTTCATCAAATGGGCACTCCCATTTACTGATAGAAACTGGCATTGGGGCTTCTTCATTTTTTCCTGATATAGCTGATCGTATAAAACTATCAAAAGCAAGACGACCATCTGTATCACAACTTGCTCCAACTGACCAAATCAAAGAGAATATAAAGGAGGCCTGTTGGTGAAAAAAAAAATTATCTTATAGTGATTACTTTTTAAAGAAAATTTGGGAGAAACAACTAAAATGTAATATATTAAGACCTGTTTAAAGTACTTGGAAAGGTCATTCAGAGACAAAAACTGAGTATAGATAAATCATATAAAGAATTGTTTCTTTGGCAATCATGATAAAAAAAAAAACAACCTTAAATGCCTACACAAATGGCTTAGGGACATTGATTTAATTTATCCTCAAATAAATTTCTACCAGTGAAAATGAAGTGTGTATAAAATATTTGTAACAAATTTATTTCTTCAACAGGCATTCTGGTTATTTAGAGTATGCTACATACACTGATAAATATACAGCTTTTTAAAATGATGTAACTATAATACTGACATGGAGAAATCAAGATAGATAGCAAGTGAGAGGCAAATCAGTAAACATAGTATATTGACACATATAAAATACACACACAGGAAAAGATATATACATAAAATATCTTTACAGGGCTATATGAGGCACTAACAATAGTTGCCTTGAGGATGGCTGGTAGACTGGTTTGAGTGGAGAGTATCTCTTCTGCCTTTTGAATTGTATTTAATATGTATGCCTTATCTGGTTAAAAAATATCCTCAAATTTCCATTCAGTAATCCATCTACATAATTCTTATAAAGTGATTCTGAACCATTTGATAAATGTTGGGAGTCCGGGTTTATCAAGAGAACAAAAATTTTCTGGAGGTACAAAAATTTATATAGAGCGGACTATTCCTGGAATAGTTATATAAAAGCAAACAATGCTAATGCAGAAGACTGTGAAAAGATAATCCTGAAAAGATAACTCCAAACATAAGGGGAAAATGGATAAACCAACTTGATATAACACATTTGTGAAGGGCAGAAGAAGACAGGCAGAAAGCAGGAGGTTAGAGTTGGCCTGGGACAGGAGATGTCTGAGACAGAGTTCTAAAGCTAAAAAATTGTATTACATTTTAATTATTTGTGTGTGTGTGTGTGTGTGTGTGTGTGTGCACTCTCATGTGTGTTTGTGTACCTGTGTGTACGCACATATGCAGGCATGCACAAAAGCACACTTGTAGAGGTCAGAGGACAACCGGTGGCAGCTGACTCTCTCCTTTTCACTCATGTGACTCCCAGAGAGTCAGGCTTAGCAGCATGTACCTTTATCCACTGTGCTATCACCCTGGTAGATATTTTTGGGAGCAATAAGGAGGCGGGAAACATGATAGGGAAGAGAAAAAGAGAAGGTGCATGAAGAACAAGGGGGCAGATTGGAATGAGTCATAGACAGGAACAAAGAGTTTTAAACATTTTCTTCTTTTGGAAAAAAGAAACCATCTTTAACAAATGGTGCTGGTCTAACTGGATGTCTGCATGTAGAAGAATGCAAATGGATCCATATTTATCACCCTGCACAAACTCAAGACCAGGTAGATCAAGGACCTCAACATAAAACTGAGTACACTAAATCTCATAGAAGAGAAAATGGGGAATACCCGTGAACACATTGGTACAGGAAACTACTTCCTGAAAAGAACACCAATGACTCAGAGTCTAAGATCAACAATTGATAAATGGGACCCCATGAAACTTCAAAGCTTCTGTAAGGCAAAGGACAAAGTCAATTGGACAAACTGACAGCCTACAGATTGGGAAAGAATCTTGACAAAACCTACATCTAACAGAGGGCTAATATCCAAATTATATAAAGAACTATAGAAATTATAAATCATCAAGTAACCCAATGGGGTACAGGACTGTCTTAGTTAGGGTTTTACTGCTGTGAACAGACACCATGACCAAGGCAAGTCTTATAAAAAACAACATTTAATTGGGGCTAGCTTACAGGTTCAGAGGTTCAGTCCATTATCATCAAGGTGGGAGCATAGCAGCATCCAGGCAGTCCTGGCACAGGCAGAGCTGAGAGCTCTACCTCTTCATCCAAAGGCCCCTAGTGGAAGATTGACTTCCAGGCAACTGGGGTGAGAGTCTTAAGCACACATCCACAGTGACACACCTACTCCAACCAGGTCACACCCGTTCCAACAAGGCCACACCTCCAAATGGTGCCACTCCCTGGTCTAAGAATATACAAACCATCACAAAGACTAAACAGAGAATTCTCAACAAAGGAATCTCAAATGGCCGAGAAGCACCTAAAGAAAAGTTCAATGTCCTTAGTCATCAGGGAAATGTAAATTCACCTCACAACAATCAAAGTGACTAAGATAAAAAAAAACAAACCCTCAAGTGACATCACATGCTGTTGAGGATGTGGAGAAAGGGGTACACTCCTCAATTGTTGGTGAGATTGCAATCTGGTACAACCACTCTGAAATCTGCAAGTTTCTCAGAAAATTGGAAATAGTTATACCTGAAGACCAAGCTATAATGCTCCTGGGTATATAGCCAAAAGATGCTCCACTCACTATGTTCATAGCATACCTAGTCCTAAGAGCCAGAAACTGGAAACAACCCAGATATTTCACAACCAACAAATGGATACAGAAAATGTGGTTCATTTGCACATGGAATACTATTCAGCTATTAAAAAAAAAAGGACATGCTGGGAGTGGTGGTGCACACCTTTAATTCCAGCACTTGGGAGGCAGAGGCAGGCAGGTTTCTGAGTTCGAGGCCAGCCTGGTCTACAGAGTGAGTTCCAGGACAGGCAGGGTTACACAGAGAAACCCTGCCTCAAAAAACAAAACAAAACAACAAAACAAAACAAACAAAAAAACCCAAGGACATCATGAATTTTGTAGGCAAATGGATGGAACTAAAAAATATTATCCTGAGTGAGGACATGCTATGTACTCACTGATAAATGGATATTAGACATAAAGTACAGGATACCCTAGTTACCATTCAACAAGAAGGAAGAACCAATTGAGGATGCTTGAATCACCATTGGGGCGAGGGACAAAATAGTCATAGGAGGCAGAGAGAGGAAATGAACTGGATGGGAGGTGGGATGGGGAGAGGAGTAGAATCAGGTATGGGGAGAGACAGGAGAGAGGTCCAGAGGTCCAGGAGAATAAATGGAAATCTGAAGTTGCCAGGGATGAGAGACATGGGGCAAATCTCTAGGAAGTCCCATAGACCTGGGATGGGAGAGGCTCCCTGGTCAATGAGGGTGACCTTAACCAAGATGCCTAACAGTGGGGACATGATATCTCCTATAGCCAGATAAGACCCCCCAGTGGAGGGAAAAGGACTCCAATCCTCCCATAAAACTTTCAGCCCAAAATTTGTCTTGTCTAAAAGAAATGTAGGGTCAAAGATGGAGCAGAGACTGAGGGAATGGTCAACCAATAACCAGCCCAACTTGAAACCCATCCCATGAGTGAGCGCCAATCCTTGATACTATTAATGATACTCTTCTTTGCTTGCAGACAAGAGTCTAGCAAAACTGTCCTGTGAGAGGCTCTACCCAGCAGCTGACTGACACAGATGCAGATACTCATAGCCAAACACTGGACGGAAGTAGGGTACTCTTATGGAAGAATTGGGGGAAGGATTGACAGCCTTGAAGGGGATAGGAAACCCACAGGAGGACAGAGACAACTAACCTGGACCCCTGGAAGCTCTCAGAGTCTGAGCCACTAACCAAAGAACATACCCAGGCTGGAACAAGGCCCCAGGCACATATGTAGCACACATAGTTTCCCAATAGGTGCCTTGTCTGGCCTCAGTGGTAGAGGATGAGCCTAGTCTGGCAGGGACTTGATGCACCAGGTTTGGGGGATACCCAGGGGGCCCCACCCTCTCAGAGAAGAAGGGGAGGGGCAATGGAGGGAGGGACTCTGTGGGGGGAGATTGGGAGGGGGACAACATTTGTGTTGTAAATTAATTAATTTTTTTTTAAGGATGTGGAATTAAACCAAATTTTTTTTTGTCTCTCTCTGGTAATTTCTGTGCACTATTGCCATTGTCTTTGGTCTTCTTTGAACTCCAGACATTAACTAACAAAGACTTACTATTAACTAGCACAGTACTTACTACTGTGTCCTAAAGAAGCCTGTATCCACTTATCTAGTTAGACACCTTCTCGAAGTCTTTCATAAGTAGTTTCTAGGCTGCCTATGCTCCCACTTAGCACTAAGACAAAAATCAATCACCCCAAAGCAAGTGAGTTTAATACTGCACCACCTCACCAAGGGACTATCTACATATGGCATTTCGTAAAGAATAGCACAGTTTGAGTCCATTCTGACATACTTTATTTTCTTTTGAGTTGCTTTTAGAATCAGAGTACCAGGTCGGGCCAACTTAGTGTTCTCAGCTATTCTTTAGTAATCATCAGAACCTGCTCTGGATCTTATAAAGGTCTTTCCGCATATGAACATTATTTTCTATAACCATACTTTATTTTGTGTTTAAAACCACTTTAAATATAAAACCAACCATAGTCCAGACACGAATGTGCTTGCTAGTGGGTTCATTTTCCACAACATTGCAGAGCAATATTTCAATGAGGCGTGTGAGTGCCACAACCGCATTGATGTTACTTGTAGGAATCAGTTCCTGCAAAAGGGAAAATAATACGTTGTTTTAAAATTTTTCCATCTTACTTGGAGAAGAAATGAAAGTAAATATTGCATTTAATAAAGTTGAATAAGAATATATACAGTATTGATATATTTTAAAATAACATTTAAACTTACAGAAAATAAACTGTAGTCACAATAAAAACATTTCTCAAGGATTTTGAGTTTGGTTTAGTGTATAACAAAATTGTATATGGTGTATTCTTATCCTCAGTCCTCTGACAAGTGCTAACTTGGTATACAAGAGAATGAATGATGTTCTTTTTTTTTTTTTTTTTTTTTTTTTTTTTTTTTTTTTTTTTTTTTTGGTTTTTCGAGACAGGGTTTCTCTGTATAGCCCTGATGTTCTAAGTGTAGCAGAAATGAAACTTCTGACAGCCATTCATCCAGTTATTTATACTATACTTATGAAAGACAAATTATATACTTAGTCATAGAGCAAGCTGGGGGAATTAGAAACAAGAGACATGATCCCTGAAAAAAAGCAACTCTAACAGAAAAATTTAATATAGTGAAATAATTATATAAAGGAGCCAGTCTCTGAAGAGAGATGTTGCTATAGCACTCAGGGTAGAAATAGGCCCAGAAATTAGTTCCAGGGAACCTGGGAAAAGATAAATGACAAACAGCCTTCCAAGAGAAGAAGCTGAACTGAATTTTCAATGGAAATAAAAGTTAGATAAATAGAGACTGGAGAATGTGTAAGGCAGTAGAGTCATATAATAGACACAAGCGGATACAGACTACTCAGGAGATTCTGCAGGACGTAGAGGCAGGGTAACAACATAGGCTGCACTAAGTTCATTATGGAAAGAAGCCTCCAAAGTAGGGAATAAACAGGATGGGTGAGCGTTTACAATCTTCACTCTAAGAATGCACCAGAGCAATGCTCCTGTGATGATTCAGGCAGGGAATGAGGTCAGAACTGAGGCTACTCTACAGGAAAGGCTGAGGTGAGGAGATGGCTGGAGAAAGGAGAATGGAAAGACAAATAAAAACATTGCCAGGGAGGAAATAAACCAAGTGCATTTTAGAACTGGCCACATATAGAAAACATGACAGTTGTGAAAAGAAAGCCCACCACCAGTTACCTGGAAAGATGCAGCTTATTTTGTATTATTTATTTCTACAGTATTAGGGATTTAAAACTGATATACTGCTAAGAACTTTTATTTTCTCTACGAAGTCACCATAAATAGTCTTTGTAATGTGAACTGTCTAGTTTTATAAATACCATAACCTTTCTCTTTCTAAAACCATATTTTAAGATGGGAAGCTACTGAGTGTATTTCTGTATCCAATATAATTATTTAAGTTTAGCTAAGTGTGTTCACTATTGCTGAATAGTGGCCTTCCAAAAGACTCTTCTACTATATTATAATGCCAAGAATTGATGGTGAAAGATCTTTGAAGAGGTAATTAAGAATCTGGAGATGAGGACATCATTATGTACTATCCAACAGGTGTGAAGTCGAAGACCCCAAGTGCCACAGAGAAGTGCCACAGAAAAATGCCACAGAGAAAAGGCCATGAGAAGCTGAAAGAAGGGATTGGAATTACCAGCTATGAGCCACAGAACTGGAGTCACCAGAATCTGGAAGACAAAGTAAGATTCTTTCTTAGTATTTCCAAGGAAGCACACCTCTGTCAACATCTTGATGCCAGTCTCTAGTCACCAGAACCATAAGAAAGTAAAATTCTGTTATTTAAGACACCACATTTGTAGTAATTTGTTATGAAAGCCTTAATAAAATAGTGCAGCATAGAGAATTCATAAAATACTAAACACTCATGTGTGTGTTATAAAGACATGTAATTAAGATGTTCTAAAATCTATTTATATTAAAGTTTGTGTGCATGTGCATGTGCATGCACACACACACACACACACACACACACACACACACACACACGTATCTGAGTGTAGGTGGGCATCAGATCCCCTGGGGTCAGAGTTATAGACAGTTGTGAGCCACTCAACATGGCTGCTGGAAACTGAATGTTGGTCCTCTACAAGAGCAGCATGTATTCTTGACCACTGAGCATTTCTCTAGCACCTAAATTTTTAAAAAAAATATAGGAAGGATTGTCCCATAGAGCCCAGCAGATGTGAGATCCATCCCTCTTTGCTTGAGCCCCATCATCCTTCTGGTCTGCACCTCTACCTGAACCCCTGGCAGATCAAAAGTGCCTGCCCCCAAACCCAAAGCCAGCCTGTGTCCCAGGAGGTCTGCCCTAACCAGGGTCACAGGAGGATTGTTATAACCAGGGACACAGGAAGCCTGCCCTAACCAGAGACAATACTGCCTGCCTTCCAGGAGACCCGCTCTAACCAAAGTCATACAGCTCTGTCTGCCTCCAAGAAGGCCTGCTCCAGTCTTGGACACCCAGGACATTTTACACCAGAGATAACCAGATGGCAAAAGGCAAGCACAAGAACATAAGCAAGGAAGCCAATGTAATTTGGAACTATCAGAACCCAGTTCTCCTACCACAGCAAGCTCTGGATACCCCAACACACCTGAAGAACAAAATTCTGACCTAAAAATCCCATCTCATGGAGATGATAGAGGCCTTTAAGGAAGATATAAATAACTTCCTTAGAAAAATACAGGAAAACACAAATAGGTAGAAGCCCTTAAAGAGGAAACAAATAGCCGGGTGTGGTGGTGCACGCCTTTAATCCCAGCACTCGGGAGGCAGAGGCAGGCGGATTTCTGAATTCCAGGCTAGCCTGGTCTACAAAGTGAGTTCCAGGACAGCCAGGGATAAACTGAGAAACCCTGTCTCGAGAAACCAAAAAAAAAAAAAAAAAAAAAAAAAAAAAAAAAAAAAAAAAAAAAAAAAAAAAAAAAAAAAAAAAAAAAAAAAAAAAAAAAAAAAAAAAAAAAAAAAAAAAAAAAAAAAAAAAAAAAAAAAAAAAAAAAAAAAAAAAAAAAAAAAAAAAAAAAAAAAAAAAAAAAAAAAAAAAAAAAAAAAAAAAAAAAAAAAAAGAGGAAACAAATAAATGCTTTAAAGAAATATAGAAAACATAAACAGGTGAAGGAATTTAATGAGATGGTCAAAGATCTAAAATTGGAAATAGAAACAATAAAGAAATTACAAAGAGAGACAACCCTGGAGATGGAAAACCTAGGCAAGAGGTCAGGTGCTACAGATGCAAGCATCACCAACAGAATACAAGAGATGGAAGAGAGACTCTCAGGCATAGAAGATACCACAGAAGATATTGACACAACAGTCAAAGAAAATACAAAATTCAAAAAGTTCCTAACTCAAAACATCCAGGAAATTTGGGACACAATGAAAAGAACAAACCTTAGAATAATAGGAATAAAAGAGGGCCAGAAAACATCTTCAGCAAAATCACAGAAGAAGACATCCCTAACCTAAAGAAAGAGATGGCAATAAACGTACAAGAAGCCTACAGAACACCAAATAGATTGGACCAGAAAAAAAAAATCCTCTTGCCATACAATAATCAAAACACCAAATATACAGAACAAAGAATATTAAAAGCTGTAAGAGGAAAAGGCCAAGTAACATATAAAGGTAGACCTGTCAAAAATACACAAGACTTCTCAACAGAGATGCTAAAAGCTAGAAGATCTTGGACAGATGTCATACAGACCCTAAGATAACACAGATACTAACCCAGGCATCTATACCCAGAAAAACTCTCAATCATCATAGGTGGAGAAACCAAAATATTCTGTGACAAAATCAAATTTAAACAATATCTTTCTACTAATCTAGCCCTACAGAGGATGCTAGAAGGAAAAATCCAACACAAGGAGAGAAACTATACCCAAGAAAACACAAGAAATTAATCATTTCATAACAAACCCCAAAGAAAAGAATCATAGACACATAATATCACCCCCAACAACAAAAATAACAGTCACTGGTCTTTAATATCTGTCAACATCAACTAACTCAATTTCCCAATAAAAAGACACAGGCTAACAGACTGGATACATAAACAGGATCCATCATTTTGTTGCATACAAGAAACACACCTCAGCTACAAAGACAGACACTACCTCAGAGTAAAGCATTGGAAAAAAGTTTTCCAAGCAAACTGTTCCAAGAAACAAGCTGGAGTAGCCATATTTTAATATTCAATAAAATAGACTTTCAACCCAAAGTTATCAAAAGAAATGGGAAGAATACTTCATACTCATCAGAGGAAAAATCCACTAAGATGATCTCTCAATTCTAAACATCTAAGCCCAAAATGCAAGGGTAACCACATTTGTAAAAGAAACATAACTAAAGCTAAAAGCACACACTTAACTTCAAACAATAATAGTAGGAGACTTAAACACCCCACTTTCACCAGTGGACAGATCATGGGAACAGAGAGACACATTGAAACTAAAAGAAGGTATGAACCAAATGGATTTAATAGATATCTACAGAACATTTCACCCTAAAACAAAAGAATATATCTTCTTCTCAGCACCTTATGATATCTCCTCCAAAATCAACGATATAATCAGACACAAAAGAAGCCTCAACAGATACAAGAAGATTGAAATAATCCCATGCATTCTATCAGATCATCATAGACTAAGGCTGGTCTTCAATAGAAACAAAAACAATAGAAGCCTACATACTCATGGAAACTGAACAACTCTCTACTCAATGATAACTTGGTCAGGCAAGAATCAAAGAAGGAAATTAAAGATTTTTCTAGAATTTAACAAAAATGAAGGCACAGCATACCCAAACTTATGGGACACAATGAAAGCAGTGTTAAGAAGAAAACTCACATCTCTGAGTGCCTTCATAGAGAAATTGGAGAGATCCTATTCTAGTAACTTAACAGCACACCTGAAAGTTCTAGAACAGAAAGAAGCAAACACACCCAAAGAGGAGTAGAAGGCAGGAAATAACCAAACTCAGGGTTGAAATCAACCAATTAGAAACAAAGAGAACAATACAAAGAATCAACAAAACTAAGAGCTGCTTCTATGAGAAAATCAGCAAGATAGATAAACCCTTAGCCAAACTAAGGGTACAGAGACAGAATCCAAATTAGTAAAATCAGAAATGAAAAGAGAGACATAACAACAGAAAGTGAGGAAACTCAAAAAGATCATCAGATCTTAATACAAAAGCCAACCATTGGAGTGAGATCAGGGACCCCTATGGAAGAGTTTGGGTAAGGATTGAAGGAGGTGAAGAAGATGGCAACCCCATAGGCAGACCAACAGTATAAAGTTACTTGTACCTTAGGGAGCTTCCAGAGACTAAGCCACCAACCAAAGAGCATGCATTGACTGGTCCATGGCCCCTGGCACATAAGTAGCAGAGGATTGCCTTGTCTGGCCTCAGTGGGAGAGGATGCACCTAATCCTGTAGAGACTTGATGCCCTAGGGAAGGGGGATGTTGGTGTGTGTGTGTGTGTGTGTGTGTGTGTGTGTGTGTGTGTGTGTGTGTGTGAGAGAGAGAGAGAGAGAGAGAGAGAGAGAGAGAGAGAGAGAGGAGCACCCTCTCAGAGGCAAAGGAGAGGTAGGATGAGAGAAAAATTCGGGGGGACGACGACAATATTTGAAATGTAAATAAATAAAATAAGGATTTTTAAAGGTCTAGAAACCATGGTTTAATACAAATATTCTAGGTAAGTTTAAGCTTTTAAATTATTTATAATTTAAGAAATATAAAAGCAAAGTAGTCTGGATTTGTAAGGAAGATGCTTATGATCCCGAATTTGGGAGGTGGAGGCAGGAGGATCAGAAGTTCAAGGTCCTCTTCAGTTAAATAGTGAGTTTGAGGTCAAAACAAACGAACAAATAGTGAATAAATAAATAAATAAATAAAATAATAAAACAAAGATAAAGAAAAACTGACTTTATTCATTCCTACATTGTGACTGTAAATTTAATTGAGTTTTACAGAATCTTCAGAAACTGGAGTCAGTCAGAGAATTACTGTGCTGTTACCTTGCATTTCTTCCTCCGAAATACTAAAGAAGGTGGTACTAGCCAGTCAAAGAGTTCTTTCAGCAGACTTTGATGTTCTAGTTCACTTAGAGGCTCTTTCAATGAGTCCAACCATGAAGCCACTAGCGGCTCCCATCCTAACTGTGAAGGTTCCAAATAAATCATGCCGCAACGACTCACTGTGGCTGGCTGGAGAAAAAGCAGAGATTTTCTTTTTCCATTTCCAAAAAAGATTGCTATTCCATAAGTGATCCCTAACCATTACTATTCCATAAGTGATCCTTGACCATTACTGCTAGTCCTTATAAGTCCTTTCAGGATGTATGTAGGTCACACCCATTTTTTTTTTGTTTGTATTTTGATTTTTCAAGACAGGGTTTCTCTGTGTAGCCCTGGCTGTCCTGGAACTCACTTTGTAGACCAGGCTGGCCTCGAACTCAGAAATCCACCTGCCTCTGCCTCCCGAGTGCTGGGATCAAAGGTGTGGGCCACCACGCCCGGCAGTCACACCCATTTTTATACTCTTAAAAAAACACTGCATGTTCCCAATACAGAAAACTATTTTCACTCAGGTCCTTAGCCATCTTATACATATTAGACATCTTCCAATCATGATTTGAAATGCCCAAACCTAACTAATTTCCTTGAAGAAGTCTTGAATCTTCTGCAAAAAGAGGTCAAACACAAACATCATCTCAGGTCTTTCTCCTCCCATTGCTCCCATGGATGCTCAGTCCCCTTCTGTGCTCTCAGAACACTTACATGTATCTGTGTATTGGGATTCTTCATTAGCATCTGCTTATCCGTTTTAAACATACACTGAGTCTTACTATCTGTCTATCCCTAGTGTTAAGCCCATCTTAGGACACAAAATATTTTAATTCAATAAATGAATAAACTATAAACCACAAACCAAATATTATATATTAAGAACTTACCGAAGCCTGCGAAAGGTCCATTGTTTCAAAGATGAGGCTCATTTGAGGGGACATTTGAATGATTTCTCCACTCATAAGGCAAAGCTAAAGGCAAATATTTTTCAAATATTTTAAAATTCAGATAGAATTGTTCTGTTTATAGATAAATATGTGCTAGGATATAAAAGCATGAATATTGATGGAAGCCAGAAAAAAAATCCTAGTCTAGCCCCGTGTTTATGATGCCTCCTTAGTTTCTTTAATCTAAAATATTTCCTCTTCTATCAAATATGTTCAAAACTTGAATTTATCAATTACATCCTTTCTATCAAATTCTCATCTTTTCTATTATTAAAACTACCTTATCTCAAGATTCTTGGCTTAGAGATCATTAAATTTAATAATATCAGTGACTATTATTATTAACTATTCACATATCAAATTAATTTCACTACAAAGTCTAAACCACCTCCACTTTTCTCTCTTGTTTCCTCTCTGCTCCTACAATCTTCATTCTAGACTTGGGACTCTCTCTAGTCATATGCCAACAATGAAGTGTCTAACATTTCTGGATTCATCTCATTAGGTATAAAATAGAGAGGCAAAGAGTTGTACTGTACAATACGCTAGCCATGCAGGGCTATTTGTATTTAATTTACCAATGTAAAATTAAATATAGTTCAGTTCTTCAACACCTTTCTTTTCTTACTGCACAAGATGAAGTGCATGGACCCTATGCATGCTGACAAGCACTCTATTTCTAAGCTATCTCCCTACCTCAAGTTCAGTTCTTCAGCTACACTAACCAACTCTGCAAACAAAGGGTTGGCAAGCCACATGTGACTGGCTGATG
The DNA here is from genome assembly GCA_902729485.2 of Mus minutoides. Lineage (NCBI taxonomy): Eukaryota > Metazoa > Chordata > Mammalia > Rodentia > Muridae > Mus > Mus minutoides. The sequence goes on from LR749882.1 coordinate 943,494, forward strand.
TCTACCTTAATAGTGCAGATGTTTCCAGAATTGTCGAAAGTTCTACTTGAGAGAAATAATCGAGAATATGTTTAGGTGTGTACCAGATGACACCAGTGAACACTGTTCTGCTTGCTATCAAATTAGGAGAGGACAGCAGCATCGCCCTCACTCTCCTGTGCCGCCACCATCAAACACGCCAACCATCTGGCAATCCTCGCTTTTACTGTCACCTGCCAGGCCCAGAGGATCTTTTTTTTCACCCAACACTCCATTCCTGGCCTGCTTCCATCAATACATCTTATGTTCCTGACCAACCTGTCTTCACTTATTTTTGACTTGTTTTTCTTCAGACATTCATTCCATATATCTGAAAATTTATCTCTTGGAAAAAAACAAACAAACATGTAATTCTGAATGATTCAATTCAAGTATCTTAGCTCTGCCCACATCAGTTCTCCTGCTCATTAATATCGAATACACCAACTTTCCTTTACTGCAGAACGGAGTTTTTCCTTCCCTAATGTATCCTGATTATGGTTCTCACTCCCTCTGTGCACACCAACTTCTCCCTAACGTGCTCTCTCCTCATCTTGGTAAGGCGTGCCTTATCACAGCTGGTTTTACTTCCTTTCTTAGGTAAGTTCTGCTTTGTATACGGTGCTTCTACTATTCGCACACCATTTTCTTTAGAGAATATTTCACAAAGGCAGCCTTTGGTAGGATGGTGGTTCTAGCCTTGTAAATTAAGCCAGTCCTCAGTACTACCCACATACACTTCTATGTTTCTGTGAGCCAGTGGCTCTCAACCTTCCTATGCCGTGGTCCCTTAACATAGTTCTCCATGTTGTGGTGGGTCCCCAACCATAAAATGATTTTGTTGTTACTTCATGACTGTAGTTTTGCTATGTACTGTAAATTTCTGATATGCAGGGCCTCTGATAAGTGATCCCAAAGGTCATGGGTTGAGAATACTGCTAAGCAGATCTACTTCCCAGCTTCCACCATGGCTAATTAAAACGGTTTCATTCCTTCTGAAAAGAACTAAGGCTCACCACTTCATAAACACAAGTCAGCAGGACTGTATTTTGTCACCACCAACTCTGTGTAGCCAAACTCTGTGTATCAGGTGACACTCCTGTCATCTGATGTGAGAGCAACCTTCTGTGTGAGTTTAAATTCTTACATTTCATTCTGCTCATTAACTCCTCCTTTCTGAATCATCAACACCTGTCTGTTTACTTTTCTTTCTCAGTGTGATCAATACTACTGAGTGAAAAATGTGACCAACAATAAGCTGCTTAAATATACATTTGAGTACTAATTAAATGAATTCACTGTTTAATAGGTTAGTCATTTCATATATTTATTTTAAAAAACATGGGTGGGGAAAAGAGCCCAATGGTAGAGTTCTGGCTTAAAATCTGCCCAAGGATTCAGTCCCTAAGGCTACAAAACAAGTATGGAAATAAACTGAGACATATTCACACAGTAGAATACTAATGCAGACATGAAAAAGAATAAGAAATAAAGTAGGAAACAACACTACCACCTTACATACATAGACCCAACACTGCCACCTTACATACATAGACCCAACACTACCACCTTACATACATAGACCCAGACTGGAGAGTACTAAAGAATGTGAGTCTACTAACATGAAGTTCTAAACGCGCTAAAACAAGTTATTACTTATTAAGTGATGACCTCTTGAAAATATTCTGACTTGGAAAGTGCATGAATGAACCTCTGGGTGCAGAAAATTTGATGCATCTTTATTTTGGTAACAGCTATGAAAATGTTCAAATACATTAAAATCATAGCATCCACTTTTTAGAATTTTATGTCCATTTATTCTCAATTAAAAGAAATATTATAAGACTACCATTGTCTAGTTCTTTTGTATATCTCTCATGTCCCATGGTAACATTTTACAGATAAACATTAAAGTATTTAACTTTTTTAAAAAACAAATGAGACTTTTATTTCCTTCTAACTTCTATAAACTTCTATATGGAATTATAAGATTGAACTAACTTAACTTACTCTTTTTTTATGTGTATGAGTTTTATGCCCACATGTACATCTGTCCACCACATGTGCACGGTGACAAGGAATGAGTTACAGATGACTGTTAGGTACCAGGTGGGTACTGGGAACATTTATCATGGGTCCTCAGTCCTCTAAAGAGTAGCCAGTGCTCTTAACAGCTAAGCAATCTTCCCTAGACCAACTTAAGTTTTTAGTAGATTACTATGGTAGGTTGAATATGAATGGCCCATAGGCTTATATATTTCAATGCTTATTCACATATATTTGAATGACTTTGTCACCAGGCACTACTTGAAAAGATTAAAAGGGTTAAGTGTGTCCTTGTTGAAGTAAGTGTGTCACTGGATTTGGGCTTTGAGGTTTCAATATCCCATGTCAAGGCCTGAGTATCTCCCGCCCTCTTTTTCCCTCTCTCCCCATGGATCATAATGCAGCTCTCAGCTACTGTTCCAGTGCCTGTCTACCTCCATTCTCTCTGTCACAATGATAATGGTCTAGCCCTCTGAAACTGTGAGCAAGCCCCAATTAAATGTGTTCTTTTATAAAAGCTGCCTTGGTCATGTCCCTTCCCAGCAATAGAGCAGTGACTAGTACAACTACTATGTTAACACAGTAGCCTGAATATAACATACTTGTATTCTATTAAAAACAAAAGACTATAGGATAGCCTTTATTGAAAAGATAATTTATAAATGTATTCAATTTTTACATACTTTAGCTTAAATATATAATCCTAGAATTGCTTAATTATATCTGAATAAGTTCTGCTTTAAATAATAGTGATTTACCTTTTTATTATCATCCAATACTGTATTCATACTCTCTATCCACAAAGTATCAATAGGACCATCAAATACAACCCATTTCCGGTCAGGTGATTCTGCTAAGGCAAATTCTCTAAATGTGTTTGCCACAATACCATCAGTCCACTGAGGAAAAAAAAAAGAAAAGCTGAAAAACTTCCTTCATAAAATGAATTGGATTTATCTTTTAAAACATAGAAATACTTCTAATTTCTTGCTTTAATATGCACTATTTATAGAAAAGAATATTATCTTGTAGATTACCTCATGAGACACTGGGTCAAACTGCCCAAAAAGTTGACCCATCGTAATTGATTTGGGGTTTACAGTCCTATACATGACCTTTTCTTCATCTCCATAGTTGCGTTCATTCATAAGAGTTAACGTGTCTGCCAGCACATGCAGCACTTTTGTCTTGGAAGCAAAAGGCTCTCCTACCAACATGAAACTATAAGAGACAGAGTTATACAGGAAGATGGTAATAATATGACCAATCAAATTATTTGTACCAGCATAGAATTCATCACTCTGTGGTAATCACCATATATAACCTTTTAATTTCTAAAATATTTCCTCTGATATGATGAAAATACACCTAATTTCTAAACTGATCAAGTCTACACTGAATTTTCCACATTCATAACACTCCCAAAGATACCATATAATAGAACATCTCTACATGACAATAAAATTTTATTATTCCTATATTCTTAAACTAAAAACCAAGACATGAGAAGAACTGTTTCTAAAGCTTTCAATGGCTATGGTGATTACAAGTGCTCTTTGACATACATTTCCAGACCTCCTCCTGGCACACAGGCCTCTTTGCCACTCTTGTAGAAACATTGGGTGTCTAATTCCAACCAATGAGTCATTCACAGTAGATAATTGCCAATAAGGGAACTGACAGAGCTGTCTCCCTCCTTTCAAGAATGTGATCCATAGTGTTGAGATGTGGCTACTCTTTGTGACTAGGATAAACAGAGTTCTCCCTGCTAATCTCTAAATGGACATGCAGAATGAATGAAAAATTAGGCTTTGCATTGTAAGTGACCATGTAGCTTAGCCCATCCTAGGGAAGAAAACTGAAGTATAATGCACTGGCTTAGAAGCCAGGGCAAATTAACAGCTTTCAGAGAACAGATGATTGACCATCGTTATGCCGTGGTAGAATACTTGATGAATTTAATCATTCAGATAAATTGGAAGACAGATCATCTATCTAATGGAGGGGGAAAGGGTAGTGAATACAGAGCTTTTAGGAACAATGGAAAGATGTCTCTGCATTTGACAAGAAACTATAAAGATGGAGCACAGAGGAGATGAGGGACAGGTCTGTCTGCAAGTGGATGTGAAGGAGAAGAGAGGGAACTCAGAAGTTCCAGAACCTGTAGGATTCCCATGCACACTGTCAAAATTTAAGAAAACTTCCAACAATGAAAACTTAAAAGGGTATAAAGGATCAAATCAAGGACCGGCTATTTTGTCACAGTATTAAAATCTACGAAGAATTAATATGGTTCTCAGTATTGAAGCCCCCATCCTTTGGGAGTTCACCAATTGATACCCAAAACCATGAGCACTATACAAGAGTATGTAATACTATGTTCTTTCTTGGATATTCAAAACTACAATACAGGCTAATTTGTAAATTGGACATAGTAAGAGAGTAACAATAGCTAGTCATAAAGTAGAATAATTCTAATAATATACTTTGAAAAGATTATATGACAGTGCTTTCTCTCTCAAAATATGAAATTGTCCCTTCATATTTTCAGACTGCAGTTGATTGACTGTGGGTAACTTAAGCATAGAAATGGAAACTGCAGGCAGAGAGGGCCACCATCATTATTTCGGAAGGAAACAAGACTGGATGAAAACAGGCTGGAGGTGTAGAATATCCTAAGCCTGGCAGGGTTAAATTTCCCACAAGGATTTAGAGAAATAAAACTGTACTTGGGGCAGATGGAGGATAAAACATATAAAAGCTGATTATAATTTTCAAAAGATGTTTACTTATTTCTACCTCCTGAGTCTGGTCTAATAACATATACATGTGCTCAGCCCTGGATGCGTGAGGAGTGGTTTCCTATTCCCTCACTTTAGTGTATGTTTCAAATTTTGTATAATACAAAGGTTTTTATTTTAACTTCTCAAAAAATTGTGATTATTAGACCCTAACTTTCACCAAACTGAAAATGGCTGGAACCATTATTTTGTTACTAAAAGTAACATTTTTTTTTCTTGTTATTATATGCATGTTGAGGAAAAAAGACAAAAAATAGAAAAAGCTTTCAAATGTTAAATCAAGCCCAGTGGAAAACAGCTGATTAGGAAGATCATCCCAGGAAACAAAAATCAAGCAGTGTTAGGTTTACACATTTTAAGAGATCCTTTAAGAAAAAAATATGCATATAATTATGAATTCAAAATTACATATCCACCTTATAAAATAAGTTATATACACAAAATGTTTATAGCTGCTTGGATGGTTCCCTATAAAGACAAGGTCCTTATATAAGTTTATACTCCATTAGTTTCACAGTACAACTATCTCTGAAAATGGGACCATTAGGTGCCCAAGTGGATTTCAGAATTGATGCCTAACAATGTAGGCTGTGTTTACTGTACTTTCTGAGACAGGATCTTCCAACCTGGTCTGGATTCAGGACATTTCTGCCTTGATGCTCAAAGTAGAATTAGAGGTGTGCATGCCTCTTCTGCTTCTTTGTTCTTTGCTGTAAGCTACTGAGAAGAGAGGAACTATTTGCTCCCTAGCCTTCCTAATATAAAAAGTTTATTGCTTCTTTTCGTTCTTCAGTTTAATTTAAAATAACATTAAACTATGGCAGATAATCAATATTCTTACCCATGTCGAACAATCATCATTTCATATGTCTGAATAATTTTTTCAAGAAAAAATTTAACAGGCTGAAGATTATGTGTTCGGCAGGTTTCATGTGCACATTCCAAAAATTCCTGAAATAAAATAAAAATGAAATGTGTTTCTACAAAGTGTTATTATAAATTATGTCATACAGAAGGAATTTTTCAAATTAAAAAGAATAAATAGAACTAAAATGCTTTTAATATAACAATGTAAGTTATTAATGATCATAGCATTGGATATATGTTAAAATAAGAACAATTCTTCTAATGGTGTTTGCCAAAATTCTATTTTTGGCTAAGAATATGCTAGATAACCCTTCATACCATAGCAACTAGGAATAAGCAGAGAAGCTAAAATATCAATAAAAGTTGAAGAACCATAAGGCACTGTATATGCAAATCATCCCAACAGAACTTAAGTTCAGAAGTGGGTTAGTTTTTCCTGAGTGTCTTGTCTAGTTTTATGTCCATTCAACTTGACCCAAGATATGGTCATCTGAGAGCAGGGAGCCTCAGTTGAGAAAATGCCTCTATAAAATCAGGCTGCAGGCAAGTCTGAAGGGAATTTTCTTAATTAGTGATTGATGTGAGCGGGCCCAGCCTATTATAGGTGGTATCACCCCAAGGCTGGTGGTCCTGGGTTCTATAAGAAAGCAGACTGAAGGCAAATGGATGGAACTAGAAAATATTATCCTAAGTGAGGTAAACTCAGACCCAAAAGGACATGCATGCATGGCCCTTAGTGGTATGTACTCACTAATAAGTGGATATTAGCCACACACACACACACACACACACACACACAAAAGAGTACAGACTACCCAGGTTACAATCCACAGAACTCAAAAAGGTTAACAAGCCAAAGAGCCCAAGTGAGGATTACACGACAGTGATAATAAAGGGTGTCAGCATTCTCCTCTCATTATTTCCCAGACAATCCAAACATCAAATCAATTAAGAAACAAACCTGAATTACACTTCAGTCCAAGTGAAGCTGATCGATCTGAACATTCTTCCCAAATAGCAATAGAATACAGATTCTTAGGTATACTAGCTATAAACTAAACCTTAACAGATTCTCTTTTTAATTTTTTCTATTTCAAATTTGATTTAAATTTTGTGTATTTTGATGTTCATAATCACAGGGGTTTTGCTAAGTCTTTAAAAAACTAATATCAATGCTTCTCAAACTCTTCCAAATTTTTTTGAAAAATAAGTAATGAATGCAAAGTCCCCTCCAAGAGCATCCACACAGAATAAGGTCCCCAATTTAATAGCAGTCTGTGAATAATTGAGCCATCAGTTGAAATTTTTGTAGAGTAATTTTCACGGGTTCACTTACATTGTAGTCAGCCTCAGGAAGCTTAATACCAGGAAATAAGTCACTAGTTATTCCATTAAATAAGGGTATGTCATGTGATAGAAACTTTGGTTCATTTACATCTTTAATTGATCGAAGAAGCTAAAATCACAAAAAGAAATGTAATTTAATTTCCTGTTCTTACATGTTTACTGTGGGTGCACATACACACACACACACACACACACACACACACACACACTTAGTCAAAAGTCAAGTTTATTTTATATTGTTCCTAGAATGCCCACAATCAGAAGCTAACACTATGCTTATCAAACCTAAAGGCCTTTATACAAAGTATAAAGTACAATAACCAACCTAAAATTGCCCTTTCAATCTTACCTGAAAGACCAAGAGCAACAACTCAGCTGCCTGTGTACAGTTCCTGGTTGATCTCAATAAAGAAATTATCTTTTCACGGAGGTTTTCACAACACACACACATGTAATTAATACTCACCAGTATGTCCTCATTTTCATTGGGGTATTTTAATTTTAGATTTCCAGCTGCCACTAACACCGCTTTCACTGCTCGCATTCCATAGTCATAATGAAACTGTGAGGACAGCTGCTCGGAGCACAGCCTGTAGGTCATCACTATCTTCACAGACAGAGGTTTTGCATTCAGAAATCCATAGGAGTAGAGGGAGATTTCTGCGATGAGGGCATAGTTTGGAACCATCATAGCTACTGTTCTGAAAAGAACCTAAGTCATATAATAAATGAAGTATGTTACTTACATAAAAGAGGCCATTTTCAAAGTGAAGCAGAAGCAGGAGCAAATGATGTGAATAGCAGTAGTTAAATGTTTTTATGTACTCAATGGTTTGGGACTTCTAAAGATGCTTTTGAAAGCTGGGCACGGAAGCATAAATGTGGAATACTGGCTACTCAAGGGACTGACACAGGAGGATTACAAGTCCAATGCCAGCCTTTGCAATCTAGTGAAATTGTCTCGAGATTGTTTAATACCCTTAGCCTTGGGCAGCAGTTCAGTGGTAGAGGGTTTGTTTCATGTGTGTGAGTCCAAGGCTCTGCATCACCAAACAAACAAGTGCTTGGAGCTTTACCTTATACCACATGGGTAAGGGCAGAAGGAAATGAAGAACAAACAAACTTATATTCCCAAAAAATTACCTTGAGGTTGTCTGGCAGTTCAGAACGTCCTGCATAGCCAGGATTCATGGTAATAGCTACAAAACAGTTTGGATTGAGCTTAAGTTCCGTCCCTTCAAAAACAAACACTTCTAGTTTCTGCTGAATAGCTCTCTGAATGCAAAGAATCTGCTGTGCCACCACGGATAGCACTTCCAGTTCAATTCGATTGAATTCATCAAAGCAAGCCCAAGCACCCGAAGAAGCCAGTCCTTTAAAAAACTAAGGAGATGGGAGGCAAGTGGTTAATTTTCTTTTTCTTTTTAAAAGACATTTGACCTTCTAACTCAAAATTAAAATTAAGCTTTAAAAGCTCTAAGGATATCATCTTTACCACTAAAAGCAAAGCTCAAGTAATATGTAAACTACAACCCAGTACTATTAGCACAGGAATTTGCCTCAGTGTGCCCAGGTAGACCTAGCTGGAAACCGGTGACATTTGATACTATTACCTTTCCCATTGCTAGATAGTCTAGCCCGTCGGAGCAATTGAACACTACACACTGTACAGCCAGAGCTTTAGCCAGGTCCTTGGTGGTTTCCGTTTTTCCTGTGCCTGCTGGCCCTTCTGGAGCACCTCCAAGGTTTAAATAGAAAGCACCTATCTGGATTAAAAAACAAAAACAGTTTGTGTGAAAAGAATCTATGATTAACTAAAATAAAAAGTACACAAGCAAACTAGATGGCCATTGGCCAAGTGAAGTTATTTCTATCTGTAGCTTCAGGGAAGCCAGGTTACATTGTTATCTTTCAGGACACAACTTTATGACTATGCAAATGGAAAGTTTAAAGGGTCTCCACAGTTAGTAAAGTGTAACAAAATCTCCTTGTTGTCTAATTCTTCATATGTACTAGTTGTCCCTTCGAGAACAGAGTCTAGCTCTGAGGGAGTAAAACTAACTCTGGATGATTTTCTTCAGAAAGTAGATGTGGGCCGGGCGGTGGTGGCGCACGCCTTTAATCCCAGCACTCAGGAGGCAGAGGTAGGTGGATTTCTGAGTTAGAGGCCAGCCTGGTCTACAAAGTGAGTTCCAGGACAGCCAGGGCTATAAAGAGAAACCCTGTCTCAAAACAAAACAAAACAAAACAAAACAAAACAAAACAAAACAGAAAGTAGATGTGGAGATCTAGGTAGAAGATAAGAACGACACTCTCCAGATGGCTAGCTGCAAAGAGGGTAAACGTCTGGCACGGTGGTGCCGGTGGGCGGCACGGTGGTGCCGGTGGGCCTAGATTCAGAAGACAAACAAATGTGTCATCTCTGAGTTCTCGGGACTCTGCTCCTTACTCTTGGTATGTTATCCATTTCCTGCATCCCCAAAGAACTGCTCTGCATTTCTCTCATGACTACCGTTCCTTTTCACTTTGTATTATAGTTGATATGCATTCTTCTTTTTCATTAATCAGAGTTTAAATTCAGCAGTGTAGGAATTATTTCTCTAATAAATCATCGGCACAAGAATCCTTGCATCATCTGCTACTGGAGAACTCAACTCTACACTCTAACCGCTCGGCATTTAATGGGTTGCTGTTTCTTCATGCTCCTCCTGAATTCCCAGGTTGGGTTGGCAGATGTAGCAAATGAAAATGCACAGGGAAACTTAAATTTTAGATGAACAATGGATGATTTGTTAACAGTTCCCTTGCTTCCCTTACATTATTTAAAGGACACACACACACACACACACTACAAACCATGTAATGATGCTTCAGTTAACAGTAGAGGATGACAATATCATATGCCATACAACCTCTTCCTGTTGGCCATAAGCAACTAGTTTTATGGAACAAATAGTTTTGCAAATTTATATTTTTGACATTTGCATGAGATACACTTTGCATGAGAATATATCTCTATCCTTAAGTGACGTAAGACATACGAATATATTTTCAATCACTTGAAATTTAGATTTAACTAGAGATCCTAGATCTATCATTATTGAGGACTTTTAATAGTTGTACTTCTGTCTTCCTAGAGATAAGTTAATAAAAGAAGAGCCAAAGAGGTGGCAAAACAGAGAAAGGTATTTGACACCAAACCTGACAACCTGAGTTTACTCCTCAGGTCCCATAAGATAGGAGAGAACAGACTCCTAAAAGTTGTTCTCTGACCTGGGCATAGGCAGCACACCACTCTCACACACATACACACATAAATACTTGTAAAAAATGTTTTAAATAAATGAGGATAGCATATATTAAATTTGGAGAAGAAAATAAATTATGAACCAAAAAGTCAAATTCAGTGTGTAAACAAAGTAACTTAGGTGCATACCAATGTTCTGTAACATCTGTCAGTTAAAGGCGTTATGACAAGTCGAGGTGAGTTACCAAGATACTCATAAGCGTATTTGACATTGCAATTAATGATACGAACTCGAGCATTCTCATATTCCCAGTAATAACGAAGTTGAGCAAGCCACTGGAAATCTGTATCCTGTGAGACACCTAGAAAGAATGAAATAAAATCATCAAGGGAATATAATTTGAAAAGTAATTTCTTAATATCACAGCAAATATTAAAATGATTCATGTTTTCAAATTAAAGACAAGATCATTCACCAGGTGAGGGTGGTGTTTGCCTTTAATCCCAGCAATCAGAGGCATCAGAGGCAGACAGATCCTGCGAGTTTGAGGGTAGCCTAGTCTACATAGCTACTTCCAGAACAGCCAGGGCCACACAGAGAAACCCTGTCTCAAAAACAAACAAACAAACAAAAAACAAACAAACAACAAAAAAAAAAAACAAAAGAGCATTCAAAAAGAAATCCTATTAAGAAAAAACTCATGTCTTGGTTTCTTAGACACTATCAATATTTTACATTTCGTATTAAAGAACTGTCACCTACCCATTTCAATCATGTCCATGACGACATCTCTAGCGTGGACATCAATCGTAACCAAAGCCCCCAGTGTGATCCTGGTCTGCTTAGACAGCTTCCCTCTCACCAGCTCCACAATGTCATTTAGTTGATACTGGAGTTCCTTGTAGTACTTCTTTAATCCCTACAAAATAGCAGCAGATTAATTGACATTATACACACACACACACACACACACACACACACACACACACACACTCTCACACACACGTATGACTATGCCTTGAACACACATCTTACATATATACTTACTTATTTATGGAATAACTTTGACTTCATAATCTATTTCAAAATATGAGTAACAGAATGAATTTGTGTAAGCCTAGTAAAAATAACAAGCTTTCAAAAATGTTAATGCTACATATAGAAATTGCAAAGAACAGACAAGAAAACAAAGAAGTATGGAATGAGAAAAAGAATGCTGCTGTTTAAAATCAAATGATGCTTTTACCTCTGTTCCACCACTTATGATTTCCTGTGTCTCGGAAGTCCAGAACATTTGAGACACGCAGAGAACAACCTGGCCAGGCCACTCTCTGACCCAGTCTTTTCTTGCAGACTCTGGATAAGCCTGAATAATTAAAATAAAGTTCTATGTTTAAAAGTTTACAAAAAAAAAAGAGCTATAAACATCTAACAATTTTTAAATTCTTTTGTTGGTTAGTTGCCAAAGTTTTTGATGAAAAATACAAATTATTTCTAATATAAGGAAAATATAAAAATTTCATTAAACCATTTGAAAAGTCATGCATAAGAAGGGTGAAGATTCTGAAATGGGTTAATGCTTAAGTATAGTTTATGAATGTACAAAGGCTTGAAAACAAGTCAAATATAATATATATTGATGCCAAATTTTAATTGAAAAGGAAACTTTCTGGTTAATGTGGTCAACTTGGCAGAGCCACTGGGGAGACAGGCCTCTGGCATGACTATGGGGTATAACTTGATTAGGTTGATTCAAGAAGACCCATCTTAACTGCAGGTGGTATTCACTGGGCAGATGACTCTGGTGTGTATAAAATGAAGAAAGCAAGTTAATCACTATGGCTGTAGTATGGCCAGCTGCTTTTGGCTCTGGCTTTTGGCCCTTGCCACAATGGACTGTACCTTGAATTGTGAACTAAAATAAATACTTCCTTCCTTAAGTTGCTTAGATGAGATTATTTTATCATAGCAACATAGAAACTAAGACAGAGACCATATAATATATTAAAAAACTGGGCTAGTAGTTAGAATGTCTATGTCACATATCCATAACTTTTCTAAAAATTTATATAATGAGGATATGATTACATTTATTAAATTATATACACCTTAACAATCTGAACATTTGAATTTGAATATGTTTCTTTCTACTACTAATAGTTTCATGTTTCAAAGCTTTAAATGTATTTTGGAAGAAAGACTTAATAGTTTAAAAATAGCTTGCCTTGATAACAAATGTTAACAGCAAATACAAATTATAAATTAAAAAACTTTATAGAATGAAATTTCAAGTTGATGCTAATGGAAATTATTCTTTTAAAATAATTCATTAAATACAATAATATATATTACTTCTAAAATATTTCTTATTGAAATACTTAAAGCCACATTCAAATAACAAAGTAACATAAGTGGTAAGGAAACAGCGACTGTCAGATGTGTAGCAAGTACATTTTCTATGCCAATGAAGGTATTACCTCATGGACAAAGTTGGTGCTTTCCTATTTGTTTTTAGTTTGCTTGGAATCATAGAGAAAAGACAAAAAAAAAAAAAGATTCAATTGCAAAACCAATGACACTGCAGGAAACCCATCTCAAGAAAGTGAGCTCTGGGCTAGAGAGGCTGCTCAGGGATGAACTCTTCCAGAGGACCAAGTTCAACTCCCAGCACCCATGTCTGGCAGCTCCTAACTAGCAGTAACTCCAGTTCCAGAGGGAGGTGATGTCTCTGGCCTCCAAGGGCACTTGCACTAATGTGCACATACTCTCACACAGAGACACATAAATACTAAACATAATTAAAATAATAATAATTTTGAAAGAGAAGCTTCATAGGGCCCTTTAAGAGAAGGCATCTCATTCATTCGGTGACTTCCTGAAAATTGGCTGCAAGGGCTTATCAAACTACTCTCACCACACAGCTGCTCCTCTGTGCTGGTAAAGGCCAAACATCGTAACACATAAATCTCAATATTACAATATTTTAATTAGCGTTAAGTGAGGTCTATAAAAGTATCCAGGTGCTATATTTCCTTCCATTTATAATGTATGCATGCATGTTCATCTTGTTTAGAGTTTTAAAGTAATTAAATCTCAAAAGCAACAAATGAACTAGATAATTTATTTAACACCATGTTTGAGAGGGTCTGACCTATAGATCAGCAAATATTAAAGCACATGGCTGTTTGCCTACTAAAAATATGTAGGTTAACACTGCAGCATTCTATTTGTTGGGTTTTTTT